>VZTR01004991.1:47057-72038 GCA_013400775.1 Chaetops frenatus
TTCTGCCTTGGCTGCAGCCATTCCAATTTTGCCATTCCCAAGGTAAAGAAGAACCAGTTAATTTGTTTTCATCCTGTGGATAGCATAATTCAATACTGACTTTGCTGAAAGGAGATCTATAAATGAACATCATGAATGCACAGGTGAAGGAAACACTATTGGAACCAGGGATGTCATTTGACTAAGTTCTCTATAATCTTGCATAGATGTGATTGTGGTCAAAATAGGCTGCTTACCGGCCAAAATACTGCCCACATATGATGCATGTTTTCATACTACCCTGATCCATTTATACTCCTATCACATGGCTAGATCCACAGAATCATCAAGGCTGGAGGAGAACTTCAAGACCATCTGCCAACAGAGCACCATTTTAATCACCCCTAAACCCAAGTGCCACATCCAGATGCCTCTTTAACACTTCTAGAGATGGTGCCTCCACCACCTTGCTGGGCAGCTCATTCCAATGCCTAACCACTTCTGAAGTGAAAATAAAATTTGTAATTTCTAATCTGAACCTCCCCTGGCACAATTTAAAGTAATTTCCTCTCATCCTTCCACTTGAGACATGGCAGAAGAAACCAACCCCTGCCTCACTATGGTTTCCTTTCACACAGCTGTAGAGAGCAATGAGCATGAGCCTTCTCTTCTTCAGACTAAACAATGCCAGCTCCCTCAGGTGCTCCTCGGAAGTCATGTTTTCTAGGTTGTTCTCCAGATTTGTTACCCTTCTCTGAACTCACTCCAGCACTAAAATGTCATTTTTTAAACGAGTGACCCAAAACTGAACACTATGTGAGGTGTGGCCATACCAGTTCTGAGTACAGGGGGACAATCACTTCCCTGGTCCTACTGGCCACACTATTCTTGCTATTTGGGGCCTGGTAATGCAAAATTTGTAAGCATTCTAAGGGTTCATGGTGGGAAATAGCAAAGTGTTCTAGTGTACATAAACTTATGAGAGACACTAAGTCTACTGTCAGCACAAACTATAATTCAATAAATATCTAAACCTGCTAAAAATCAGTGTAAAGTTTTTTTGAGCTGTTCTTTTCTACTTTGACCATCCTCTTCTTGAATAACTTTGCAGATGTGCTTATCTTCATGTATCACAATTAGTTCCACTGATTTCAGTAGCATCACTCTCAGGTACAATTCAGATGCAACTTAGTATGCATCTAAGTAACTGCAAAGTTTTAATTTGTTTTTGTCAAATTACACCAAAACATTCACAGCTGATAGATGTAAACATGCTTACACTACATTACACTTCTTACTTTGTCAAGGGCTGCTTTTTCCAATTTGTCTTTTGCAACTGATAGTTTTTTCTCCAGATCTGTTAGCTGTTGTGCCTGTGGGAATCAAGAAAAAAGGTTGATGCAATCTGCAATGCATTTTTTCATGTGAGAGATGAAAGAATATAAATTTTACAAGTAATATATATATGGGTTGGGTCAGCTTTGCTTTTCCTGAGGAAAAAAATTATGGTCAAATGTTCTCCATTTATGTGAATGCAAGTTTATAATAATTCAATGTCAACAGCAAAATCAATTCCATACTATAAAATCTTTCATACTAAGCCATAATATCCTTCTGGAAAATTCAAGGTATTAAAATATCTTTTAATTATTTTGTTCATTTCTCTGAATTCTGAGTGCAATTTGAACATTATTTCATACTTTTAAACATTGAGATGCCAATATTAAGCTAATTTGGCATAAACAGACAAACTAGAAAACACCCAAACATTCTTGCATGCAGACACCTTATGAAATGATACTATCTACTAGCATACAAGGAGGTAACTCCAGATTTTTTTTCTCCATGTTTTTTCCTGGAAATATAAATGGAAAATTCATAAGAATAGTTAGCTATGTAACTACATTGTGGGAAAGCATTTTGGGAGACTTGTGTTTGAAGTCAGGATCAGGCAAGCAGCCTGCACCCTGAGTGGAAGGACTTCAGCCTCTATATAATGTATATGTCTTGTGTGGAGTGCAGGGGCTCAGAAGATGGTTTTAAATATTCAGCAAATAAAGACAATTATTTTCTCTCTCCTTCCCTAGGAAGGTGTATAAACTCAGCCTGCTGACTTGAAGGAAATACATTCTCTGCAAGAATTTTCCATTTCTGGGAAGCAGGAGCTCCCAGCTTCCTGCAGTTCTCAGCCTTGTAATTAATAACACATTACTATGCAACCAAAAATAATAAGGATTCTTTTGCTCTTGTATCTACAAAAAATCCAGCCTAGTAATTTTTTTCCCCTTTTGAAAAGGGAACCATAGAGAAGGATACTGGACTAGTCAGTTATCTTTCCTCTCTGAAATTCTGATTAAGTAAATATACATTTTGTACATGCAGAATAATTCGATAAAATTCTCATTTCTCAGAAAAAGAGCAACACATTTTTATTTTGACCCAACATTTGCAAGTGCATTTTTCCTCGACACCGTAACATGCTCCAGGTCTCTGGAGTTCAACTCTAGACAGAGATTTTTTTCTTGAAAGACTTTTCAAGATCTCATGCACTTTGCTGATTGTAGCATAGCTTAATGGATAGCCCCACAACATAAATGCTGTTTAGTGTAAATCCCATAAACTTGGTCTCTGCTGGGGTAATGACAGTCCTTCCAGCACATGTCATAGATGAGGTGATAAGCCTAGGCAAGCCTCAGCAGAAAGCTAATGTGATGCTTATTACCATTAGGCATAGGCTGTACTGCCAAATGAAATGTCAAAATCCTGGAATTTTCAGTTCCTAACTCATGTAAAGAACTGCTTAGTTACATTTTAAAACAGGATTAGGCATTTGTATTCCCATTTATCATGGTAGTCACAGTTTCATTAGTCAAAACCAATATTGCTTCAAAGTGGAAGTCAGCTGTTTGTTCAGATGTGGGAAAGTCTCTTGTGAGTCCATAATTTCCAGTGCACCACATTTCTTACACCTAACACCAGCCACTGTCACAACACACGTATCAGACCACTGGTCTGGTCCTTTAGCCTGGCAACTGAGAATCCACTACAGAAATAATCCTTCCATTTTATCAGTTTGCAAAATTGAAGTGGATTTACCACTGGTTTACTAGAGAAAAAATTTACTAAGATATAAGAAATTGCTAGAGTTCAGTAACTTTTTGGATTTTTTCCTAAATATGAGATACAATATCACTCACAACAAACAAGGCCACAGACAATCTCTGAAAGACTGAACATTGACTCTACATGATGCAGAGACACTTCTCATTAGATACTAGAACAAGAAATTTCTCACATCATCAACATTTTTATATTGTAACTTATTAAATTATTTTTCAGTGCAGCTATGCAAATTAATACATTCTCAATTAAAGATAATCAAAACTTGAAAAAACTGTGTATCTAACTGTATCATTTCAATTGCTACTAAAAAGGAAATTACACAAAATAACATACGATAAAAGTGAGGCTAGGATGGCACACTATGATAGTGTGCATTGCTGAAGAATTAGGATCAGATGGGAGATGGTGAGGTCCATACAGTGTCACAGTTTAAATCAGTTGAAAAGCAGCAATACAGTTATGAATTAGAAGGTGTCTGGTTTCCTTCAAGACATGCATTACACAGGCACCTGAAAATCTGGGTAGTTGATAGAAAGGACATCATGGTGGTTAGAAGTGACTACTGTTTTCTTCCTTGCAGGGGAATGCCTGGTGCTATATAAGACATTGAACTCAATGAAACTGCTTTCACATCAAAAATCACGTTAGAGAAAAAGTACTTAAGTTCTTCAATCAGTATTTTCTATGATAAAGAATTACTATATTGTAATAGCAGTGTTCATATATAGGAAAAAGTTTGTGGTTTATGGTGAAAAGTTACTCTTCCAAACAACAGGTTTCAAACGTATTAGGGAAGTTTTTCTGAATGCATAATTTACCAAGACTTACGATAATTTTTCATAATACTGTCATATTTTGATGGACTAAAATTTTCTGTAATGTTCATGTATATTTATTTAACTCCACAGAATACTGAGCAAATAGCTCAGTGATATCAATCCAACTGATACCAAGTAAAAATAAAATCCTGGCACTAAAAAGGCATTTTGATGAACTATTCACTTGAAAGTAGTGATAGTTATTTACATCTTAGTTCCAAATCTGCAGAATAATCACATTTTTTTCTGAAAATTTTTGTCTTTCAAGGGTAAATTCATACTGCAATAGTTTCATTGATGCTGCAGTTTAGAAGTTTTTTAGGGAGCCTAAATGAACTAACATGGCTTTGATACTGAATAAAGAGAAGGACAAACACCAAGAGGACTACACAAGCCCAATTCTAATAAGCTGCTAAGAGTCTTTAAAAAGGCTAGCCTGGAAGAACTAAAAAAAGTATTAATTTTCTCTTAGGTATTCTTTTAGAATGACATTTTGACAGGAAACAGTGAGATAAATAGAAGCCTTCCAATGCCTAAAGGGTGCACACAGGAAAGCTGGAAAGGGACTTTTTACAAGGACATGGAGTGATAGGACAAGAGGCTTTAATCTGAAAGTGGATAGGTTGAGGTTAGATATTAGAAAGAAATACAGTTTTTGTTCTATTCTTTATTGTGAGGATGTTGAGGCATTGGCCCAGGCTGCTCAGAGAAGTTGTGGATGCTCCACCACAGGAAGTGTTCCAGGCCAGGTTGGATGGGCTTTTGAGAAACCTGGTCTAGTGGAAGCTGTCACTGCCCATGGTGGAGGGAGTTGAAATTAGATGGTGTTTAAGGTCCCTTCAAACAAAAAACATTCATTTTTGGGTTCTCTTTATTTCAAGGCATGAACAATTGGAATTTTATTTGGTTATTTCAAAACTTTTAAGAACATATTTTACTTTATGCAAAGGATTGCTGTTTATTAAGGATAACATTACCACACATGCTGCTTAGAAATAATTAGAAAATATGATTGTAATGTTTAAAACACTTGTTAAATAGATAGAATACTCTCAACTCTGTTTTATCTCTGCACAGGCCTTAAATAAATGTTTAAGGAAAAGAAAATCTTTACTGTACAACTTTTATAATTGACTATATTTTCTAATGAGGACACATTTTACAATTGAAAAGCACGTAGCTGTAAACTTGGATAAACTATTCAGTAAACAATTCTGCTGTGCATACTCTGTGAGAAGTATTGGTAAGTATTGGTAAGTATTGGAAAAACAGAGACTTGTTCTTCTAAATTGCACTGTTTACTGTAGCATAACGTGTTAAATGTAAATGAGAATAACACTTTTTGGACACTATTGCATTTATTCAGGCATGCAGCAAACCCCAGATATTCAGTGACATCTGAATTAGATTTCAAGCATTTACAACAAGAAGAAAATGCAGTTGGAAACAGCACTTCTGCAAAGTCTTACAGCTTGTACATTTTATTAATGCTTATTACTGCTGTAATGCTATTATTTCTAATTTTTGATTATTCTGGACACACATTAAAAAAGGAAATAAGTCCTTTATGGTTTTCATTAGCTGAAATTTTACTTTTCCTTCCCCAACCTTCATATAAAAATTGTTACAATGAATGGAAAACTGCAGTTTGCCAGATGTTCAGTACTCAGCTTTTAACTAAGGGAAAATTACTGGTTTTTTCTGCAGAAACACATTCAGAAGGTGCTCACAAAGAGCCACATCACTCACCTTTGGCCCAGGTCTGCCACTTACTTCCCATGGGGGAATTTTCCTCCTTTAGATCAGGCCAGAGCACTGTACATTATGCCAGAGCACTAATATTTTAGCATGAGTTGTACTTTACAAATGATAACCCATCCAAATTACCACAACAATCTGCTGCTCTTTCTTTAAGTCAATCCTCTTTTAAAAATGATCTTGTTTATTTTAATAATAAGAGAAAAAATGCTGACAGAGTAAGCATTTTAAAATTCATGTTAGGCATACCAGCTGTGCTCTACACCTCTGTCAGCAGTGTGCTTAGAAACATTTATTTTATATTTTCTGCAGAGATTAGTTTACAACTTGCTCAAAGCTTCAGCTTTTTGGTTTTGGTGCTTCTTTGTAGGATTTGACCATTTCACACAATAGTATAGTTCAGCCAGGAAAATACAAAACAAAGGAAACAAAACTATTTTATTGGCAATATCACTTCAAAGTGTTTGTAAAGAGGTAAGTTCTTAAAACTTCCCATTTTGAAATGTTCTGCTGCTAAGGAAGTAAAAGCTAAACCATGCAGCAACAGTATCCACTGACAGCAGCATATTCATTATTGCAAATTGCCTCCAAATCAGCAACAATGAGCAACACAGAAATTAAAAAAACTCTACCAAAATGCCCAAAATTGATTGTATTTATTTTGAGAACTTCGTGCTGCAGTCATGTAGATGTCTCTGAATCTGCTGTCAGGAATATCCTAAGAAACAGAATCAAAGCTTTACAACTCCCTGAAAGGAGGCTGTAGGTGAGTTGGGGGCCAATCTCTTCTGAGTGAGAGGACCAGAGTCAGATGAGACCACTGTTGCAGGACGTTTTTGATATTTCTTAAATTTTGTAATGGTTCCCCTCGTTTATAATGGTTTATCCCTTACCCCTTCATTGCTCCCTGGTTGGTATTCCCTGGGTTTCCCCCTCCCAGTTTCCCGAAACATCCCTGTCAGTCCCCATTCTCCTCCCTCAGTCCATCCCTGACCCCTCTCTCTCCCATATCCATCACCCTCAGCCCCCTCCTCCCCTTCCAGAGAGTTCTTGGCAGTTACACCCTGGGTTGGTCTGTTCAAAGGACTCCCCTCCCCTCAACACCCCTCAATGGCTGAGTTCTGTGCCCATCTCCCTGTCCTGAATCCTCCCCTTTCCCTTCATTGGATGTTATTCCCCCCCTCCCACTTCCCATAAAAAAGCCTGTCTGCTCATGCTCTGGGCTCTGGAGCTTCGACATCTCCGCAATAAACACCTTGCTGGAACTCGATCTCTGGAGCCCCCTCGCCTCCTTTGCCTCTTCCTCCCCTCCTGGATTTACCATCACAGCTGAGCTTTTGCAGCACCCACGGCCTTGGATCAGCTGCGCCCCTCACCCGGTGAGGAGCCAGGCCCCTCGTGCATCGAGCGGAGGCTTCGGGCAGCCTCTGGCAAGCTCACATCAGACCATGTCTATCCCCACTCACACATTTCCTCCCTACTACTGCTCTTTACAAATGTTCCCTAACTACTCCACAGTCATAGTTCACTGAACTAGGATCAGGAGAAGGTGGATGTCACTGCATGCATGCCAGTGACTTGCTGGACAGCCTTTCTGCCATGTTCACTTGATTATGTTCCCATTTTCTTCTTGATCTTTTGTAAGCTTTTTTTCAGGTGGGTAGTACTTAGCAAGAATTCCCTTGCTAAGCTTTAGTATGCACCCTAGCATAACTCAGACCCATTTTTGGGGTCATTGTGTTTTAGCATAATGGAAACAACAAGCAAACAGTAGTGCTGAACAATCCTACTGCTTCAGCCAAAGAAAACAAACTTTCACACCAGGGCAAGATTAAAATTTTTGATCTTTACCTCTGCTCAAGCTCTCCATTATACTGAATTTGAAGAATGATGTGTTATTTTTGTTAATGCTAGGTGGCGTTAGAAGTTAAATGCCTAGATCTGTAATATAACTAATTTTTGTCTCTAAATCTGTTTCCCTGGTTTTGGTCTTATGAAGACCAGCATTAAATATTCCTGAAAAAACTTGGAATAAATCTATGCATTAAAAAAGGGCACAGAAACCACACTGTGCCTTTTAAATGGCCTACATTCCTCTATATTTACAGCACTGTATATACAGTAGAGAGACAGTAGAGTTAAACACTTCCAGAAGACAATTTGGAACTCATATTGATATGAAGGACTCTGTAAGTAATTCTGGGTCTAGTCACTTTGAAGATGACTACTTAATCTTCATCCTTTATGCTGAGAATATATAAAAGGACTATTCCACTAACAGTCTTCAGTCAGGTGACCTGCATCTCTCTCCTCTTCCTTTAACAAGGATTAACTTCTCCCTGGGTTAACAAGGACTTGATGCCCTTCAGCAATGTCTTTATGTTTTGTCCTTCCCTCCTGTATTTTTAATTTTTTTTTTTTTTTTAATGTGCTAGCTAGAACAGACTGCTTGTTTGGATTGTTTAAGCAAAAGACATTTCTTTTTCTTAAATCTTCATACCTAAGGAACTGCTTAGGCTTATCATAAACACAGAGATTTGCTTTAAATGTTAATAATACTTGACTTTGCCATGGAGGAGTGTTAATTGAAGTAAAAAACAAGAAGCATCTGTAAAATATTATATCATTCAGTTAGAAAGATGAAAAATATTACAGAATGTATGGAATAGGGCAGTAAGTTTTTTTCATTAGCAGTAACCTAGAATTTTGCTTTTTGTGAGCACATAAATATAGATAGATGTAAGTATATTATATTTCTGAAAATGCATTATGATATTAAGTCTGTCTTGGTGTTTTGAGCTCTTTTCAGAATAAACTTATTCCTTAGAACTACAATAATAAAGGCAGCTATCATATTCCCACTTTACTCCAATGCTATATTAATTCTAATGTTTTAGCTAACTATAGTGAAATAAAACTTACCTTAAAAATTAAATCCTTTTTCCCATAACGAAGCTCTTTCAGCTGGGCTTGGATCTTTTTTGACTGAAAGTGAGGATAATAAAATCAGGTTTTGTTTTTGTTTTTAATTTTATATATTAAAAAAACCATAGTGAATTCTGAGAACAGCAGTATCTACATCAGATTTAAAATGTAGCCCTCCTCCAAATAATTGTCAATTGCTTTTCCAGGTTCACAAGTCAAACCAACTAAAAGCACTGAGGAAAATGTAAAATGGCACTCACCTGAAGCACATACCTGAGTTAGTACTACAAAGAACAGCTCTTGGGCTTACACATTTTAGACATGAGCTGCTATTAATACTTTCCCTGAAGCATAACTGAAGGCATCACCTTCAAAATAAACAATCTTATTCTTAGAAGCAAAAAGGCTCCATAGGCTTACACTGTGTTTGTAAAGACCAGGGTGTTCCAGGTGGTATCCAAAGGAACTCGGTTCTCAGTTTGTAACCATGCCCTTGAAAACAGGCATAGTTATGCTTATTTATGTCAGTTTAAGATTATATTTATTTTGTATCTTGTTAAATATAGCCTTAAAATAATTCTAAGTAGTAGTCTATGTATCATTCTATTAATTTGAACAAAATGTAACAGAAACTGTCGAAGGAACATTATGTCACCATTTATCTAAGAATCCTCTCAAAATAATAACTTGTTTTTAATAAAATCCACAGTCTGGAGTGATACTCAAAAAATGTTCCTGTATTAATAATACCAAGTCTTTTGAAGTCATTGGAAAGGACTAGAAGCCTGTTTCACATTTACTGAAAGAACATTCTGTAAGCATAACATCTTACAAAGGTAGTATATCTTTCATGAGCTGGAGTTTTTGGAAAGATTTTATGTCCTCCCAATTGATGCAGTCAAATTCAGTGACAGACTTTTGGGAAGGTTAAATGAATCTAAAGATAAAATTTTAGAACCTGCTTAAAATGTTTAAATAGTAAGGCCAAAATGGTTATGGTAGCCTGCAAAACCTGAAACAAATAGCCAAGATCAGTCCAGCAGAATTCTTTATTCAGTGACTTTTCTTTGTTCAGTGACTTTATCTGCAGTTACTTCATTCAATAGCACTGTCCTCTGACCTGGGCAATGCAATTAGTTGGGCTATGGAATATATTCCACCATCACCTAAAGAACCAATGGAAAAATGTTCACCAATTTCAATTGTTCTGAGGGCTGTGTTTAATAAAATATACAGATTTTTGGTTTCATTCTGGCAAGGTGCAATGACTTTAACAGAAATTATATACGCAGAAAAACCAGACTAAAGTAATGTGAGTAAATCAGATTCACACGTAACAGCTTTTAAAAATGAAAAGTTAAATAAAGGGAGTGCTCACATGAATGCAGGTACTTCCACATTGAGGAATTTACCAAAAATAGGGCTTTTGTATCATTGACTATCTATCTCACTCTTCAGTAGAGGGGAGATTTCTTTCCCTCAGTTTCATAAAGTGACCCTTTTCCCCTTGAAATAATGAAACATTCTGGGAATCAATAACAATAGATCTTTCCTGTCTCTGTGTTAATTTCAAAACAGGCCTTTGGCAATTCCTGCCTTAGTGCAGACATGGAGATCATGGAAATGAAATCAGTTTTATATATGTTATAGATATACATATCTATAGAGCTATATCATAAGCATGCCCAGATAATGTTATTTGTCTAAAACCTGAGTTTGCAACTTGCTTTCTAATACATTTGAGCTGCTTCTTGTGAAGTCACAGAGATGAGTTGGGATGAGAGCACTGTAGGAACACTCATCATATAAGCATAATATATATTCTGTATTCTGCTGTACATATATATATTCTTGTGTATAGATATAATACACCAGAACCTCAGTACAAAATGATGCAGATTTCTTTTGGGTACATTACATTTAGAATGGAGAGGAATCTTCCTTACCTCCTCTGCGTGAATACCACAAAGCTTGTTTCCTGACAAGAGCTTGTTTTTGAGGCTTTTGTTCTGAGAGTGGGACAAAAAAAACCCCAAAACAGTTTATTAGTAAGTGTTACTAAAATATTAAGGGACCCTTTAACTATTTGATCATACTGGCTTTATTTTATACATGGATAACATCTTCAAGTCACCAACAAAGACATAAAAAAGACAAGAGAGATTCATCAAAGCACAGTATCCTCTTACAGAATTCTAAAAGGCATTTGCATTAAAATTTCCTTCAACAGGAACAGGACTACCCATAGAGACCTTTCCAGAACACTCTGGCAACTGAAAGCAATTTAGAGTTAATATGCTGAGGTACAAAGGGGCAGAAAAAACCCTCTAATACTTGCTTGGTGTCAACTTCATAGCTCAATATAATTTTCTGTAAATCATTTTAATAACTGAGTAATAGGGCCTCGGTCTCATCACTTGACCTTGATGCTCAAAATCAAGGGGTGTTTTTGCTAAATTTCATAATTTAAAACTGCAAGTAATCAAAACCAGTATAAAGTTAGCTACCTGATACAGCATTTTGCCAACTCAATGTGATTTTTCATGTAGGAGTTTTTAAGTATTTCTTCTCATTTTCAGGGAAAATAAAAAACCTTGACAAAATTAATTTTTCATAGTAATTATTTTTCCCCTCCTCACTGATATTATCCCATAACTGACAGTCAAGGGTAAAGATTTCTCTGCAGTGTGAACATCTTTCAAAACTGGGCTAAACCATAAGTATTCAATAAGCAGATCTACAAGTGCTGCACATAACATGCTTGACACTAAAAAGAAATTAAAAGAATATGGAAATTAATTACTCCTGTGTTAATGAACTGTAAATATACAAACAGAAACAGAATCCACCACATTTCAGGAATGTATGTCTACCACCAAACAGCAATAGCTTTCCTGTACATCGTGCACAAGAACAAGCTGTCATTAGGGCAAAAAACATAACTCCATCCCATTCAAATTTAGGTCCACATCCCTTTGAAACACTGGAAGCTTTAATTCCAGAATTAGAAGCTTTGAGTTTCTCTTGCAAAACCCCCTTTTTTATTAAAAAAAATGCAAATAAATGAAAATTTCATTTGAAACCTCATTTTCACAATTCCAGAATACGGAGGAGATCTGACATAATTTCACATTTCACTGTTGCTGGCTACCATGCAACAGCAGACACTACTACAGGAACAATAAATTTTCCCCAGCTGTTTGACAGGGATGCCATAGTTCTCTGATGTAACAGAAAGGAACTAGGATGTTACTTCGAAAAAGACAATCCAACAATCCAGATTCTACCTTTCAAAACATGATTTGCAAAGAGCTGGGTGTTGCTCTAGCAAGTGTCACTGTCAGTTATTTCTTTTGGTTCTTTGAAAATTTATGTTATAACTCATGAAAGAGCAATACCCTATTGGAGTAATCACTATAAAAATACAGAATAAGACAACTGGCTCTGAAAAAAAGCAACTATATAGCAGACACAAGACAAACAAAGGTAAATAGAAATCAGACATGAGGCACCCCTGACTCATCTATTGCTCACCAGAGGTACACCTAAAGAACTGAGTTGTACTTACGTGTTTTACTCACATCTTAATGGTTTCATATAAAGATCAGCATCACCTTTTGGGATGCTGGTGAAACAGATGTGCCAAAGGCACTGTTTCATTAGGGACTGGCACTTAATTAACCCAGGATATCAAGTCATCCCTTTGGTTTGACTAAATCATTATCCTCCAGTCCCTCTACAGACTGGTGATGATTGGTTTGGTAACACTCTGTCCATATTTCAGAACCAAAGTAAAAATGAACTGTAATCACTACATTTTTATTCATTTGTGGTCATTTTACCCAGTATAAGCTACTGTAAGAAATAACTTCTATTAATACATTAGTCTTTCATAAGTAATTTCTACCTGGGCTATTTTGAGAATACCATGCAGCAACCCAGAATGTGAAAAGCTGTGTGTCAACAGGACACACAATGCCCTAGAAGGTCGTTGCAATTATGTTGTGCCAAATAAACGTGGCAAAATAATATAGTTATATGTATATAGACAGAATTTGTCCAAAACCAAAACTTGATGAAAATATTTAAAGTTAGGGGATGGACTCCATTTTGGAAATTTAGCTATGTTTAACATGATTTACCAATTCTGTCTCATTATTCAGTCTATTCACAACAAAAACACCCAGCAGGGTTATCAGAATGCAAGCAAAATAGTCCTGATTCTATCTGAACTTAATAATGTTTTTAGAAATGAGAGCAAGCACTAGAAGTTAATATTATCAAAAGTATAATAAGTAGGAGCTTGTCAGAAGCAGATGACAACTCCTTGTCTACAGTTTGGGTGATTTTATGTTACTTCACAAATCACATATAACTGTTAAAAATAGCTTTGCATCCCAATTAATAGTACTAATTTTTATAGTAGAATATGGAGCATACCCGTAAAAACATATGAAGTATAACAGAGCCTTTTTTTTTTTTTTTTAAAATTCTGAATTAAAATCTTCTTTCTTCCTCTGAAAGAAGTCTGATGAGGTACATACTCTGGAATAATGTGTCCCTTTTGCTAGAAGTGGGCTCTTCAAAGTTAGATTAATTACTCAATGAAATCTTAAGTTTACAAAGTCCTATTGACTCAGTACAAAAGTTCTGACTTCTAAGACTTATAAGGATTGAAGATGATGCTCATTTTCCTACTGAGCATCTCTCAAAGAGCAACAACAAACAAACTAATTAGAATTTTACACAGTTTTTATTTCAAATACTTCATTTGTAATTAAGTACTTTAATGGAAAAGATCTTGGACATCTCAGGCTGAAAAATAAGGAATTAAGTATCTGTAAATATATCTTCAGCAATCAATTTAAAAATTATATAGAGTAATTATTTTAATTAGGAATGCCTTCTAGACTTCGAGTTAAAATATCGCCATATTCAAAATAAACAGGTATTTTAATGTATCTGAACATCTTAGAAAGCTTATAGGGAAAGCTGTAAGCTGGAATATTTGCATGCAATCATGTCATTAAGCCAAGTGTCGTACCCAATTCTTACTTTATGAAATCTTTTAACTCATTTGGTGCAAAACCAGTAGTTTCAGTGCGTTCCTGAACTCAGGTGCAGAAAATTGCTGCCAGTGTTTGCCTCATGGGCCAGAATCCTGCTGTCTCTTCCCATGCAGTTTGTTCTTACTGTCCTACTCACCTACACTCAGTAACCACACGAGTCCAGTGTCCATTCCTTGCTGGCCACTGTGAGAGACTGAAACGTTATGGATAAGGGCTTCAACATTGCTATGAAGGAGTTCTTGCCCTTTACAGCAAAACTGTCTAAAGAAACTGCAACCACCAAAGCCCACCCCTTCCTGAGTAGGCCTCCTGACTGGAACTTTGGACTGTGAGTTAGGCCGCCTAAGGGAACATGAGATAAGATAACGGTGACACTATTGTCCAGTTACCTCAGGTCTAGGGAGAAATAAACAAGGCTGAGGAAGAAGAACATATCCACAAGAAAGCCAGACCCAGCAGCTGTCCTGGAAATCCGCTCTGGCTGGGTTCAGGGTGGGGGAGCCCACAGGCTCATCTGCTGAAGCCAGGTCTGCACATGCTCCCACCCCAACCAAAGGGGGAGGAGGAGAATTTTGGGTGTGTGGCTTTATCTCTGGTCAGAGGCAGTGAACACCCATCCTCCCTTGCACGAACCGGCTCAGTTGTAAGCCCCTCCCACACCCTGGGAAGGCGACATCCACATGGAAAATCCACAGGAGAGGCAGCTGCAGGGGTGTCATAAACCATCAAACACCCCCCAAGTGCACCCCAGAGCCATTGCCTGAGGCCTGGCACCAGATGACTGCAGGTGATACAACAGATCCAGAGACTGTTGCATGAAACTCTGTCAAACTTGCCCTCCCAGGGCATTCCCACCTGGCCCAAAACATATATTAATATATATATATTAATCCATTGAACTCTGTGTTTTGTGGGACCCTCAACACCAAGAACACCAGAAGAAGAGGATCAATGGGATGCCATTGGAATCTACAGTGGTGATATTTTCTCTCTTTTCACTCTCCTCCTCTTCCTTTTTCTCTTTCTTTCTATCTCTCTCACTTTAGCTGATATTTACTGTTAAATAAAATCCATACTATTGACTTGGGCTCCTTTGCACCTTAATTTGGGCAGAGACATCTCTCTAACAATTTTAATAACTCGATTGTAACAGCCCACAAAAGTCAGAAGTCTTAAAGACAACTTGCTAAATTTGTTAACATGTTCTTCACAGAGCTTTCATACTGAAAAGAAAAAGCTTTCTGCCTCAGTCCCTTGGCATTTTTTTTCCTTTTCTCTTACACTGAAATAACATTCCTATATTTTGTTTGGGTTCTGATATTATTTTCAAAATGTGAGACTAGACTTAATGAAAGGTGAATTAATTACATGATCATTGCCTAAAGATCTATGTCCAATATACAAGCACAGAAAAGAAGCTGTAGTGTCATACTTGTTTTGTCAACATGCCTTTGGAACCTGAAGGAAAAAAAATCCTTGCTTGCTGGCTGCAAGGATGTACGTTCCTTTGTCTTCCTAACTGTGGAAAATAAACCCTTCACTTCTGCATCTGTTTTCCTGAATCAAATGCCAGTAGTCTGGCCAAATAAACACAAAACATCTCAAGACCTTCACCCATGTTTTTAAAAATTCCTACCATAACAGACTGAGCACATCACCTCTCCAGAGAAGGGAGAGAGATGTGACTACTTTAGCATTCTTAGAAAACAATAACCATGATGCCAAATAGAAAACTTGGACAAAGGCTTACAAAGAAAAGCACTAACTATACACTTGAAAGCTCAACAGAACCACTTTTACAGCTGCAGTTTTAGTTCTTTCCTTTTCTGCAAATAAATTTTAGAAAAATCATAAATTATATAGCTACATATTGTATTTTTTTGTAATTTCTCCATCTGATTTTAGCATATATAGTAAAAACCTCATGAGGCAAGAGTTACAGTTTATAGGCATTGTTAACTGTGACAAACTACCCCCAGGGTCCAGTTTAGAGGGGTTTATTATCACTGTAAATCTGAAATTAGGGGGATTAACATTTGTCTGATGAACCATACATTCTACTAACAGAAGGCTAAACTTATACCACCAAGGTAAAAGTCACAAAATTTCAGATGTCATTTTTTTGAGGTTAGTTTATCTTGATTCCTGGTCACACAAGGAGTGCTTTAATACTCTTACATTTTGTAATTTGAAACACCAGTGCTACCTATTTGAATCAGCATCAGGATCTAAACCCAGAATGAACAAACTATATAACCTAGACATCATCAGTACAAAGCAACTGAAAGCACGGGACACAAAGTATGTTCAAGCAAAGACAATCACTTTCTCTCTCAGCAAATTATTCTCAGCAATTCAATTCAGACACCATATCTGAGCTCTGACATTCCTTTTTGTTGTATAAAAGATAAATTTGGCTCTGCTTCCCCTTGGTAAATAGTGCAAAGAAAACCATGCTAAGCACCTGCTCATCACTGAAACATTTCTCTCTTATGTGCAATACATTAAAAAAAACCATACAAACCCAAGAACACAAAAAAACCCTGGACTCTGGTCAGCAGCAGTGTCAGGGCCAACTGCCAAGATTAATGGTTTCCCATCTCCTGTGAAGCCAAAGTTGTTCACCGTGCCCTTAGGAGAGAAATCAGAAGACATCAACAGACTAAAATCACATAACCTCATTTATCTGGTATCACAACGTATTGGTGTCCAATCTGCTTTGAATATTAGTTTTGTATTTCATGATGATGAAAAATATTTTACATCTCATGAAACAATGTGACTGCTTTAACCCCAGCAGGGTTGGCTGAGCCCCTCATCTTTCTGAGACAGTTAAACTGAGTTTCCTATACTTAAGTTTATTAGTTAAGATCTTTAAAACTGCTTTTCTACCTTTCGTTATGGCAGTGAAAACACTGTGACTTTCTGTACACGGTGTTTGCCTTGATATTCTTGAATATGTTTAAGTTTCTTTTCCTCACAGTTTTTCAATGGCCAAGTGTGTCAAACAGCTGAAACACTCTGCCCCATCAATGCATTTTAGTAGTGATATATATATATATATGACTTTTCAGATCTGTCTGAATCGAAACTCAGTAAGCACCACTGTCCTCCTAGCTCTGAATTCCTGGAAAAAAACCCACTTTCACTAAACGCAGGCTTCATCCTCTCTGTGCTCTAATGCACTCTGTACATACTGGTATTTAGGAGGTCAGTGCAAAATCCAGAAGCTGAGAGCCAAACTCGGTAACCCCAGCAAACACATCCCATTGCCACTGCTGTAAACTTAGACGTATTTGGACTGTTTCATGCATTTTGAGCTTTTTTTCTATAACTTGTCCCCCAGCCTTGCACTCCTATGTTATTGGAAAAGATATTTAAGAGCAAGCTTTCCAAAACAAACAGTATTTATTTCTTTTTCTCTGCCTATCTCTGCTAATACTAAAGGTTTTTTACTTTTTCCTGTATTTCATGTAGTCCAGCTGAGCTGAACAAGTTGATAAGCAACACACAAAAATCTTCTATTTGAGCTTTTAGCAGGAGGTTTCTGTTGGTTGTGTTTGTGTTGATGTTCCAATCATTTCAATGATTGCTATGGGCAAGCAAATGCTATTTCTAATTCTTTCCATGTCAGATAGTCTCATTAAAAACAGCAGCATATTAGACAGAGAACTCCATTGTACTGAATTTATATCTGCAATGAAAGCCATACAGGGTTATTTAGAGAAAAAAACCTATCAATTCTTTGAACTTTCCCTTTGGTAGTGGTGGCTAAGTGCCCTGGGGATGGTTTGCAGGATTAACAAAGCCCAACTACTAGTTAAGTAGATGTTAACCTGAAGGTCTTTTCATCTGTTTGACATTTGTGAACAGAATGATGACAAGAAGCGTGTGCTGCTGCAAGCTGTAGGTTGAGCTCTATAAAAATAAATCACAGTGAAAGCTCTATTAAAGCAGGGTTTACAGGAATGAATAGTGTGCTGTAAACAAATATGTAAATAAAAATAAATGTAAAATACATTTCTGACTTTGAAAAAAATGAGGTGCTCTATCACTAGTGGAGTAAAGGGTCATGACTTTCTACAATGTCATTTTTTCTGATGTAACAGCAGCAGGACATGAAACACTGCATTAAGCAGAATTGTCAACATCTGTCTTAAACCAGAAATGACATATTATAGAAGTTTTAAAATGACAGTTATGAAAGGACAAGGGCAGGAGATGACTAAGAAATACATTTATGTGGCTTTCTGTGGAGTCATACCATTCAGTTTTGCTTTAATTTTAATAGGCTCTGTCTCCTGTCTCCTCCTCAGTAGCATTACACTGAGTATTTGTTGTTACAGAACTTTTTGAATATATTCAATTTTTAGAAGACGTTTTGCAATTACAATCTACAGACATCTAAAATTTATATAAGCTGTATTGAAGAAGCTACTCAATATCTTTCAATCAGGAGAAAGATATTCCTGAGGCAGTTCTACTGGATTGATTCACATACTAAATGTATTTTCCCCATGCCACAGTCATTCAATATACACAGAGGTAAGTACCTGCCCAGTATGAGCCAGATAATACTTCCATCCTGAAATGGTCTATCCACACTTAGAGAATACAAGGAGATTTCCAGAAATACAGTATTTCCATATTAGGATATCCCAGCACTTTCTAAAATATTATTTTTAATTCACAAACCCTATGCAAGCACTGTCACCAGTGCAACCATGTCTGAAAGGTGAGAATTCTCTCAGTGCAGAGTTCGTATCAGGAGGCAACGTTTGGCTCCATCTTTGGAACAGATGAAGTAGAAACAAGGTCAGATACTCTTACATTTTTGATTAGCAAATCATGGCAGCAATTTACCACAGTAAGCATATGTGTAGCAAAATCATAAATTAAATCCATGCACCTTCAAAACTTCAATAGTGCAAAGTAAGTATCATCCATGTCCTACTGTATCAGGTACAGGCAAAACCACATTTTATCAGTGTTTAAAGCTGGCAGGACATGAGATACCTCCAGCCTTGAAGTGGCCTGGCTGCATTAGCAGGGAGACTCTGTCCTCTATCTTCACGTAAATCAGTAAATAGTTCACTTAATGAAAATGTAGCCATGGGACAGTTTGGATGGGCACTTAGGGGTGTTCTTAATCTAGTGGCACAGAACTCCAATTTAATCACCATTAAACTTTAATGATTTCCTGAAAGTCATTAAACAAGATGAAGTGAAGTCAGGAGTAGGACCTAATCTAGAGGACCCAACCGACTTTTTTTGAGCCATTAACAGTTTGCCTTCATGAATAATTGACCTATCCATGATAATGAACTTACACTTCATGCCTGAATCCCATTTTCTTGGGAAAAGGGTGAGAAAGCAGAATACTAGAACTTAAAATTAGCTATTTTTCCGTGCTTTTGAAAAGTGTTTCCCTCTATTGAAGTGAAGCATAGCAATATCAGGTAAGATACTTTGTATCAGGCTCCAAAGTATTATGAAAAAATAAAAGGCAGGCTCTGAGTACAGCTTAAACTTCTTTGGTTTTTCAGAGTAAAGAGCATGTATTTGCAAACTAAACATTTTCAGAAAAAAATCCTCAAACCAAACACACTAAGTAATAATACAGCAGAAAACTGAGGAAGTTAAAGACCAGCATGAAAGAGAGTTGGAGACAACATTTCTTAGTACTTTTAAACCAGCCTAATCTACCAAGAGGACATGGGACACCCATCCCCTAAGAACATCTGGAACACAAGGTGATCTGTCTGATCAGCTTCGAATCAGTTCCTAGTTGTGACATGAACATCATCTTTTCATTAGACCTGCCATGAATATGGACTTGAGTGAATATCACAGAGTCAAGGAAGGGTTTCAGTGAGATTGGGGTCACGCCTGAAAATGGTAACAATTTCATACTGAAAAATAAACATTTTCTTAGTATTTTTTAGATATATTTTATGTGATGTGATGATTCAAAGCTCTTTCAAATTATTCCCACAAAACACATTCCTCTGTAGAAATATCACTTTCCCTGTTGATGACTTGATTCACTACTTATGCTCAGCAAAGTAAAAAGGTACTTTGTTGATCATTACCTCAGACAATATATTATTAATCAACAGAGGCTGTACTACGTAACACTGAAATTAGACAGACCACCATTCTGAATTCCATTAAAAAGGACAAAGCACCAAACATCTAAAGTATCAAAGCAAATGTGTTGGTCCCCATTCTGAATTTCTGCCACAACACACTGTAAGATTTGGCAAAGATATACCTTGAAAGTTTGGCAGTGAAGTGTGCCTAGAAAAGAAAAGCACATGCTTCCTTTTTCAGAAAAATGCATTACTAGTATTTTCCTGTATCTTTTAGTATACAGGGAACTGTCAAAGTAAGTCTTTTCCTCTCTAACCAGACTATTAGTCTTTATCGTTATCTCCTGGCATCCTGCTTTTTGTGCACATTCCAAATGTCATCTACTGTTGATAATGTTCTCTTAACAGCTGCGTTGATGCAAAAGCCACAGGAAGAAATTTAGCTCCAAGTACTGGAGCCATTTACTGCAGCTGAATGTAAAATCCCAACTTAATAATTACTGAAGGACTTCAAATTTTTTCCTGTGTTTTTTTTTTTTTCTTCAAAAAGCAAGATTCAGACTGCTTGATACCAACATTTCCTCTAAATCTATTTTTATAAATTAGATCATAATACCTTCAGTTCAAGTTACTGAATTTATGTCAGTATGTCAGACTTTATATGTCAGAAGCTCAGCCATGAGTCCATCTATTTTGCAATGCTTGGCATGTTGAATTAGCATCTCTAAACCAATATCTTCCCCTTTTTTGACATACTTACACCTTCCCAAAGCAGAGGAGAAATGGCACAATATACTTCATTCTACTCCGTTATGACTTTCCTTTGATTACCTTTGGCAAGATCAAAAAAACTTTAATTTTTGGTGAAATTTCCAAAATAAAAATACAGTGTTTCAGCCTGTCTACTGGATTAGCTTCACTCTGATTACGGATCAAGTGTAAATGTCCACACTGCATTTCTGTAAATAGCAACTTGTGTAATTATACTGCAAACAATGTACTAAAGACAAATGATGAATGAAAAGAGTGAGCTTGTTATATTAATGATAAACTGTGTTCAACTCCATACACACAGAGAAGGAGAGGCCAGACTGGAATAGCACTGCCTACCTCACAGACCACGTGTGAGTCATCTGACATGTAAAGACCTGTACAGACAGATTAAAATGTGTGAAGACAAGATGTGTTTTGAAACAGAAAAAAAATATTGACGTGACAGGTTGTAATTTCAACATTTTTGACACTTTGGATGGGAACCACCATTCAATCAAGCAGACTGCTGAACATTCCCATTACTTTATCTACCAACGATGGCCCATTTATTCAGCTGCTCACAATGCCCATTCAAAGGAGTCCAGATTTTCACTTGAGACTACAGCACTTTTTCTCCTAGCTATGAGTATCCAAGCCAAAGTGTGGAAAGCAGGGAAAGCATGGCCAGACCTAATAATAGAGAACAGAGCAGCCAACATCTGCAAAGCAGGGCTAAGGAACTATTCTTTTTACATTAGGTAGCAATGAAAAGACTTTGCTTTCAAGGTCTGAATGCTGTCTAGCAAAGTATTTAAAATCTTCTCTGAAGAAGTTTAAAAGGAGTGTATGACTGATGTAAAGTAATGTAATGTGATGTAAAGTGCACTTTTACATTACAGTTATCCTTGAATGGCATCACAGTTTAAAATATTTAGCAGGCAAAGCAGATTTTGGTAAACAGCACAGTAAGTAGAATGCTGCTGTGCTCCTACTTTCCAAGTTAGTCTGCTCTGTCTTTTAAGCACAGGAGAATGGTTTGCAGAAAAAACCTTTTTTTTTAGTCTTTCTTTCCTTGCTTTAATATTTGCAAAATATAAACTGTCACTATTTGATGACTCAAAATTGTATTTAACTCAATATTTTTTCAAATATATTAATAAAATCTGCTTGACTGTGTTTTCTCATTTTTAAAAGAAGTCTATATACATTGGCAAGGTATTTTTAGGACTGTAAACATGCTTTATGCAAAACAGGGGCTTGCTGTTATTTTGCTGAATAGAATATAGGCATTTAATTATAACAGCAATTATTCCAATTTTGATTCAACCTTCACAGGACCCTTCATACTAAAAATAGAACCAAAAAAATCTGGTGAGTAAGAGAAATAATTCTTCACTCCTCCCTCAACTCAAAGCCACTAAAATATTCAGGGGACTATGAATGAACATAAAGAATGCTTATATTCCTCCTCGAGATAATCAGAATGCAAAATAATTTGCTGAATGTGGTAACAGATGCAAAAAATTATATCAGAATTAACTAGTTGTACTCTCTTGAGATTCCTTCTGGATTACAAACCAAGATAGAAAAACACTACGTGCTGATGGATTGGAAAAAGTGAATAAAGTTTATGAATCTAGAGAACTATCATGAATAATTTAAAAACCTCATCTGGTTATGATGAAAATGTTGCATATCCCAAAATAAAGAGAAAGGTTAGGAAAAGAAAGCTTTTGAAAATTAAAGGTACCTAATATTCACTGCAGTTGCTACTGTATCACCATAAATATTTCTCACTGACAATCATGATTCAGTGTGGGAATTCAAGGCACAGAAAGTTCTCCAAACCTTGTGCCTGCAGGCTCTGAGTTTGAAACGACTGCAGCGTTCGACCTGAGGCCGTGGAAAAGGCTCCCAGGCTCAGAGACTTGCAACAAGAATAGTTTAAGAAGAAGCAAGTTAAGTTAGATAGCAGAAGGTTTTGAAGCTTGAAGTTTAGATACAGAACTAGTTATAAAACTAAGTAAGAAGTTTTAAGGTGCAGTAACACAGAATTGCATGTTGTTATATGATTGGATGAAAAAGCCCGCATTGGGGCAGGACGTGTAACACCATTTTAATTAGCCATTGGTGTGAAAGTGAGAACAGTATGTGTGGCAGTAGNAATGTGTGACCTCTGACTTGTACTGTGAAATGTTCTCACAAGACTGCAGCAATAAATGAAGCTTTAAACCATACTGAAGTGGTCCCGTCTCGAGCTACAACCCCCATAATTCACTATGAATTTTTTCTCATATGCTGTCCCCTAAAAGCCACTTACAACTGCCTGAACTACATCTACCTTTTCCTTGTCATATTCAGTAAAAAAAAAAAAAAAGTCATAGGAAAATATTAAGTAATTTATTTTTTTAAATGGGACTTTTACTTCAATGGAAGGTGGAATGAATCAATAAACAATACTGAATTCAGCAGAACATGATACCTGCAGCTGCTCCTGCACCCCTCCTGCTCATTCCCCCTTTCCTAGGCAGTGCCCCCATCTCTGAGACTTCTGGTTGTTTCCTGAGTTGTAGAACCAAAGCAGCATCCGAGGAAGGCACGGGACTTTACCCATTTTCTTCCTCAAGCAGACAGGATTTTATACTCAGGAAGAAAAGTTAGTTTTATCTGCCGAGTATGGAAACTGAAGAACTCCCATACCACCTCAAAGGCTTAGAATTTAATTTTGGCTTTCCTAAGGGACACTATTTTTTGGCTTTTTTCCCCCCATAATTCAATGCAACTCAATTGAATTCACCCGGCAGACCATGAAATTCCCAATACATCAAGCGAGACTTTAAGCTGTTACAGCTTAAGCTTTATTTAATTTAAGCTTTATTAGTGCAGCTAAACACTATGAAAATGGAAAAAAATTCTGGTTTAAGATGATTTACTCAACAGTAAAGCTATAACCACAATTTATATATGAAAAGAGCACAAGAATTGTTTACAAGGTTGTGATTTAAAACTATCCTTCTTAGCAAACTGCCCCCATATTACTGACAGCTACAGCTAAAATTCATTAGTGTTTTTCAAATTTCTGCCACAGTCTAAACAGCAAAAAATATACTGCCTTATATAAACCACTGCATCAACTTTACAAAAACATGGGATTATTGTAAATCTATAAAGCTATTAACATAATTTAATGTAGATATTCACAGAAATATTTTAAAACCCTTCAACCGAAGGTAATATGTTAAGCCAGTCAGTCAATTCTTGTCAGATGTGATAAAATGGTTAACCAAATGTAATTAAATGTTTTAAACAAGAGTAAATTTTTTTGCTCTTCACATTTCTAAGTCTAATGTGGGACAAGTAGAGCATCCCCGTGACAAAGCTGAGTAACAGCTCTCTGCTGTTCAGCAGAGAAAGATGACTTTTATAGGTGCACCAGCAGGAAATGAATAACAAACTTAGAACATGCACCACAAGCTTCAGTGTAGAAAAGACATTATTTTAAGAAATTAATCCATGATGTACATGAGCTGCCCCAAAACAATTAGTTCTAAGTGCCAAATTGTCAAGAGTTGTGACTTTGCTGACATAACAAAGATTAACAGAGCATTTTGCTTCAGCTTCACTTTTAGAGCAGTTTTGGCATTGTAGTGGTTTGACCTTGGCTGGGTGGCAGATGCCCACTGTTTTACTCTACATTTTTGCAAGGTTCTTAGCTCTACCAGTGCTTCTGCATTTCCAAACTTCTTGGTTTCTTTGTCTATAACAGAAACTGCTTGAAATAAGAGCATATCTGTTCACATGCCAATCCTTTAAGACTACATTAACACAATCCACAGCTGGAAGTCTGACAGATATTTTGTGGTATTTGCAGGAAGCACTTAAAGACCTCTAAAAACCAGATGATTTAGAGACACTTAATTCCTCTGTGCTCTATCTGGCACTTTTTTTGCTCCATACCACAGACAATTATTTTGTTTGCCTTGAATAGTGTAAAAATTGCCTTTCTGTCCAATGTCCTGTCGTCACACACTACATGACAGCTGCTGCATTCAGCTGGAAGGATGCTGTCATCTATTTGTATCTCCAAATAGCAAAGCTGAATGGCAATAAGGTATGTGCTGAAAGAGCAGAACTAAATAGCAAATTATTTTTACAGTCACAGAAGAGGCTAAGATTGCAAAAGTCACGATTTGGCAATACCAAATGAGGGCAAATGCAATATTTGAAAGAACAAGAGCACCTATGAAGAAAGAATTTGCATTATCTGTCTCTATATATCTGTATGCAGATTGTCCTTTCAAAACCTACANAGAAGTCAACCGACCTACCTAAGCAAATCATTAACAGCCAGACAGTTTAAATGTTGATTAATGAAGTATTTATTTGTGCTCAATAAGAGAAAAGGTTTTTTAATGGCTGGTCAATAAGATGAGACTGATATGATTTCTAAGAGTTCAAAGGCTC
>VZTR01004991.1:73029-83476 GCA_013400775.1 Chaetops frenatus
GAGACATTTCCTATTGCCATGGGTTAGGAATAATACTCCCCAGTTTGGTACCCCAGTGAGAGTCTCCCAAACCAGCTCACTTGCTCTCCTCCTTCCCCTCCCACTTTCCACTCCAGGAATGGAGTTGGGAATTGGAGGTACAAAGGTGAAAATTACAGGTTCAGATAAGAACAATTTACTAGAAACAGCAATGAAATAAGAAAATGAACAGTAACAGCAACAATACTGATAACAAAAGGTATAAGAAAAACAAATTACGTGGAAAGTAAACCAGACCATTTCAGTCACCATGCTTTTCTCTCTCAAACAGAACCAGAAATGGGAGAGTCCCCTGTTCCCACCCCTGGCAATTGATGCAATATGTTATCAAATAACATTTTGGTCTGGCCATAAATATTGTAAAAATACTATAAAAAATTAATCCTGTCCTGTCCAAAACTAGGACACATTTGTGACTTAAAAAGTAAAATAAACATTTTTCTGATTGACCATATATATACACACTCTCACAGACCAAAGTCATCAGATACCCCTGTTTAAATGACAGCTTCAAAGAGATCAAGTTTTCATATGCATAGAACTCAGAATAGTTTAGAAAATGAAAAGAATTGAACAAAGCAGATAAAGGCAAGAAGCCTGGCTGGCAAGAGAACAAGACATCATATCAATAAAATATTTTCATGTGCAAAGTTCTTTGCAAAATGAAGACTTGGAAAGGGAAACTACATCCTGATTTAGGCAAATTGTTTGAAGAGAAAGGGATAAGGAGGGAAAAGGAATATAATGCTACTCAATATTTCATGTAAGACCAAATTTCAAAATAAATTCAGTTTAATACCAATAAACATTATTTAAAACATATTTTATATTTTATTTGAAGTTCTGGTATTAATCTGGAATTAATATTCATGGCATACAAAGCTTAAGAAAACATTTTAGGAGTTTGAGTTTTTAAAATTTTATTAAGAATCTCAGTTCTGAGATTGCATTTCCTTTCTCCTCCTCTTGCTATTTATTTTTAAAGCAAGCAATAACAATATGAACAAAGTTTCACTGTGTGTCAACAAGCTGCAGAACTTCCCTTCTGAAAAAGCAGCAAAAGTTACAGAGGTGTGCTATCAAACTAAGCACCACTACCATTAGAAATCAATTGTTGCATTCAATAAAACAATATTTCTAAATGCATCCACTCATTTTGGTTTGCTTTTCTGTTCAGAGAATTTCACTGGTGCCTTTTTTGCCTACTACAAAAATGTGTTTCATATATGAAGCCAAGCCATACTTTCTTCCAACATGAAATCTGAATTGAGGTGACAATTAAATGTTCCTCTTACCTCATTTTGGAGGTCTCGGATCATTTTGCTCTTCCTTTCCATTTCAGTCTTCAAAAAATTAATCTAAAATTTTAAAGAAATGTTGAGTGGGAGTTCAGATGTAATTGTAAACACTAATTATTTTTTTATGCTTTTAGAAGTTTTGGAAAAAAACCAACCACCCAACCAAAAAATTTTGCTTACATACCAAATTGGTATAGGCCACAGTCAAGTATTTGCTAAATCTATAAACATTTAGCATATTTACTAGAAAACTTATAATCAAAAGAAGAAAAATGCTGTACATAAATAGGCTTACTTTTGTTTTGTACCAGTTGTCTTAGTGTTTATTTTTCATAAGGTAGTTCAATGTGATCTTCAAGTAACTGAGGATTTTAAAAACAATACTAACTGATTTTCTGACAAAAATATTTTTCCCCTCTAAGAACATATCTACCAGAGCAGGTTTCTAACACAATTATTTTATTTGAATGCTACAGTGTTGGTCCTAATTAGATAAAGACCTTGTTTCTAATCAGACTCACCTGTGGAATAAAGTGTGTTATACATAAAAGCATTCAAATATGGTCTTTAGATCCTACTTAAGTCAATGACTTGAGTTGGAAAGTAGAAATCCCAGTCATAGGCTTAAGACTGAATTTAATCAATCACAGTTTAAAATACTATTTTTACAAATGAGTATTTTCGGGACTGAGCTTTAATCACAGCTTATGGGATGCAAAGGGAGTAAGGAGGATGTAATTATAAACAACTAGG
Organism: Chaetops frenatus; assembly: GCA_013400775.1. Lineage (NCBI taxonomy): Eukaryota > Metazoa > Chordata > Aves > Passeriformes > Picathartidae > Chaetops > Chaetops frenatus. The sequence goes on from VZTR01004991.1 coordinate 75,120, forward strand.
ATTAAAAGAACACGTTTCTGTTACTTTGAAGGAAGATGCCTTTGGGTAGTTCAATTAGCAAAATACTCATCCCTATTTACCCAATGTCCCACCATGTTGGTACAAAACTCTACCCAAGCTCAAGGGAAACTACAGTTGCTCTGACATTGCAACAGGTTAAGAAAAACAAAACTCTTCTGTAAGAGTTTGAGGTACAGATACAGTTTATAGAGACCTTGACCCAAAGGTTAATGGTTTGGATGTCATGCAGATAAAAAAGTGACACCAAATCCACACGGTATGACAGCTGTTCTTAGAATCATGTCCACACTCAAGTAGACACGTCAGTAATTAAAAAAAAATCACCAAACTGACAGCACTCTCACCTGTATCAAAACAGGAGTCAGAGAATGCTATCACCACTTAAGACAGAAATGTAGGTAGGGGGTCCATGACAATAGTGCCACCTGACATGCATGAATAGAACTTCTACAAACTCTTCCCAAGTTTTGTCTAAGTGCTTTGATGTAGAAATACTGATTCCACATCCACCTACTGGCTGAGAATGATGCTTTATCAGAGGATTAACGTGTTCAGCACCTGTCTAGCAATGACATCCACAAATACTGAAATTTATAACATGTGTAGATAATAAATATGAAGATTTTGCACAACAAAAAATAAAAGTCATAATCAAAATATCAGATCAAGATGAATGGGGAGAAACGCAATACAGCTGTTTGTTGTGGTTGTTTTGTTTTTTCAGCTGTTCAAAGGGATTGAACAGCTACCTACCATTAAATGGTAGTTGCCAGCTAATTAAATACTGAAAAAAAATAATATACTGACTTCCATTAAAGAGTGTTCCCTTTCTTAGACCTATCTCTCAGGAATATTAATATTCCTTCAAGGTACTTCACTTCTATCTATGAATATATATGAAATAATTAAAGAGATATGATACCAAAATTATTATCTCTACATAGCTTGGATCTTTTCGGGAAGAGACATTTAAGACAGCCCAGTATTATACATTTATCCAGTAATCTATGTGAGTTAAACTAGTATTTTTGTTAGTTACTATTCACATACACATGCATCTTAAATCACTGATATGGACATTTTACATAGTGCAAACACACCGTCTTAGCTTAGCTGAAGAAATACTTTTTTTTAAAAATTAACAGATTAAAAATTTTAAAGTATTTCTACATCACTTCCTTTTTCAAAAATAATAGAAATATTATTGAAGAATGCATTCACTTTTTGGCTTTCTATTATAATAGCATTTTAATGGTCTTCTGCTAAGTCTCTAACAAACGTAGAACCACTTAGTCACAAAGTATAGATGTGGAGAGTTACATAGGAGGGATTTATTTGACTTGTCTACTAGAGCCAATAAAGGGACAACTTTAAGAATATCCATGTATATAGCTTCATCAGACCATCTGCATGATGCTTTTAGTAAGTCTCAAAGACAAGACATAATATAATTTTCCACAAGAGATGTAAAAATACTACTTTCAGTCACCAAATCCTGATAGTATTATAAGCAAGAATAGACATTTATACCCAGCCCTACACTAATAGTGAAAAAAATTAACATTCACCTCTTTTCCACATGTTGTCTGCCTTTAATTGCTATCTGGCTGCAATTACGACAATGCATAATGAAAATATATTGTCCTAAGGCTGAACATTTCAGTACTAAGCAAGGACACTGCTTCCATATCCTGGAGACAGTCATCCAAGCTACTCAGAGCTTTGTGTGTTTCAGAGCTCATTATGCTTATGAAAGACAACGGTTTCCATCCAGTGGCCTTTATTCACAGCAGCTGGTGACCTTGAAATGTTCAAATTAAATTTTCCCCCATCAAAATAGAGAGAATGCTTTAGCAGATGGTAGTGATCTAATTCTAAGAGTCAGACAATAGTAATTATTCAAGACGGGATGGAAAAATCTCAATGTAACATCATTACTGCACAGCCAAGGCTCAGCTGTAAGCATATTCGCTTACCTCCAGATTTCCTGTATCTTGCTCAGGACTAAAGTGAGAAGTTAAAGTGCAACTGAAATTCATTCATTAATACCTGACTATTTTGGCCATATCTAGAAACCCTAATTTACTCAGTTCAGGTCTAATTTTCAAGTTTTAGTGTAAAAATTGACTTCAAAAGCCAGAGAGAACAGTCTAGGCTATTATGTAAAACAAGAAATATTCTTTCCTTTGGGCAAAAAGTGTTCTACAAAGTGCTAAATACTTCTAAAAGCAAAGCTTTTTTGCCTATTAGTATTTCTAAGATGAATGTACCTTTTAAGCTGCAAGTCAGAGTTTGATTAGTAAATGACACTTTTGTCAAAGGAACATTCAGGACTTTATGAACAGTCATAAAAGCTTTTACTAGGAAAACCAAACATTTTTGAAGGGAAAAGAACATCAGATCTTTTTACTAAAAGTCTTCCAAGTATGGGGATAACACTGAATCAAATTCCCTACATTCTATTAGTCTTTCATTAAAAGAAAAACCCTACTGATTTAAAAATACCCACATTGTGTACGGTTTCTTTTCATAAGTCATAAATAATGTGTTACTTAATCCTCATCTGTCATAATGAACACTGAGCAAAAAAGGACCTATTTTCTCCTTTATTTTCACAGACACTACTGTAACTGTATTGCCAAATAATCCATTCTCTTCTTTAAATCCAAACTCTTCTTTAAAATTGCTAGCATGATACAAAATATGAATGGAATAAAATAGAAAAGGTAGACTGAACTTACTCTACGTAGCCAAACTATTTTTGAGTGTTTCCATGTTTCTTCATCTACTCCCTCATTCAGAGCCAGACAGCTCTTTATATAAACTTTAATTGCAGTTAATGGGAAATAAGTTTGCAAACTTCCTAAAAATATAACTACTTCTTAACATGCAAACTGTTAGCATGAAGTATAGCCAAGCAAAGAGTCCGTCTCCCAAAAGATCTAAGAGCCTTTTAACCTAATGAATACAAACAGAATCAATAGCTATTCTATGTATTCAAATTCACTGAAAAACCCCAAACAAACAAAACAGGACACTTTCAAGTTACATGTGCTATTTTGCTCTGTGCCTTTTTGTTAACAAAAGTGAAAATAAGTCCACGATCTCCAACTCTGTTTCTGGAAGAAGTGGTTCCACTTCACATTTAGAGATAATAGCTTGACACTATTAATATTTTTTCGCTGCAAAAAAAACTTAATACTAATTGCTTAGGTATTTTATGCTAAATGTAGAACTAAAAGCTTTGTCAACCTTCATTGATTGGTGAAGAGGACAACTGTCAGGTTATTTGGAATGATGTCCTACATATTTTATATGCATATGTATAACTAAACCCAGTATGGTCCTTCTGAAATGTTTTTGGATATAGAAATAATACACAGTCCTAGTGTGAGATGATGTGTAGAGAAGCTCCTCCACAACCAAAGTTCTTCTGGGAGACTGTTGAACTTTGCAACGTGGGACTAGTCTAAAATTTAAACTGTCCTTGTCATAACTACTGTTCCTCTGCACATTTTATTATCCCAGACAAAACAGCTGAAACAATAGGCATAAATGTATCTGAGATACTGAAATTTTCTAGAAAAGTCCTGTCCCAAGACAGACTGCTGCTGCTCCTTGTTAGTGCCACAGATGCAGGACACAACCCAGAAAGGCAGAGCTCCCTGCTGCTAAGATCCCCCAGGTCAGCCCTCGGGGTGACCTCTATAAAGGACAGGAATGTCTTTACCAGTCCTTTTACTTTCCCCAAGCCTGAGTTGCTGCTTCTCCCCTCAGCAGGCTGTTCCTCCCCAGCAGCAGCTCCACTGGCTGCCCTCTACCCACCAACACTTCAGCAGTTACTCAGAACAGCAACTCTTTTGCTGCCCACAGCTCTTGGTTTCTCTAGTCCTGAAGGGTGAAAGGATGGATATTGCTGCAAGCACAGTGACATTGGTATCTCTGTCTCTGATGAATCACTTGTGCAATGCTAGTGAAAAGCCTTGCCACACATTGCACAAGAAGAAACTAATGTAAAGTCTAATGTATAGCTGTTGTGTCTCCTTTGTTCTTCTGTTTTGTTCAGAGCCCTTGAGTAGTTTCCAGGTTATTTTTCATTTAATTTGCCTTAATTCTTGTGAATTCTTACTTACACTTTTACATCGACCCAATAAAGAGCACCTTCAGGCAGGTGTTTCCTGTTGAATTTATACAGCAAGTTAACATATATACAGTAAGCACTGTACTATGCCTTCTTGACAAGTACAGAAAACAAATATGTATTTCCACTCTTCCCCCACCCACCAGCATTTTGTTAGTCTTTGTGAAATGTAATTCTACTTTTATTTACTCTGAAAAAAATCAAGATTTACTTCACCAAGTCCTATAATTTAAAATGTGCTTACACTGGATTAGAAACAAGTTTCACAATTAATGAAATTGGAAATAAATTCAAGCTCTCATCCTCTAGCTAGTCTTGCATTAAGTACTTAGACCTTCTTTCATAGATTTCACATTGTTTTCAGAAAAACTTGGAACACACAGAGAAACCAGGTATAAAATAACCTTGTGTGTCAGTAATAACATCTATCTGTGTTTCTATTGCAATTTTCATCTGAGGATCCTGAGGCACTTTTTGAATATTCATTCAGTCTCACTGTATTGTTGAGCTTCTCTATGTACATTGTAACCTGAGGCATAAAGGAGTAAATGTCACAAACTAAGGACACAGTTCTGATTTCCTTAGAATTATTAGCAAGTTTAATATGCTGTTAGTGGCAAGTATTGGAGTACAGCTCGAAAATTCTGATTCTTTACCCATCTGCCACCACTCCAAGCCAGGTTCTGTTATAAACTCAGAGAAGCTTTTCCTGGTTTCTGCAGCAGGTGATATTTTGCTCACAGTTAATGGCAGATGTTTTGTGTAGAACAAATGTTGTACTCATCACAGTGCCAGAGTGGGACTGAACGTACACAAGGCACAGTTGCTCAAATGAAAAAAAGCACTATTTAACAAAACCCAACAAATCCATTCACATCTGAGATTTATGTAATCCACACCTGAATTAGTCTTGAGTATCAAAATCTAACAGAGATTCAAAAATGAAATGACTGAAATTACCTTCCATTTGTAGGGCTGGAATTGATTCTGCTGATAAAGTCAATAGGAATACATTCAATGCACCTGAAAAAATGTCAACTTTCAACTAGCATGTTGTGAGTGCTTATCAGAGACAACTAGATATTCATTTTTTTTCCTTATTTCAGAACTATATTGAAGGAGATGATTCTCCCCCCCTACTCTGCTCTTGTGAAACCCCACCTGGAGCAGTGTACAGCTCTGGTGTCCCCAGCATAAGAACGACATGGAACTGTCAGAGCAAGTTCAGAGGAGGGATACAAAGCTGGTAAGAGGACTGGAACACATCCCCTATGAAGACAGGCTGAAGGAGTTGAAGCTGTTCAGCCTGGAGAAGAGAAGGTTGCATGGAGAGCTCAGAGCAACCTTCCAGTATGTGGAGGGAAGCCAGAGAGAGACCCTTCATCAGGAACTGCAGTGACAGGACAAGGAGTAAAGGGTATGAATTGAAAGAGGGGAAATTCAGGTTAGGTATTAGGGAGAAATCTTCCACTGTGAGGGAGGTGAGGCACTGGAACAGGTTGCCCAGGGAGGTTGTGGATGCCCAACCCTGACAGTGTTCAAAGCCAGGTTCAATAAGGCCTTGAGCAACCCAATCTAGTGGGACGTGTCCCTGCCCAAGGCAGGGGAGGTTGGGATTAGATGATCTTTAAGGTCCATTCCAAGCCCTTAACATTCTATGACTCCAGAATTCAATACAGACAATTTACAGATTGTCTCAGTACAAATGGATCTTAAAACAAGTGTAGTTTGTTTTGGTTTTTTTTCTGGAGATGTGCTGTCCTGGCTAGAAAGAGCACCAAAATATGCTATCCTTTTAAAATTCAATACAGCTTTCAGATTACTTCTTTGCACTCCTGACAAGAATAAAAGTTCTTTTTTGTTTCTCTAGACAAAAATACAAGTACCAAAAATTCACTAATTATATGCTGTGTGGTACACAAGAAAAAAAAAAGTATCTTTACTCTTCAGACTTTTGAGCAACAAAGGGAAAAAATGTGTTTTCAAAAATCAAATTAGCTGAAAGAAANTAGAATGCAAAACACAGACTCTCACATTTCGCTCACCTAGGGTGTACTGTGCTGCAAAATATATAAATAAATATATTTATTTATATATCATACTGTGCTGCAAAATATATAAATAAAATTTCATAGTGGTAAGAAATAAGGCATTGTAAGTATTTTTTCAATTTAATAATTACATTTAAATCTCTTTCTTTGACAAACTCTTGCTTTGTGACCATTGAAGACAGCAACATCTTAGTAAATTAATCAGTAGTTATTCAACATGAAATATAAAATAGATCTAGAAACACTTCTAGCAGGTTGTTTTCAAGTCCAGAGTTCAAATCATAAAACACTTAAAGTTTGAAGGAACCTCTGGAGATTATCTAATCAACTTAGGCTCAGTTGTGTCTATGTTATAGTAGCATTACGAACCAACATAGGAAAATTTCCTTCTTTCATCTTAGTAAATTCTAAAGGTAGTGATTCTACCTTTTTTTTCCCCCTACAGTCGCAAAATGCATCTCTTTATTCTCCAAAACACTACACTGCTACATGGAAAGTCAAAAAAAATTGTGCAGTTTGTCCAGAAACAAGAGTTTCAATAAAGCATGAAAGCTTAATGGGACTTAACAATACCTTCTGNGAAAAAAATGTGTTTTCAAAAATCAAATTAGCTGAAAGAAACCTGCAAAAAGAAGAGTTTGGTCCACAATCCGTGCCGTTTCTAATTAGAAGGTAGAATGCAAAACACAGACTCTCACATTTCGCTCACCTAGGGTGTACTGTGCTGCAAAATATATAAATAAATATATTTATTTATATATCATACTGTGCTGCAAAATATATAAATAAAATTTCATAGTGGTAAGAAATAAGGCATTGTAAGTATTTTTTCAATTTAATAATTACATTTAAATCTCTTTCTTTGACAAACTCTTGCTTTGTGACCATTGAAGACAGCAACATCTTAGTAAATTAATCAGTAGTTATTCAACATGAAATATAAAATAGATCTAGAAACACTTCTAGCAGGTTGTTTTCAAGTCCAGAGTTCAAATCATAAAACACTTAAAGTTTGAAGGAACCTCTGGAGATTATCTAATCAACTTAGGCTCAGTTGTGTCTATGTTATAGTAGCATTACGAACCAACATAGGAAAATTTCCTTCTTTCATCTTAGTAAATTCTAAAGGTAGTGATTCTACCTTTTTTTTCCCCCTACAGTCGCAAAATGCATCTCTTTATTCTCCAAAACACTACACTGCTACATGGAAAGTCAAAAAAAATTGTGCAGTTTGTCCAGAAACAAGAGTTTCAATAAAGCATGAAAGCTTAATGGGACTTAACAATACCTTCTGTAGCGATAATTAATTCTACTGTGGTCAAAATCAGACTCTCTACTATCTATTTTGTAGCTGAAAATCCATAATAATTCCTAAAAAGTCAATGGATGAATGATTGTATATTAGTACAGGTGAGACATGAGGGTCCATAAAGATCATCTCACCAGGGAGAAGACTTAGGCCCAAATCTCCTGTCTAAACTCTCCAAAAGTACATAAATATCCCTAAACTCCACAGAAATAAGGAAGACAGGAATCTTAATACTTTAGAACATTAAAACTTTTTTCAGCTCCTTTCTTCTGAAGCTTGCAGAATGCTAACACCTACGTGAAATCCATTCTCTTTTTACAAACATTTTTGAGCTAATAAGTTCTCAAGGCAAGATTAAGAAAAAGCAGAAGAAAAACAAAAATAAGGAAAGAAAGAGAGTCACTCACGGTAGCCTGCTGCTTCTCTGCTTTCTCAGCTGCCTCATTAAGCTGCTTTTGAAAGGCTTCCTGGAGAGATTTAATTTCTTCCCTAGTTCATTGAAAACACAGAACACAAACTTCAACACAAGTGTCCATTAGGAAGTAACTCTTCAGATTCAAAAAAAATGGACCTTTAATTATTTGGAGTAGCAGCCAGATGTACTTTGTCTGTGAGTCTCGCCAATAAAATCATAATGACTCCATGAAGTTAATAGTGCCAGTGCAAAACAAAAATTATCTGTGATGCAAGGTGGCCACTGTTTATCTCTACTGAATGGCCTGCTGTGCAAAACATCTGTCAGTGCACAATTTCTAACAAAAATGATTGGCACCATAAAAGTGAGGGAAGTGGGCAAGTGAAAATGCCCTGACGTGGAGACATGCTATTATCAACA
>VZTR01004991.1:90189-104574 GCA_013400775.1 Chaetops frenatus
GAAGTAAATAATAAAAAAAAAAAAAAAAAAAAAAAAAAAAAAAAAAAAAAAAAAAAAAAAAAAAAAAAAAAAAAAAAAAAAAAAAAAAAAAAAAACAAACAAACTTAATATCTAGGAAGCAAAGTGAGGCATCAAGAATTTCACATTTCACTCCAAAGTAATCTGATTATGTTAGAGCTTGTAAATACCTAAACACACACATTTCCACACATAGATCCTACTGCTGGGAAGCTTGTTTCTAGTTTCTTGTCCCTCTCACTCTGAAAAATAGACTCTAAAAATACGATGCAGATGATTCCTCAGAAAGTTTCTTCCATTTTTTTTTTTAAATGAGAGATGGCTCTCAATGACTTAGTGACATTGCTTTCATAGCTAGGTCCTCTGCAGTATTAAACATCTCTTTTAACATTATACTGAAATGCAACAGATAAATAGTAGGATTCAACTTTAGAATGGAAGTTTAATAGATTTCCTCTCCTTTCAGTTTTCAGTTTAGGCTTTTTTTGTTTGTTTGTTTTAAACAAACTTTTCCAAATATCCTTATAATGAATACCCATAAAGGCTGTAAACTTCAGGGCTTCTCAAGTCCCTATAATTTTCACGGGTACAAGGACTGCTAACATGAACTTAAGCCACTGCTACTGCTCCATTTTTAAAGCAGTATATTATATGTTGCCTAGATAAACAAATCTAAGAGGTCATAGCATCCATCCCTTCATCAATTAAAAAGCTTTAAGTACTGTGCAGTAAGCACAAATCCATATGCTTCAATATGGATGTTAATAGTAGATATATTTCCTCCTGCATTTAACATTATATTTAAAATGCAGCTAATTCATCCATTTCATTATTTACACAACACAAATGCAGTGGTATAAAACTGTGTCTGCTTTGAGAATTAGTCATTTTAGTTTATAATCTAGACAAAACAGAGACTTCTGTATGGAATTACTGACTACTCAGAAAATACCTATATTGAGCTGCTGAGTGATCATGCCATCAAAATATCTAGAATAATATCTATATCTCTCATTTTTTTCTAACTTGAAGTCTAACTCTGCATCTTTTTGTACCAGATTTATGTCAGGTTGTACATGACAAAATTACAAAAGTACTAATGTAATCAATTACTGCTATGACAGTGTTCTTGGTCTTGACAGAATTCCAGTAACAGTAGGGCAAAGTATTGTCCTCCAGTCTGTTTTCATTTCTAATGCCATGCCTACCCTGAGTGCTGACTGTAAGTTACTTTTAATAAAAATTACTATTGGCCACAGGAAGAATTTGCTTGCACATTATTTGCACAGTGATGGACATACAAGAGACAGGATAATGGGAACCCTGCCATGTAAAGAGCTCTTTCTGAGTATTTTTAAATTAAAATAATGTACTACGAGGATGCACATATACAAACACCCTTCAGGCAATGATGGTGGTTGCATATTTTCATACTGCTTTTAAAAAGGAAATAAAATAGCACCATTTAGGAGCTTGTGCAATAGAAAGAACAGTGGAGTTCAAACACTTAAATATATTTTATGAACAACTAAAGTCAAAATATCTGTGGTTATACCAAATAAATAAAATCAAAACATAATGCTGTCCTGTCTTTTTTTTAGTTACAGGACCATATTGAAAATATTACACTTATGCTATTATTAAAACATGCTATTATGAAGGCATTTCTTAATATTACTAGCATATTTACATATCTAAGAGCTACTGTTTCACTACTCTGCCAAAAGGAAAACTAAAACCAGAAAGAAAATATCTGTGGAAGGGGATAAAAATCATGGAAACTCTTGAGGAAACATTATTCCCTGTATAGGAAACCCTGGACCACCACAAACCTAAATGAGAGTATCTGTTTATCTGAGTGATGCAGTGAAATGTGACATGATACAAAACCTTAGGAGTAGTGTTCCATGTGATTCTGATTCTTACCACTGATTCACAAGCACAATCTTAATTTAATGTGTGCATACACAATGAAAGCAAAGAATTCTGATTAAACAGAGCTGTATGAGCTGCACACTATTTAATTTCTTCACACCTGTGTACATTTAGCTTATTTCTTCACATTTCAGATAAATGCAGACAGAAATAAAGAAATCTCTTCTATTAGTTCAGTACATTTTTACACTACAGTGGATTTATTTTGACTCTACATTATGTTCAAATCCCCAAAATCAACAATTCATACCAAATTGGAGATCAGCAAAATAATAAGCAATATATTAAAGAATATCTATTAAATAATTGTTAAGCTGTTGAAACATTCCAGTTTAGCATACTCTCAGTTGTGCTTTTTCCAATTATCAGAGCTCTTTACATGTAACAAGCCTACCTTAATTCACATCTCCCATGTAGCATGTGTTGATTATCATGACTGCCCTAATGATAAGAAAATGTAAGCTAAAAAAAGACAGACTACATCAGATAGACAATGTGTAACTATCACAGTCAGAGGAAATTCCTCTCTTTCCATATCTTCTATGAGATATTTTCTATTACTTCTCTCTTTTCCCACCATTTACAAATAGGTGGAATATTTACAAAACATAACTAACTTGCTGAGATAAATTAATGCAACAACATTGCTGCTGGATTATTCCAGATACTAATTTAAACTGGAACATCAAAGCAGAAAAGCCATGCTATATTATTGAAATATATTTGATATTTCATCTTTCCATCAACAAACACAGTTATCTGCAACACAAAGACTTTGTAGTTTATCTTTCTTAGTGGTAGTAGTGGATACACGTTCCTCAGTTTTGTTCTATTGAAACTGATGGGAGTTCAAAGGTACAGTTTACTTTAATTTTAAAGTATGAGCAACCTTTCCAACATTAGAAATAATTCACATTCTAAACAAGAGTTTTCTAATGTGAACCATATGTGAATATTTGACTTATACCATGTGCCTGAAAGGCTAAAGAAAAAGTTTCCAGAAAAGCAGAGTAATCTGTCTCCTCTGTGCATGTCAGCCAAGAGGTGTTCCTGTCAGTCAATAGGTAGCAAAGCCTCCCCCAAAAGCAGTAAAACTCCACCTTATGGAGAAAATTGCAAAGAAATTGGAATAAAGAGAAAAAGTCAATAAGCCACAAGTACCATTTCTAGTCCGTCAGGGAATCTGCCTGGGGTGCAAAAAAGCAGCAATACTATGGAATATTGTGCAGGAACATAAATCTGTCTCATGAATACACACTTTGTTGTCCACACATGTTCCTGACTACAGTAAGAGCCCAGGGCATCTCAATGAGAAAGTTAAAACAGATTTTGAGAAAATGGGTCTGCTGGGGAAGTAGCAACCCAGGAAAGGACTTCTGTTGCCTCAGAAATCTGTCATTCAACGCAGCAATGTGAAGGCCTTGGTATCTTCAGGATAGAAGAGCAGCATCCAAGAGGAAGCACCTCCAGCTGGCTCCAATATTCATAAAAGCACAGAATGGCCTGGGTTGGAAGGGGCCTTCGAGATCATCTCATTTCCAGCTCCCTGCCCTGGACAGGGACACCTTTCACTAGACCACGTTGCACTGGACCAGGGGAGACCCATTCACCCAGGGACAGAACACTTCCAGGCATGGGGTGTCCACAACTTCTCTTTGTAATTTTTTCCATGGGGCATCCACAACTTTTCCTTGCAATTTTTTTCCAGTGCCTCAGCACCCTCAGAGTAAAGACTTTTTTTCCCACAATATCTAATGTTAACCTACTGTCTTTCATTTTGAATCCTTTCCACTGTGTCTTGTCACTACATGCTCTTGTAANTTGCAAGAGATAATATATTAATGAATATATTTTGGTAATGCACCCTTTTCTACTAATAAATATGCAAGACATAGTACAATTTAGTATGGGAAATCTTACTAAAATCTGTAAATGTTACACACAACCAATGTTGAATAATTCATTAACTCTTTAACACATTTCCTAAAACAGCCATGTAAATTACTGTTATCACAGGCCTAATTCTATTTTTTTGTTTTGTAAAGGGATTCCTTTTTTCCTCACACAATCTGAAAGTTTAATGGCAAAGTGATATATATGGGGCTTTGCTAATTAAATCAGTTGAAGGATATTTAGGCTGACACCATGCAGGGTACTCAAATTAAAAGATTGTTCCATTGCATTACATATAATACATTTATCATAGATACACTAACAGCCTGTTAATTTGAATTGGCAGAAAATGGAGGAGAAGAATTAACCTTTACAGAACTGCATGTAGTAGACACACAGCTCTACTAACTGTATCTTTACAGAGTTCTGAACAATTAGAAGGGGTTTTAATAATGTTGTTTTCAGTTTGAAATGAGAAAAATAATACCACTCACTAGTATTTCATTTATGTGACCATATCATTACCAAGGATCTGCACTTACTCCTGTGTTAACAGATTGCTAATAAGTAAGAAACCTTAGAAAAACCCATTTAAGTTTAGAAATTTTGACTACACGGCTTTAACAAAATTGGCTGTACACTATCTAAATTAAACCTTATCTCTAAATTATTATCTGGGCCTTCTCACCTAGACGGTGGTTTTCAGTTAATGCAAAGTGCAGAATTTTTGTGTACTCAGTTGCAAGTTCATTTACTCTTCAAAGTTTCTTGATACTGTTGAATGCCCACATCATTCTGCTTCCAAAGTTATCAATTAGAAAAATTATCACGTCAATTAATAGTACAGGTCTAGAAATTGTACCTGGAATTCTCCACTGGAGCTCCAAAACCCAGGAAGAAAAAACTGCTTTACCAACACCCTTTACTATAACTGAGCAGAGCTAGCAGAGCAGTTAATGAAAATCCTACCATCTGAAAACCAGCACAGCTATGAGGTTTAGTTCTAGCAGTGTGCAGGCTGCAGCCCACAGTTCAGACCTGGCTCCAGAGCAAAGTCAGATGTGCACAGATGCACAGGGGTAGCTGCAGGGCTCTGCCAGCATCAGTCACAACCCTGCTGTGTGCAGAGATCCAGCTGGTGAACAAAGGGGCACGTACAAATAGGAGACAGGCAGCGCACCCCAATAGCTGCAACACACTCAACAGTCCCTGGAAGTTTTCCTCTCTCAGTCCAGAGAAAATACATCACAGCATACAGCACCAGAAATGTATTTGGAATTGGTTTGCCAAATCCATACCCGGACCTTAATGTCAGAATGGTTAACTTAGCAAATGAAAGACAACGCCCAGGAGCATCTTTTCCTTTCTTCTGTCCCTGTTTTAAGACAGACTGTTCCCACCTGACACCCTCTCCTTTTTCATGTCAACACCATCCACACAGAGAGAGAGGAGCAGGGTTGGGATAAAATTGCAGCAAGATTGTTCCTTGATATGCCTCGTAAGCAAGTACACCAACACACAGAAAATGAAATGCATGTCTGCCAACAAAAGAAGCATGACACTCTTTCCTTATCAGATTAAGAGCTGACTGCTCATGAAATTGCTGACTCAAAAGGGTGGAACTCCTCTTATCTAAGTAATTTCAACCATTATAGCTGTCCTTTCCCTTGAGAAATCAAGCTGTCCTATCATCAAAGAAAAAAATAGATCAGATAAAACAAGGTCAGTCAGTTTAGAGTATATGAAAAATGGTCCAATTTTGTAAATTAAAATCCTTGCTCTCCTCACTTTCCTTCCAAATAACTGAAAGAAAAACAGAAGCAAAGGCTAAGAGTAAATATTAGTATGGATACTAATATCATCTAATTAAGACTTAAAATTAGTTAAGAATCTCTATCTGAAATGAATTATACTGAATCATTAAATTTTGCCCATATTTTATAATACTAAGTGTAATCTCATATATGGTGCTTGTTTAGCTAGATATGTAGGCAATACAAAAAGCCTGCATGTTTCCCATTTATTAAAGTTCCATTGCTAAAGATTTTTTGGGGTAAAGTACCTCCTAATTTCCACATGAGGTGCTCCCACATTATTGCAAAAAACTTACAACTCAGGCATTCTTTCCACTTTACCAAACAAAATTCTTCTATTGTTATTATTATTATTATTATTATATTTCTTAATAAAAATATATGTATATATTCTTGTGTATGTATATATATATATATTTTTGTAACAGTAGGGCTCTTAGGACTGAAATACTGACATTGCTATTTAGGCACTTATAAGAAAGGTGCAACTCCATATACTATGCAAAGTAATTATTTCTGCCATACACTGCTTAACAGATAAATAACACAAGTGCCAAGTGGCCCAGAGAGGCATATGCCATATGCAAGTGCAATAACTTGCTCCAGGTTATATAGCAGGTCTGTAGTAGAGCTGAGAATAGGAACTGGGTATCTCAGTATTAACTGGACCACTATATTTACTAAAATAAGCTGATCAAGTGTGATAAAAAAGTGTGTCCTTTTTAGAATGAAATTTTGATAAGTGAAGAATTATTTCAACACCATGTTTAGGATTAGCAGTCATCATCTTTCTCCAGCCTTCAAAAGCTGATGGTACAATGACAGCTCCACTAAATAAGAACTCTTCAATAGAGCATGTACAAAAACGAGTTTCCTTGCATGTGAAAGGCCACTGACTTCTAAAAGAATTACATTGAGGAAGACTACTAATTTGTAACCTTGGCCCAAAACCCCATGCACTGAATGGCATTCCTAAATTTTCAGGATTTATATCTCCCTATATACTAAAACTATAGGGGAGATTGCTTTAATAAACTAAAATTTCTATTACTTTTCTTTAGAGGCTATTACATGATTATAAAAGCAATTTAAAAAAACCCATTAAGAATGCCTTCAGTTTTAATTAGGTTCTAGTTTAAAAAAGAAAACAACCACTCCAACCAACAACAAAAAACCCTCAAAGAGAAACTGACTTGCCAAGCAACCGGAATGTTTATAATTATCAAGTTCCACGTGCAGCTATTCTTTCTCTCTACCTCAAATATTACTACTACTGTTTATGAAAATCCTGTATGACAAGGATCAAGGTTTCCCAAGATGCTATACTAATACCTAAGAAAATGGCTCCTTCACTGAGATCACAAGCAAAAGAGAAGAAATTATATCAATGGCATAGTTGTACCCACCTGAAAGCTGACATCCATATTAATAATTACTGAGATTTTATGTGAGATGGGAAAGTTGAGACAAATGAGAGGAGAGAAAGGAGATAAAGCCAATCTGGGCAAGCTTTCTGGAAGTGCAGATTACCTATAATGTTGTAGTAGAAAGCAATCAGGTGAAATTAGGTGTTGTGTCTGAGCGAGCACAGCTCCTTGCTCAGTACAGTTTTCTCAGTTTAAGGTACTCAGAGAAATCCTCTACACTAGCAAAAAACTGGAATTTATATATAACACATCCAACTTCACATTTAAGAGGACACATTTCTGTACTAGGGCAAACCATGCCTTTACAAGCCTCAGTATCTACCCAGAAAGGGATTCTGTGGTCCAACTTTACTGATACCCCAGTGCCTTTTGCACAGGAGCTGCTTTGAGCTTTTATGGGTAGCAGCTATATAACCTGGGAGCAATGGAGGTACTGATAACTGCTTTAGAGTCATCTCAAAACAGATTTTGAATTTTTGAGCATTTCTGAGAATGCTCTTTCCTAGCCTTGGTCTGATCTATACCCCTACCTACTGCACAGTTCTGTGAATCTATTCCCCTGCAAAAATTAAAATATTAAATGAAAAATGGATGTGCAAGTATTATGAATAGGATTTTATATTACATCCTTTGAGCTGTGGTTGTATTTGTAAAGGCATTCCTCTTGTTGCAAAATTTGGTTGATGTAAAATTTTCTTAAGAAAGGACGATTTTGGTGTTTGTTCTGTGCATACTTTTCAAGCATCAACAAGTAACATTTAATCCCTGGAACAGAGAGCAGCTAACAAGATCTAACTGAGGTCCAGTTGTTAAAAAGGCAAATTACTTGTTGGCAGAATTACTCTGTTACCATTTAGGGCTGGACATGCTTCAATTATCTCAGACCTAGTGGGAGGTTAACAAAGCTTGGGAGGATGAGTGTACCACTGATAGTTGGCACAAAGAATTCAGAATTTACAGGCTAAAAGGACATTTGGCAGAACCCCCAAAATAAGGAAGAAGCTAAAGAGGACAACACAGCAACTGTGCTGAATCAGCTCGGGCTGAGTTAAATGTAATTCTGGAAGGGCAAGATCACAACAACCACTGGACCCAAGAAATTCAGCAACTCAAAAGAGAAAGACCATGCAAACTAATTACCATGAGAAGTGAGAGAAATATTGACCAATAGAAGAGAGATTATAAATTAATAAAAGAACTGGGTAACTTGTACCCAATGAACATGAATGCCTTTGTTTATTAAAATGTATAAACAGTGAAAAGTTGTGGTAGTTGTGCTGACTTTGTGGATTGGCCACCCACTCCCCTTTCTGTGCAGAACTGTAAATAAATCACACACCTCGACTCTGTGTGTGGATCGGCCTATTGCACACCAGGTGAAAGACCCTATTTTGGGACAACACTTTCTCTGCTTCATTGAACCTGTACTAGAAATATGAAAAGTCTTATTCTAGTGCTCTTCATGTGGTACTTCATGTCTATAATTGCAGGTACTAAATAAAGAGGTGTAGATCCCTGTAGGTAAGGACAATTCCACTGAGACCAGTAAGAGCAAACATGAGCAAAGGACCATTTTTTATTTCCTATTTTATTTTACCAAGCAAACCTCTCTCTCTTTTACTTAATTGCAGGTTCATGTTTGCTAATCACACCACACAGACTTCTCACTCTAACTGAGGAAACAGCAGATTATCTCTTCCTTGGAGGATGCCTGTCAAGGAATAACAAGTTTTTAAAAACTAAATGGCTTATAACCCCGTGCAGACTTCTTTAAAGAAAAAAACCCCTCCACATTAGTTTCAACTCATACAACTGGTGTTTTTGTTTAAAGTTACATTTTGCTTTTACAATTCTTGTTTTGTCTGCTTTCCTAATTAGCTCATTATTAAGGAACCTAGTTGATTATGCCAAATTCTAGCATTATTAATTCTTTCCTACAGAGCAGCACTGAATAGGCAGACTGTGTGGATTCCTCTACTGTTTCCTTGACCATTTCAGGGATATTCACTTTCTCATGTGCTGGAGAGTCATTTGAATGCAAAGCACTGTCACTTCTCTATGTAGCATTGTAAGCACCAGGATGCAATTTTATTTATTTAAAATTCCTCTAACCCCTACAAACCTCCATCAGAATGAAGACCAGAACAAACATTTGACATGTGCAGAAGTGGACAAGTAGGCTGGGTTTTCTTTTTTGTGTTTGTAATAACATTATTTCCTTATAGCTGCACAATCTCACTACATATGTGATACAAAGTTAAAAGGTATTTCTACTTCTCCACCTTCCTCCAGAAATAACTGTAATAGGGCTTTTTTTGGTCAATCATGAGGCAGGCCATCAACACCCAGCTCTCTCCCAAGAACTTTTGCTCAACTAAATTTAAAGATCTGCTTACATTGGTATGCAAAGATAAAACCTGTGCAGCTCCTGCACAGTTCTAAAATAATTCTGCTAAAAGGTCTGCTATTCTCGGATATTTTGAGTGTCTGTTTTTAACTCTAGAGAGTCACACAGTCTGAAGGCCTTGGTCCCCAAAATAGGGACAGAGTGGCTTGCCAGGCAGTCATTTGTACATCACTTACTTTGAAATCTTCACTGTTCACTAACTCACCCTCATACAGGGAGCAAAAACTTGAGCACAAGAAATTCCACAAGTAGGCAGGACCTGATGTTATTTTGCTCATGCTTTCTTCCGTCATTACATCCTTCTCAGTTGCAACCTTCTATTGCCAGAAAACTGGATAACACATTGAAGACTCTCTTTGTGGGCCAAGAAATATAATTACCATTAAAAATGAACCAGAAAGGGCTGCAAAACAGTACATGAACATGCAATCAAAAACCCACTTAGTAAATATAGAGAAATATATGCTTGATATGAGCTGCTTGCTATGCTACAATCATTTACTAAAGTATAGTCATGAAATCTGACATGTTCTGGTTTGGGAAAACACTTAGTAAGGTATAGAAAAGATGCCTTTCCAAAAGATGAGGTATTTCAAATCACCAGTCAGACCACCAGTCATATATTTAATACTGCACTTGAAAAATAAGTTCATATCTTAAAATTGACAAGGAAATTTAGCTGGCAACTCAAAATACTCCAAAACAGAAAAAATCGAGCTTTTATTCAGCTTGAGTTTGAGGGGTATTTTGCCTTTGGGTTGGGTTTTGTGTGGTTTTGGTTTGTTTGTGGTATTTTTTTCCTCCCTCCTTAATAGTTTATGAACTACAATTGCTCAAAGTTACTGTTTCAGACTAAATCACAAAATCCTGGCTATTTTCCAGATTCAAAACTTGCTGCAGCTTCTATAGATAAGCTGGTTGAATGCTTTTCTGTAGGGTACAGACCCATGACCAAGAGCTCTAAGATGTTTGCTCCATCTAATGTAAAATCATAATTTTTAAATTGCTCATTGAGAAGAAAAGGGAAAAAGCAAAAGAAAGTGTTTGTACATCAAGTAAGTATATTTTCTGATTTGAGAGATACGAGAAAAAAGTGGTACTCAGCCATACATCAAATGGCCTGGGTTGGAAGGAACCTTAAAGATCATCTAGTTTCCAATCAACCTGCCATGGGCAGGGACACATTTTACTAGGCCAGGTTGCTCAGAGTTCCACCCAACCTGGCCTTCAACACAGACATATTTAGTATTGCAATGCTACAGTAACCATAGGTGGGTATCACTCCATCAGAGTGATTTCCACCTTTCAGCAAATTTTTTAGAAGGTAATCCATTTAGACCTTAAAGCCCAAACATCAGTTTAAAATTACATTGCCAGAACACATAGAATGCTTTAATTTCTTTTTAAGAGCCAGCCCATTGCAGGAAGTTCTAGGTCCAGTGCCCATATCTGCTTAGATCAGAGCAAGTACAGTTAATTCTGTGTATAGGATTAAATAATTAACAAAGTTCTATTCTTCCAACAAAATTGGTTTTTTAGTTCCTTACAATGAAAAAAAAAACCATTGCATTATTGATTTTAGATAGTTGATGACTTTCTTCTCCCTGAAACTGTCAATGTTATAGCTTTTACAGTTCATATTTTTGTACTTCATGAAGAGTCATTGCCAAGTATTGCCACATAAATCTTATTCTTATATTTTTCAATGTACTTGCTTGACACTGTAAACAGAATTTACACTGCTCAGGCAGAATATTGAAAGCATTCTGTTCTCTGAACAGCATCAGCTGTGCATAAAGTTACTTCTGTTTTACTGTGGTCCATTATAATAAACAGGTTTTGCTATGCTTAGTATTTTTTCAAGCATTGGGGGGGATACATTATTCATACAACATATAAACTACCTAAATATCCTTCAGCTGGTAGAACTGTGGAAGGAAGCTTGCAATGTGCATATTTCATGGGATGGTTTGGTGATACTCATTGATTTTGACAGCAGGACTATTCCATATTTTAAATATTTCTAACTGCTTCACAGTGCATTTTCAAAAATCAACACCCGAAACCTGAAGTGTTTTGTGCAGAAGCAGAAATTCTTGGAAATAGCTTTTTACTGCTTAGAGGAATGCATCCTTCATCTTGAGACTCAGGACCTAGGTTTTTACTCTCCTGCTGCCTGCATTGGTGACCTTCCTGACTACTCACTCTGCCTCTCGACCACGTTCACTGGTTCAGGATAGTGCCAAGATAAATCCCTGCAAACACACACCAACTATGACTTTTTTTTCTGGTGGGGGGGGAGGACTCAACACACTTCAGTGGTTTCCACACTCAGATGTGTACTCAGTCAATTTTTAAACACAGAATATTCAGGAATTGGATGCTATCATGTAATTTGGATCTGTCATGTATTTCTATTAACGCAAAAAGCACTGCACCAGCTGTTATGGGTAGATGTTTTGGAGACTTTGTGCAGTTTTTGGAGGTTTGATGTTTTCATAAACACGTTTATATACAATATACATATACAATGTAAAGTAGTTCTTGTATGGGTTTTCATGCTTCCTTAAGGAAAGCATAAAAAATTAATTCCCTACTAACATTATTTACAAAAAAAAGGTTCAAATTCACTTTTCATATTTAACCAAGATCACTTTGTGTTCCAAAAACTGAATTTTTGAACAATTTCTTGAGTATAAAATAAGGTCTAGATTTTAGGACTCAATATAACAATATATAGCAATAATTCAAACAATTCAAAATACTGTTTTTATGAAGGTCTTCAAATATGTTAGTATGAAAAATATAGTAGGCCTCAAACTGCTTGCTAAGCTTTATGCAAGGTGGGTGACAGTGCTTTCTTACTTCATTCTGTTTGAAGAGAATGACTGACCATTCTGCTCAGCTGCATTAAGTTCTCAATTTTATTTCAATTCACATGTATTCTAAACATATGGGGAATGGATGAAACTACCATTTTTCTGCAATGGAATATAGAGATTTCAGATTAACCCCAAACCAAAAAGCAGCTTGTTTTCAGTCCTGCAATTAACTTGCTATCTTTTAGATACTTCTATAACTCAATCTTCAACTGGTCTGCTAGCTCACATTTTACCACTACAACAGAGATGTCCTCTCCCATGTGAAACATTTTGTCTAGTTTATTAATATTGTTGAACCCTCAACATTTTTAATAAACATACTCTAAAAAACAGAAGAAAACCGAGAAGAAATAAATAAAAAATAGCATAATCTCATAGAAAAAGAATATGCAGAATTGCTATAAATCCCACATTGTTTGAATTCTTGTTTTCTGCACTATTTGATGTTTTTCGTGTACTTTATTATTCTCTCAAGAAATTAAAATGCCTTCAATGCCCCATGGCCTCTCCCTTAATTCAAATAAAGTAACAGGACTCCTCTGTCTCCTTTTTGGAGATAAACCTCTGGTGTTTGTGGATGAATTTTCCTGACACTGTGGAGGGTGCCATCTTGGCACTCTGCATTTTTTAGTTTCTCTTTGTTCCCCCAGGAGTCCTCGAGATTTTAGCAATTTGGTAACTAGTTATTACTGTTATTCTTTCCAGTTGCTGCTTCTTCTTTTAAGTAAAGTGTTATTTTTTTCACTTATATCTACTTGTATTCATTTCTGCTTACTGCTGGAAAAGGATTAGTTAAAACTAAAGAGGAGGTAACTGCTTGTAGAGTGTCTCCTTTAAAATTGTCTTAAATCAATACCCAAAGCAAAGAATTCTTACCTGGCTTCACCAAGGCAGGCATGCTTGGACATTACTGTCAATAAAGCCTTGAAAATGTCATGGAGTAACAACTACCCCAAAATGAGGTTTTGTATAGGCAGTTTGAGCCAAAATCCATTTTAAATGCAGTATCCCTCTGCTCCTCAGCTAATTTCTACAGATAGTATCTTCCTAAGGTCTTTTTCAGAAGGCAGGCATCATTTTCTTTTTATCTGCTTTTAAATAACATAGCCTTGCTCTCTACAAGATTTGCTCATTATTCTTCAAGACATATCTCCCTAAAAACTGCTGAGATTTCTCTGGCATCGTTTCCCATCTTTCCCACTGATTTAGCTTAAAGTAATAATACCAACAGCCTAATAATGTTCCTAGATTTTGCAAATGCTTAAGATAAAGGTAAAAAGCATCATCTACAAAAAGAGACTCAGCTAGTACAATTTATTTAAACAACGAGTGCACTGTGAGCACAAATACTCTTTAAAAGTAAAAGACAATGAGAGATTAGAAAGAGAGATATTAGATATCATTGTATTTCGTATAAAACACCTGATTTTCTCTTCTCCACTTCCTTGTTATCTGCCTGCTTCAGAAGGAATATGCAACCTTTTTTAATTATCTATGCAGCTGAGTAAGGAAGATGTCAGGCAGGTACTAAAGTGATCAGTATCAAACCAAATGAGTACGGCCTTGAAGGATGGAAACCTTCACACGGACTAGAACATACTCTTCACAAGAAGTCTGGAGGGAGCTCCATTTTATATGCTGCAGTTATCTCAAAGGGTCTAGTTTGGATTTGAAAATAGGAGGTAACATAATGCTATTTTTCGTGTTTGACATGAAACACTGGCTGTTCTTACACAGCTCAACCTTAGGATCAAGTCTCCAACACTGCTTCGGATCCAAGTGCTGAAAGTGTTAATTGAGCAGGCAAAGATATAATGCTCACAATTAAAAGATGTCTTCTCTTGGTTAATGGCCAGCTCCATAGCTGTAATAAAGCTGCAGTGCCAGCTGGTGATTTAAACCAGTTTCACTCTGAAATGCAGGACTGAGTTTCTTTCTGATTCATTGGAAGGGACTACGGTGACACACTGCAGTCTAGCCACTGACCTCAGAGAGCGGCTCTTACACGG
>VZTR01004991.1:107427-126083 GCA_013400775.1 Chaetops frenatus
TCTTATTCCTCGACTGCAGGGTAAAAAGAAGACAGCTGCAAGGCTAAACTTTCTAAAAGAGGTCAGGATGGATTCTTAACAATCGTGACTATTTAGTATCCCCCATACCCATCAGCACCTGAAGAACAGTCTAGGTTTCAAAGAATATAGCTCTTGTTTACATTCAGAGTTTCAAAAGGTTAGTGCAGTCAACCAGCTGTCCCCCTCTGAAATTCAAAAGTCATCAGACTAGACTCTTTCAGCCCACTTGAAAGAAAATCCATTGCAGATTATAGGTATTAAGCCTCTCAAAAATATCTGGCAAATGTTCCCTTCACATAAGGGGGAAGAAAACAAATCGAAACCAACAGAAAATCAACAGTACCTATTTTCTGTACTCACCATAAAACAGAGGGGTAGAAGTACAGCAGGACTGATGGACTATGCCAGTCATGGATAAGAAGTAAGAATACAGTGGTTATTTTGGACATTTTGGCCCTCAAACTAACTAAATAATAAAATAATTAATAAAATAATGAAATAATTAATTATCAACTGGTTAGTTTCAGCATAGCATCTCAAAGGTTCTGCTACTAAACACCTAAACAGAGTTCCTTGATTTGCACCCTTGCTGAGTTCCACCCTGTCCTGAAAAATACTTCTTAACAAAAAAACCTAAGTGAAGCAATATAAAAACTGATTTTATTTCTCCGTTATGAAGAGAGACAGTCTCTCTTTGCAAATCGAGCACACATTTCATTATATTGCCTCAGGAGGAAGAAACTTCCTTAACAATCTAATGCTGCCCAGAGCACAGCTGCTGCTTTTCAGTCTTATCAGCTCAATTTTTCACATATTTTTTTCTTTTTCCACATTTCAGTAAAATCTCAGGGTTTTTCCCCATGTTTATTGTCACAGACTACCCTGAAACAAACACATGGCTGCAGAATCATTCAAACATGATGAGGATGACATATGTCTATGGTGGGCATAGTGTAATTTCTGGACTTACTGCTAGTATTGGTTCACCAAGCAATTCTGAGGTACAAAGTCAGAGCTTCTACTTCTGTAGTAATTCATACCAACAAAAACACAGAACCAACTGAAGAACTGTATCAACTACAGAGAATTCAACAATATAAAGCAGGAGTACACTATTTTGTTTACCACTTACACCAGGTAATTTGTCTCCCCTTCCACTACCAAAACAAGTTATATAAACACCCATAAAAACTACTGATGATTTGTTTGTGTATGATTTCACTGTGGTGAAATTACAGAGCCTGGGCCCCACCATAAACCCCTGTTTCCCTGTTGTTGCACAGAAGTGTTTTGATGCTGCCAAAGCAAGAGCATGTATATGGGTCATGGGTAGAAGAGTGGTGGCCTGGAAGACTTTTATATGGAGACATTAGGAAGATATTCTGCTGCAGTTCCATCTCCAACTAAAAGGGCAAGGTTTTACTTCTGCAATTACACGTGACTCAGCACATACATGCTCCATTTTCTAAGTGCTTCAATTTGTCCAAAGTAGGTTTACTTTGTTTTTCAACCAGCTTCCACTTTTATAGATGGCAAACGCAAAGGTAACCTACCGACTTCCTGCAAGGAAACTGACCACAAATTGACCAAATATCACCATTCATAAATAACAACAAGAGTACGTAAACGGCTGGAAAAATCAACACTTTGGCAAATGAGTCTTTTCTTCCTAAGACAGCCCACGAAGACAAAACACACCAGAATTTTTTGACACTTCTCTACTTCTTTCCATAGAACCTATTAATCAGTATCAACAAGTAAGATATCAAGAAATTCTGTAAACACCTATTTCTTCAGCTTGTAAGACTCGTGTTAATTTCTCTAATGATTGACTGAAGTAGTGTTCGTATCTACAAATACACCAGAAACTTAAGAGGGAACACTACAAAAAATATTGCTAAGATAAAAACCAGTAAAAGTAAACATTAAAAGACACCAGAATTATGTAAAGTGTAAGATGAGTAAGTATGGAAATGGAGTAAAAAAAACTATAGTAGCACACAAAAAAACGCTATTTGATGAAATGTCATATTTATCCTTCAGTATTTCTAAAAGGTACTTGCCCTCCAATGTTTTGAAATAGCAAATATAACGACACATATCTTAAACCTTTGCACAACACTAAGACTGAAGGATGGTATGAGAAACCTTTTTTGCTTTCTGACAAACATATTACTTGACTTCCATATAGAGAATATTTACAATCTGACCCTTACAAGGCAGATGGTGCACCCATTGTGCAAAACTAGACAATGGGAAGAAACACTGCTTAGACAAGTGGCATATATGAGATTTCTTTGTCTGCAGGGTGGTTCATTGTAAGGAATACTGTCTGTGAACAGTTTTGTATTAAATATAGAAAATAATGTGGAGCTCACAATCTCACTGAAAAGGGGATTACAATTTAATTTAAGATATCCTTATCTTCTGTCTTTACTGTAAATTAATAAATGAGACACAGGAAAGTGTCAGCATTCTAATTTTTCTAAACACAAAAATACATTAAAATGTCAAAAGTAACTCCATGGCAAATCTCCTGGGCAGAAATGCATTATACATAGCATAACAAGCAGAATTCCAACATCACAAAATAATTTTTTTTTTTAGCTTTTCTGGCCAAACCGATACATCCTCTCTGGATTTTTAGTTTAAGTTCATGATCTTTGATATATGGAGCACCATCGATATTGCCAATGCATTTTTCCCTGTTCCTTTGGCAGCAAGGTGCAAGTAGCTTCTAGTCTGCTGTGTTAGGCATCTCCTTATAAGTCATCAAAATCAAGCCACCAAGCCAAACACATTCCATGAAATTATGGATTTGCACCATTGGTTCAAGCATCCATTAAGCTTAAACACAGTCCACAACAAAAACACGCAGTTTACAGGTATAGTACAGCCACAAGTCACATCCTAAATACAACATCTGTACCTCAGATATAAATCCTGACAAGCTGTTAACCAAACAAGCATCATCATCCACACTGATTGAAATCAGAAAGCTTTCAGGGACCAGAAAATTCAGAAAAAAAATTTATGAACTAATTATGAAAATTATGAGAAAAATTACATTTATTACCCCTGCATTTCTGAAGGAATTGAGAAAGCATATTAAGAACCTACAGCCAAAAGCATATCATATTTTGTCCTAAAGAAGTAGCCTACTACCACCCTGCAGAATTAATCTTTTGTTGTGGGGAAGAGGAGGGACACTACTGGACCTAAGTCTGAGATCTCAGAAGTGAGAATCAGTTCTGGCTACCTGCCAGAGAGAATGTTAGAGAGGTATGGCCACAGCCAAGAGCATTAACATTCAATGAGCCTTATACTTCACTTCAAAGCCTGTAAAGAAGAAGGGTTCCATCTACTCTCACATCAAACCCAGTTACTTTCAACATCTGATAATAGCCCAGTGTTTTTAAGATCAAAAAGATCTTAAAAAACTAGAAACAAAGATTTTCAACTTTCTCCCACTCCATGCCAGTACAGTAACATCATACATGTTCCTCTTTATCTTTTTCTCAAGTCACAGGTTGAGTCATCTACACACCTTTATCTGAAAGGAGGGAAAAAATTATTTTCATATCTCTTAAAAAATAATTACCAAACCAAACAAATGTAAAGAAAATAGCTGACCTTAACAATTCATCTAAGGAAAGCTTAACCATTCTCCAGCTTAATAAGGAAATCCATATTTTTATCACTTCCAACAACAGACATAGATCAACACTTCTACATTCATTAAGCAATTTGAAATGAGCACACTACTTTTATCTGGCTACAAACAACAGAAGATGCATTATCCTGAAGCCATTGTATTACAGACTGCTTTGTAACACCAGTGTAGTAAGACTGACAATGAACTGCACTTTTAGGAAAAAAAATGACCACCAGCTACTTCTCTACAAGTAAAAAAAAATCTGCCTTTTACAGACCTGTTATTTGTACATACATTTAATGAGTTGCTGTAGTAGAAATATTATTATTGGTATTGAAGTGCATCTTCTTGGGTCCTGTTCTCTGCTATTAAGCATTCTACTGCAATCAAATTATTCAGTGTCTTGTATCTTTGTCGTATTTCACATGTGGACAGAAAGGAATGCACTGTCACACAAAAAGAAAGGAAAGCTCTGTTTCATATCAGGCTTCTTCTAAGGAGCTGTACTTTTGTTGTTTAGACAAAAAATTTTGGTATACAGCATTTGAATAGTAATGTTCAAATAATATTCAGAGAACTGTCCTTTTAGCCTAAAAGTAGGAAGGTCTCACTAGACAAGATCATCTGAACCATAAATTTTGGTTACTGATCCCAATGACTGCCTTCATGTAAGATTCCCTTTTACAAGCAGCATTCCAGTGAGACTGTTCAAGTGTCTGGGGCCACAAAAGCACACAAGTGGCCACAGGTGAGGACCCTGAGCTTATTGTACACTGTGTCTACTCCCTGAACTCTCAAGGCAGTGAGACTCGTTTCTGATGTCAGATGAAAACCCTATACTGTCTTCAGCATCATATGAAAAAAATCGACGTATAAAATCCATCACAGTAAGTCTCCCAAAATTGAAATTGCAAAGGAAGTATAAAAGTGGACAGGAAAACACAAATTTCATTATTTTTACCAAGCTAAATTCATCTTCAAAAATATTTCACTTTGTATTTTGAGAGACTGATTTTAGAGCAGTAACTTTTACTTATGCCATCAAAACATAAATGTTTAACTGGATAGACAAATTCAGTTCAATCTTATGACCTCCTTGGCACTACAACCAACCACAAATACGATTAAGACTTATCACTGTGTCTCAAAGCCATACCAAAATCCAGTTTAGACAGTGCAGAGAAGATTGTTCATTTCAAAACCATGAACTTTCTGTAATTTTACAGGCATTTGATTCATGTGTATGATTTTAGACCAAGTTTAGAAGTTACATACAATTATGAAACAATGGTGACAGCTGTGTATTTTCTTCTTTTTAACAATGTTATCAAATAATAAAAGATTACATGCTGCCTTAATGTAGCTTAACTCATCAATTCATATTTGTTTGCAATTAGGCTTGAAGACATGCTGAGATCTTTCCAAACTATCACCATGATAAAATAGATGGCATGACCACCTGACAAGGAACAAAAATCCATGATTTGTCCACCTCTGCAGCAAGCACTGTGTTCACTCATTTCAGCACCAATGTATGAAACAGAGTACAAACTTCTAGAAAAATAAATCCTCATGATGGAAAACTCTGTCCTGCAAAGTCAATGTTTTGCCTTAGCTAAGCAATTTCACACGGTAAGATGTTGTACCCTGCTTTTTTTTTTTTGCAAGGAAAACTAGTTCTGCAAAGCTACCTTGTTGGGTCCAACCAATGAATTAGCCATATGTTCACAACAACTATTAACTGCCAGAGCCAGAACTGCCTTCTGCTGAAGGAGATTAAAGCAGAATTTCTTTCCAGTAGATGGCACGTTGATAGCATTGAATTTTTTGCACTTTCAGTATGTGCTATTGAAAAATTACTCTATCTTCTACACAGCCAGTTAAAAATCAAGCGACTGCTGAAGAGAGGAGCCCAGGACTTTTATAAATCTCCAACTCTGCAACAGAGTTTCAGTCTCCTTTTGTAAGGGGATGACCAATCTGGTACCAAAACTCACTTTGCAACACATACAATACCTGGGTGGAACTTGAAATGGAATTTCTCTCCCATTGATCATTTTCACCTCTTAGTTATATAAGAATATAAATCATCACAGGCCACAACATTGTGCTCTTATGAAAATACACACACTCCTCAGAATTATAATTTTCATAATTAGCATCCACATGCCAATTTCAACTTCTTTGGGTTTTTTTTACAATTATCAGGAATTATCTACACTTCATTTCTCATACTGGTACATTTGCTCAACAAGTCAGGGACTCACTTTTAGGGCTCTCCACTAGAGACCTTCACTCCCATGAATATTCAGGCAGTTTTTAAGCTTTCCATATCTCTTTTCAGTACAGGTTAATCTGCACAAGCTCATGCAAGATACAAACCTGCGTCTGCAAAACTGGTTTGCTGCTTCCTCTCCACTTTAACTCTTCTTCCAAAGATGCATCACTCTTTAATGAGCATAAAATTATCAATCCAAATTAATTCACATTACTGCTAGTGAAAGTTTCCTTAGACCTTTTACTAAATCAGAAGAATTGAACCACAATCTATTCTTCCAAGTGCTATATTCCAAAGCAGATCAGCATGGTCCATATGGACCAGCACTGTGGAACCCCTAGCCAGAAATCTTACTAAAAAAAGTAGCCTCTTTGTGCCAATAAAAACCCATTCTAAAGTAAGGAAGTTACTGGATAATCGAAGCAATTTCCTGCATTTGGACATTTTCCTGTTCAGAGATTTTCACTTATTATTTGCCTGTGTATGTAGCTCCAGCTGTCCCTTTGACTATGTAGAAGGCACACATTTTTTTCTTTTCCTTTTACATCTCAGTGAACAATTAAGCCTTAAAACATGCAGTGCTTTTGCAAAAGGCCACTTTTTTATGTGGATGCCCATTTCACAGGAAGAGACACAGCATAAAGGAAAAAGTCACATCTCCCTGAAAAATGCATATGCATATATCCTCCAAGAACATGCTTTATAGACTCATTACTATTAGGTACTTATTTCTGTGTTATTCTAACACAGTAGAGAAATACCATTAGTCAAAATTTGGGCTTGATTTACTGACGTGGAACTGGAAGTTGAGCAGTCTAAACAGAGAGCAGTATCATAACAGATTTGCTTTGTACCCAACATTAATTTCTCATCTGTGTACATCAAGACAATGGGATAATGTGTCTCAGCTTTATCTTTTCTTTGCTGAACATATTATACTGACAGCATAGACAATATACTATCTCTGAGCAAGTGAGCAGAACGCATTATCTTATCAGAACGCTGCATGGTCAGATTAGGTTTTATTTTTTTTAAGCTGCAATGGATTTTGTTCATATTTTCTCACACTTATACTTTCACAGAAAGGAATTATTCTAGATTGCAGCAACTTTTTATACATTTACTGGCATCGAGATAACACGACAATATCTTACAGTAAAAAAAAAAAAAAAGTAAGCCCTGGGTCTGGGTCTATATTCAGATATAGAACCCTAACTCAGATGAGACTGTTCAAGTGTTTCTAATTTTTTTGCACTCTATAAGGGAAAAGGTTAGCTATTCTTAGTTTCGGCTGCTTGCCTTTCTTCACAATGAAATAGAGTCTATCAGGTTTTACTGCTCTATATATAAAGCTTAACTTGTCACTGTCTTGTTACATCCCACAAGCTGTGGGTCAAGTTATACAGGAGCATCCGTTTATCCCTTTCCCAGCATAAAAATAAATAAAAATATATATATAATGAAAAAATAACAAAAAAAGGCAGCTTAAAAAACACCAAGAGAACATTCAATCTTGAGACGATCAGGAGCGGGAGAGCGAGACAGATAAGAATCAGAGACGATCTTTGCTCTAAACTTGACACCCCAGTAAAACGTGAAATCCGTACTATTTCTCTTCAAGGCACTGAATCTGAGAAAGGAAACAAAGCAGGAGCACTCTAAGGAAAATCGCTGTCGGTACTCACCTAGTGCCAAAGACCAGAGCAGGAAAGAGAGGCAGCACGTATAAAGCAGCGATGAATTTCATCCTGGCCCTCACACTGGGCTTCACACCGCCCCTGCCCCCGTCTCCTCCAGCCGCGCCTCGCCTGGCCAAGGGAGCTGCCCGCCCGCTGCGGAAAGCTTCCACCTCCGCCAGGGCAGGCAGCCAGAGGGCCTGAGGAAGGGAACGCCGAAGGGGATTTGAGCTCCGGGAGTGATCTCACGAGGCAGAGCGAGCCGCAGCCGTGAGCGCAGAGCCCGCCCGGCCGCGGCTCCAGCACGCCCCGCAGGCTGCGCCTGGACGCGCCCCTGAGGGCCGGCCCAGGAGCGATTACGGCTCGTGGTGCTCGACTCCCCCTGCCAAAGGGACAGTGAGGCACGGCCGACAAACCCTTCCTCGAAGNAAACTGCAGTAAAAACACCAATTTTGCAATTAGCGTCTTTATGTGACGTGAATATAAACAAGACAGGTGATAGGGAGGCAGGAGCTGTTCCAAGCAGGTGTCCAGCTCCAGAGCAGCCTGTCACCACGCGTAGCCAGGTGTCGTTTCTGCAAAGCAAGCTACTGCTTCCATCAGGTGCTCATTCACCCCTTATTAAGTTGAAGGTAGCAGCAGAAACAGCTTCCAGAATAGGATTTAGAACAATGTCATCTCTAAAAGCCCTTCATGACCTAAAACAATGGACAAGACCTTCAAAGAAATAAATACCCTTTTCCTGTTTCTTGTGTTTGTATTCTCCCGATCTTAATCATAAATTTCATAAATCAGCATTGGTTAAAGATGTTTTCAGTGAGTAGATAATTGCCTATCTTAACATAAGTTCGTCTGATGGCAAATCATATGAAAGTATAACATTTAAACAGAAGTAATCTTTCTCTGCAACACCCCAAAAACCCAATTGAACAAACTTGTCTGAAAGTGAATGAAGTGTAGTCATTACAAAAAAGATATTTGATCACCTATGTGCTTCTCTGCTCTTACAAAAGGCATCCAGAAACAACATTATACATCACAAGCATAAAACAAAAAATTTCCACAGTTTAAACTGGTTAGACATTGCATCCAGCTGTTTATTGAGGAGTAAATTTGTATTCCATCAAAAAAACGCAGAAATTCACTGTTTGAAATGAATGGAAGATTTTTTTAAATTAGTATTGTCCCTTAATAAGATATACATATGGTGAATACAAATAAAATTAATAAATTACATCCTTAAACAGCAAACTGAGAGTGATGAGAGGTAAAAGAAAAAAAAGAAAAGGTGATATACACAGCCAAAAAGGAACAAAATAATTTATTTCTGACTTTCTGTGTCCCATCTCTAGTATCTATTTTCAGCACATCTGGCAGCACATTCTATTCAATCCCATTAATTTAAATCTGTATTTATTGTTATTTTGATGCTACGTACCACCTTGAATGAACAGTCATGTTACCATGGATACCTATGATAGCATAGTAAAAAGGTCATAAAAAGAACTGTTAGCTTGTCATTTTCCCTTCTAGAAAAAGCCAACCATTCCAGTCTACCAGGCACTTCACAGTCATGTATCAGCTGCTAATACTTCTTTCATCTTCCTTTTATGTGCATTCATACAGGGTGGAATAGAGGGGAAGGTACAGGTGCATCAAGGCAGTAAAAAATGCTGAGTGATCTTAAGTAACCTTGTCAAATTTTGCAACTTGAAGGATTATTTTTTAATTCTATTACTGCACTGCCTCTTTCTTTGGGGAGTTGGGGGGTGGAATAGAGAGGCCTACTGCTGCTTCTTGGTTTCATCTCAAGGGGTTTTACCAGGCTTGCAGGGGAGAACATCTCCACAAGTGGTTGGCTGACTTCAGTACAGGTAATCTGCAGCTACCACAGTGCTGCATCACCCAGACATAACATTGTCGTTCTTTACATAATTTTTCCATCCTGTTCAGAATTGATTGAACAATCAGGAAGCTTTCATGCTGCTCTAGTCCTGCTCTGGTGTGAATATCCTATAAAGAGTGTCTCAGCTCAGTTTGAGCCTGCAAACAGCTCAAGAGCTCAGCGTACAGGATGTGTAACAGGCTTTCCCAACTCAGGTCAGCCCATGGGAACCTCAGCCAACTTGAGCACAGCATCCACACAGCCAGGCTGAGCAGAGACTGCAGCAATTGCACCCCTAAATGCCGAGCTACACACAGGTGCAATTGAATTACTGTGAAGACAAATGTTTAGCACTAAATGCATGTAGGACAAAAGGAAAACCTACCTTTTTAGAGGCAAATTTCTACAATTAAGGGCTGGGCACTTAATCTTCAACGCTGTTCTTGTCAGACCTGATTGTACTCCAGCTGCTTGCCTAAAGACACAGAAAAGCATCTTTTTCCCCCCTTTTATTGAGATAAATGACCTTAATCTTGACAAGTCAGAGGGGTTTTTGTGTTTTGGTTGGTTGGTCAGTTGTTTATTTTAGAGGACTAATGTGCATCTTAACAATAATTTATCTATACCAAAAAATGAGAGAGAATCACTTGCAGATTTTTCTTAGACATAGACTGTAGTTGATTTGTTGTGCTGTGAACACTTAGAGATCAAATATTAATGTATAATGACTTCAAAAATATTATAGAAATATTCCATATAAACACATAAGACATATAGAACTCCTTAGAATTATAATATTTTTACTCTTGTAATTAAAGGCTTTCCATTTTTTGGTTCAAATTAATTGACAATCTTACAAAATAAAAAATTACTCCTAGCTTAGCAAGCAAAAGTTGATTTTATATATCATTAAAAAAAAAACCCAACAAAAACATACACAGGACATATGGAAGTATTACTGCAAAATTCCAAGGCACTTCAAACACTCATCACACAGGTTCTTGCAAATTTAGCTAAATACACAATAATGTAGGAATATTATTGCCTGCCTTGGAGAGGAAAATGAACCATCTCCCTTTGCAAAATACAATACAAACTTAGGCTTGCCAGAGCAGAAATATCACTGGAACTGAAGGGGGAAAAAAAAACTATCTCTCCAACAACATTTTTTTAGTGTTAGAGAATTAAGCATTCCTTTATTCTGGCCAGGATGTTGCTTTTGTGCAGAAAATCACAGTATGAAAAGACAGTGTCCATAAAGGAGACAGAGGAGTCCTGCAACTTCATTCAAATAAAGGGAGAGAGTCCACTGGGGCACACACCCACGGGGTTTTCTCTCTCAAGGTTTTGGAGGATGCAGCCTCCTTTTTAAACTCCCAGCCTCATGTTGCCTGTGGTGTGAAATTATTCGAGACACTCGGTAGGAGTGTGTGAAAAATCACATGGAGAAGGCGCAATCAACAAAGTTCTCATGAGGGATGTTGCATCATTATAAATATTTGTGAATTTATGTTAAATAATATCAGAGGCAGTTTCTCAAAAGTATAATTATATCATGTCATTTGGAAACTGCTCTAGCAGTTTTCTGTTTTCTTCTTCATTGTCTACTTATTTGCTTTACTGTGTTTCTCCATAAAATACAAGCTGTCATATTCTTTTTATGGCCCAATAGAGGTTGCCATAAGAGATAGTGAGCAAAGGAGAATGTTTCAGAGTTTCTTTACAAAACTACAAATAGAACATGAACATGTTGTCTCCTCTTGGTATGTGATATATAAATATGTGTGTGTCTTCCCCTCTGTGTAAAGAAGCCTGCATCACTTTTATGTGAGGAAAATAATACTTTTAGTGATTATTGCATTTCTTTGATGAAATAATAAGGATTTCCTAATATTTTGACCTATTTTCTGGTATACCCTATTAAAAACATGATTTTTGAAAAACTAGAAGTGCAGTTCTTCAAAAGGAGTTAGATATGACACGCATTAAGATTATACTATCAAGATCACATCAAAATGCAGAGTTACTGGGAACTCAGGGAAAATTGCTATATTATATCAACAGTGAGATTGTCACACTAATATTATATTATAATTGCACAGTTAAAAAAAAAATTTGAATATCTCTAAATTATAATGGAACAATTGCAGTTCTGCAGAATTTAAAAACACTCTGAAGCACCCATGTCAGACTATCATGTCACTACATTTATTTTTCATATTGATTTAGTGCACATCTCATTAATGGTCTAAAACATCCAGACCATGGAAATGCATGGTAAGGAACAAAGTAAAGTGTTAGTTAAGCAGAGCAAACAAGTATGAGCAGGACACTTTGGTTCTGTTTACCTGAAAACTTCAGACATTAACTCATTGGTTTTGCCTCCCTGTACCATTTCAAGGGCTGGGAAAAGAAAGAGACCTAGTTTTACAATTGCATCGAATAACCATAAGATCTTCATATTTACTCCAGCATTTCTCACTTCCTAAAAATAGTAAAATAATAAAAGTTATAGTAGTCTTCATGTGCTATTTAGCTTACAACGGTTTCTTCCCCAACTTATACCAAAAGAATTCAACCAGAATTTCCAAGTAGTGACATAAGATTTCAGAGAATGAACCATTTTATCATCACTATCAGAACTCTGGTCAAGTATAGGGTGTGTTATATGTCATCTATGAGGTCTAGTATCAAATAGAAATTCATTAAATAAATGGATTTCAGCAGAGCCCAGAGGTTAAAAATGCAATCCTTATGTTTTTCCAGGTCACCTTGCCATCAAGAAATAAATGTAAATATTACCATTGACTTAATCTGTAATAATCACACAGCGAAAAAAAAATAAAAAGCCCAACATTCATTCTATGGAAGAAGTAATTAAAATGTCAATTAAGCAAAGAATCTCTGAAACTTAGTTTTCTGATATACTTTTACATTATAATGCCTATGTGGAAATTGAGTGTATTTCCAACAGGTATATGGAAAGCCATTGCAAAATTCCTAGCTTCTTAGTGACTTATCTCTTTCATATCACATTTCTTTTTTAAAGTGAGTGTGGATACTGACAGCCAGTGTATTTCTTTCATGGCTACATAAACCTCCATGGGTTTGTTGTCATGGTTCATTTTCAGTACATTATCATTTTTGTATCCTTTTTTACTTCATCTCAATTCCTTGACACCTAGGGTATATTTTCTCCTTTTTTACTTCATTGATTGACAACATCTTACATTAAAAAAAAAAAGATTAAAAAAGATAATTTTTTACTCTTTACTTCGACAAGATCAGCAGTCTACCTGGTCTCCTGGATTCATAAAGATTCATAAAAACTGTAATGAATATGAAATTGCAATTATGAGATTTATCAATAATAATAGTTGTTCTGATTAATGAAGTACTTTCTGCTGCAAGTGTACTTTAATTCAAAAACTTACTGACCTGTTATGGGTATATGAAACCATTTTATAACTTGTATTTTGCTTTGAAGTGTTGAAGAATATGCCTATTAACCTTAAGAAAATGGATTTTTAAAAATGAATAGTTAGGTGATAGCTCCACGTTTCTACTTAATGTCTATATTTTTATCTTTAGATAGAAATGACTGCATAAAAAGGAGACAGAGTAGCTATTGTTCATGGTTTGTGGATTGCGAAGAAAGAGAAGGACCTTGCAGTCTGCCTGTAATCAAGTACAGCTGGACTCTCATTGATTAGAAGAGATGTATGTAAACTGTATTTAATCCTTGAGTCATTTTTGCAAAACAATTCCTCTCTCACCTTCAAATACCCTCAAATCTACTATTACTAGTCCAAGGTAGGAGTTCAATTTTACAAATAATTTGATTCCATCTAACAAAAGTATTTTGGCTCTATTTTAAAAAGCATAACAATTTTTAACACCTATAACTCTCTCTTGCTACCCCCTCCCCGCCTCCTTTTATTCCTCATTGTCCTTTAAAGGATGTGGTGTCCTTTTCATCATGTCAGTGTGTTGATTTGGCACCGTCTGGTTTTTGGTAGTGGGAGAGGGCCACAGAAGTGGCTTCTCTGACAAGCTGCTGGAAGCTTCCACCATGTCTGACAGAGCCAATCTCTGAAGGCTCTGAAGATGCACAGGCTGCTGGCCCAGTTAGAGAGGTTGGTAACGCCTCTGTGATGACATATTTAAGAAGAAAATCAAACCAGTGCAGGGGCAGTTTTTTCCAGGAGTGGCGAGGCGCTGCTGCCGGGGGCCGTTCCTGGTGCGGCCTGTGGCGATGTGCTGCAGCCGCTGCCATTTTAGCGCGGCCTGCGGCGAGCCTGGCCTGCCCTGGCCCTCAGCAAGCCTGGCCTGCCTGGCCATCCCTGGCCAGCCACACCACGGGCAGAAGGGCAGGGGTGGTGAAGGCAGCTTCTTCTTCCTGGCACCCCATGTGAGGAGAGGCATTAAATAGCACCAGCACCGCGGCAGCCACTGCTGCCTGCTCAGTGGGACCAGGGCCGCCTGGCCGGCAGCGAAAGCATGGCGAGCAACTCCCCTGTGAGGAATCTAAACAAGATCAACTTCTCGGTGCTGCGGGATCCTGCGAGAATCTCCGAACTGGTACAGTATATTGGCAATGGTGTCTACAGGCGGCAATTTTTCTTCTAGTCAGAGAAGAGGAGGAAGTGAGGACATGTGAGGGAGAAAAACATGGTGATACCAAGGTCAGTGGAAAAAAAGGGGGAGAGGAGATGCTCCAAGCATCGGAGCCAAGATTCCTCTGCAAGCCATGGTGAGGACTCGGGTGAAAGAAACTGGCCCATGTGAAAAATGCTCACACTGGAGGGGGTGGCTGCCAGAGAAAGCTGTGATCCAGTGGGAGACCCAAATAGAGAGAAGGCTCTGGTTACAGAGATAAAGAGGGCCCTTGCTCCCAAAGGAGAGCAGCCTATCCTTAAAAAACTGCATGCCGTGGATGAGTGACCCGTGCTGATGCAGTTCTGGGAAGATTGTTTGCCCATGGAAAGGGACCCTACAGCATAGCAAAGACTCTTTATATCTTTACGTTTTTAACTTACACCTTTAAATTTGAACCTGTTTTGCCTTTAGTGTGTTTTTCTCCCAGTTCTTATATCAACTCATAAGCCCTTCATTAACTTTTTTTCCCTCACCTCTGCCCAAATATAGCAGAAGAGGATGAGTGAATGACTTTTGTTGGTGCCTGGTGTTTGGCCAGTAGCAAACCACAACAGCCAGTTCTTTTAAAAAAACACAGACCTTTTTTTAAAATTTTGCATTTGCATAAATTGTCATCATGACTAAGTCTAACCAGGGCTCCTTCAGGAAGAAGGAAGAAAAGTTTTGTTTTCAATAGACTTCACCAAATAATTTAAGTTGTTGTACTTAGAAGGGCTATCACAAGGTTAACTAAGCACTTATACAGTTACTTATTGTAAAGTTGATGGGAAATTCTGAAGGCAGAATTGGCAGATATCTGGCTAAATTTAAAATTAAGTTCTTGCTACATTTAAATTCTTACTAAAATTAATCTGACAAATTAACCACGGCAAAAGCAACAAAAACTTGGCATGAGGTTTCTTCTCACTATAAAAAACCACAAATATCTCATTATTATAAGCAATCATGTTTTATGATTTGGAGTTTCCAGTGCTAGTCTACAGGATTCTATGCCATAGGTCCAAGTTTTATTTCAGGGATTACTGCTTTTTCATATCTTGCAGAGGTGGTCACACTGTATTCTGTGTTACCTTTATTTGTTCTCCATACACAAGAGCCAAAGCACATTCCCATTTCTCATTTTTCACCATTCGAGGAGGAAAGTTCAGGTCCACCTGTCAAAACAGGTAAGCGTTACACTTCTAATTAACCACAAAATAACAACAAAAAAACCCCAAGTAACAAAGTAATGACTTCTCCTTGTAAGGGTGGATAAGTTATTTATTAATTTCAAGATTTTTATTCTTTACATAAGGTATTTGTATCTGCCTTATAGAAGCACTAATATTTACAGAAAATGGTATACTATTTTCTAACTAAATGTACAGTTTATTCAGCAGTGGGTGTGAACAAAGCCATAGCTTTCCAAAACCACTTGATACATTTTAGCCCCAGAAGGAAGGTGCATGCCCCTTAGTTAACTTGAAGCAATATTCATCAGTTAAAATATTCAGTCTCTGCAATTAATAAAATATTCACTGTGATAAATGTATGTCATTATTTATTTCCTCACGAAGGAGAGTGAATAGAAGACTAACACAGACTGTCTGCCACTGACAGATTCCAAGTGGTATATTGTTGAAGCATGGATAGACAAGACCATTTAAGTTCAGCTCACAGTAGAGACATTCCACTCTCAAAACAGATTTTTCAAATATCTGTGGGAAGTTTGACTTCTAGAACGTACATTAATGTATCAATTCACATGTTCCCCAGTCTCCCTAAGACTTCACCTTTGCTTAAGTTCAGTTATCAACTGAAAAGCATCAATTATCATTCAGTATCCATTCAGATCTATCTACATGCAAGCTCTGGTTCCAAAATCTAGCCTGTTGTAGAAGCACATATCACTCTTAGAAGCATGTTTCTTTGTGACAGATTCCTTTTTTTTCTCACCAAACCACCTGGACCACTATAGCACTCTAAAACTTCACTACCATCCCCAGGTGACCTGAACCTCCATGCCACATGTAACTTCTCTACAAGTCATGTAGCCTGAATACTTGGCAAAAATTCAAGTTCTCTGCAAGACCTTGAAAGCCCACCTAAATACAGATTAATTGATCTGATGTGATTGTATAGAAACACTTACTAGATTAATGTGCAAGACTCTATTTCATACAGGCAAATATTTTGCATGTGCATGCAAAAGCTTGAAAAGGAACTGTGTTCATACATTTCTGTTTTTTTCTGAATAATAATGCTTTAGTACAGAAAGAAACCTCCTATTAAGAAAGAAACTGATAAGATTTTCCTGGTAAAACTGCGTTGTAACAGGTTCTAATTTGCTTTACTTAATGGTGTATTTCACTATTGATAACTCTTAGTGCTGCTGTGCTGTTACACAATGAGACATGATAAGCAGCTTCTCTTCCAAAAACAATTATTCAAATTACTGATGAATTTTTCTATTGTGCAGTCCAGAGCAATTAGGGAACAGGCTCTCAACTGTTCCAGTAGTTGTCAGCCTCTTGCAAAGACCTAACACAAAAACTGATGAAGTTACCACAAAGAACTGCCAACTTTTACTTATCCTCCAATATTCAGGATGGATATTTGGAATATCAATTGTACCTGAATCACTCTCCTGGATATAAACACACATTGCTGGATCAATTATCATGTATTCTAAACCAAAAGAGACAACTCTTTGTTCTGAATAAGCTCTTCCTCTTGCTTTATGTACCCCTTTTCAGGGACCCCAGTCATCAGGTGAAAAAAAAACCGTAAAAATAAATAGTAATAAGACAAAAATCCCTGGACACTATGGAAATGACAACAGCTAGAGACTCGCAGAAGCAGTTGTTATTCAGGGTAGCCATATTTCAAAAGGTAGGAAATACAAAGTTACAAAATGGATTTGAATTCATCTCTCTCTTTCTAAGAAAGGGTGGGGGCCACGGGGAGTTGATCAAGAGAGCTTCCTTGCTAAGGGAACAGCAGCCCCAACTTGTAACTTCCTTAGAATTTTTTTTTGTTTGTTTTGGATTTTTTTGGTTTTGTTTTGTTTCTGTATCTTATTTTTTGCTAGCTGTCATGCAGGATCAGGCTGAAGTAGTGCCAACAAAAATGCTTGGAAGCTCTGCTCATGCATTTTACCTGTCAGGGGAATTAGATCTAATTATTGATGACTACAAACCTGTAGTACAATCTACAATTTAATTTACAAGTGTAAACCATATGTGGCAATGCTAACTTCCTGTCCAAGTCCCATCTTTCTACAACTTAGAACTCTGTGAACTGCAATTTAAAGGTTAAACAGTCAGTTTTTTCACAAGGAACAAAATGGTAAAAAAATCTGCTTCAAATGTGTTCTCTTTACCTCTTGGCTTTCATCCCTTTACTATTTCTGCAGAGAGGGAAAAGTGGAACATTTTTTCTTCAGATATGGCACTCTGTATTTTTTTATTTCATGTAACTTGATGGCAGATCTTGAATAAAAATCCCTGCTGAATAATCCACAAATAAAACAAGAATGAACTTGAACTGGTGTTGATATAAAACATCTTAACTTTCCCGTTATATATGTCAAGTTTTCAGGAAAATGACTGTTCTTGGTGTTTAGATACTTGATATAAAAGAAGGTGTTGTAAATTTATCCCCAGTCCCTCACCTCTGCTTCAAGTGATAAATATATTAGTCAGCTAGACACTAGAAGTTAAATTCTATAAGAGGTTATAAACAGTAACAGCATGAATCATCATCAGGATGCTTAGGGAATTTGGAACTCAAAAATTCTACAGCTGGAAGCATTTACAAAATTGGAGAACTCAAGTGACATGACTAAGTCATCAGATGCATCACTCCATGTAGTGCAGGTTAGTCATCAGATGTGTAAGTGTCTAACTTACATAAAACAGCAATCAGACCTAATTCAAATCACTGAGCTGTACCTTGGTGTGGTTTGAGTCTATCAGAATCAAGCCATCCAGGAAGTTAATTCAACAGACTCTAAAGAGATGATTTCTTCAGACTGAAAATCTCCTTCCCATCCATCATTGAACAAGCCTTACTTTATATTTATTTTCTTTCAAAACAGACTTCTTTATAGAACACTGAAATCTATGCATTATAATTTCTATAAGTTTGCCATTTCAATCATCCTCTTTTATCCATACTTCTGAGAAATACTATTATAGTGTACTTCAGTACAGCTGGTTTGAAAACAGATTTCCCATCAGTAAGATGGTAAGATTTTAAATGTGTTTTCTTCAATTTTTTGGTCCCTGACAACAATATTCAACTAAACAAGAAACAAGTTCTACATTTTCATTAACAATTTTTTTTTAAGGTGTGAATACTTTATTTTTATCTTTTATTCAAAGCTTATAAAATTAGATTTAGAGAAAAACCCTACAGAGCACAAGGGAAACTTTTATACTCAATAACATGGAAAGAAAAAGAGTTCAAACCCCCACCTACCAAAAAAAAAAAAAAAAAAAA
>VZTR01004991.1:126108-152070 GCA_013400775.1 Chaetops frenatus
TCAATCCCTGTAATATTCATCAACTCATCTGCTGTACTCTTTTAGTTCATCATACTTGTGCTTTAGGATTAGTCTTTAGTGGACAAATACATTAATGACTTTTTCTGCAATTCAGAGGCAGGTTTTTTTCTGCCATTAGAAAAGCCAAACTTTCTTTGCCATAGAGAAATTTCTGATTTACTAGTGGTGTCAATTAAGACCAGAACTTGGTAAATTGTTGTCGTGGTTTGACACTGGCCAAATGCCAGGCACCCACGAAAGCCACTCACTCACCCTCCCCTGCTACAGCTGGGCTGAGGAGAGAAAATTTAACAAAGGGTTCACGAGTTGAGATATGAACCACAAGAAAACACTCCAAGGGCAAAACAGGCTCAACTTGAAGATATAAAGTGAATTTATTACTGACAAGATCAGAGCAGGAAAATAAGAAGTAGAATAAGCCCTTAAAAACATCTTTTTTCCCTCCCTCCTTCCTACCTACAGCACAGGGAGAGGGGAGTTTGGTCAGTTCATCACCCAAGATCTTCCACTGCTCAGGGAGAGGAGTCCTTTCCCTGTGAGACCGTGGGGCTCCTCCCACAGGAGACAGTTCTCCGTGAACTTCTCCAGCGTGGCTCCAATCTCTCGAGCAGCAATCCTCCCAAAACTGCTGCAATGTGGGTCTCTCCTTCCACGGGCTGCAGTTCTCCAAGGACAGGCTGCTCCAGCCTGGCAGCAGGGCCCTCTCTCTGCACCGGCTCTGCCCCTGGATCACAGCCTGGATCCTCCAGGCACCCACCCGCTCAGGCTCGGTTGTTGGAGGTTAGAGGTTGGGGTTTTTTTACCTTTTATTTTTCTTTTC
This sequence comes from Chaetops frenatus, assembly GCA_013400775.1. Lineage (NCBI taxonomy): Eukaryota > Metazoa > Chordata > Aves > Passeriformes > Picathartidae > Chaetops > Chaetops frenatus. The sequence goes on from VZTR01004991.1 coordinate 126,950, forward strand.
TCTTAGGGAATTTCCCCCCATTTTTGTTGCTACGGAGCAACGATAAACGGGTACTTCAGAGAGACAGAAGTCACAGCTCAGGGGGTGGGGCGCAGCTGGCTGCTCTCTCTTCACCTGCGGGTTTCTCTGGGAAGAGCGGAGATACCTCGAGAATTGGCTGGGAAGAAAGGGGCTGGAGCAGCCGCTAGCCCTCTTGCTCTCTCGGTTTCGGGGGAGGATAGTCGGCCTGGGGTGGGGAATTCGCTGCCGCCACCAAGAGCCCAGCCCGGTCCTGCTGCTTCTGCTGTGGGTGAGCCTTAGCTCGCCAAGAGCAGCTTTTGCACTGGGACCTTATTTAACACCCTACCTCACCAAACAAGGGACCCTTCACCATCCGCTCGGGTGCCTCAAGGGAAACCCTGCGATGCCCAAGCCCTTCCAAGGGAGCCTCTCTCAGCCGTGCTTGGGAGCGGGGTGGCCGCTGCCCAGCCCCCGCTCTTCCTCTGCCACTGCTCCGTGGTTTCTTTGCTTCACTCTAGCTCGCACCCCCACTACTCCCGGCGAGCAATAATGAAAAGCCAATACATGTCTTATAACTGTGAAGAAATATTAGAGTTTACTCCTAAAGAAATGTTAGAGTGTATACTCCTGCTGTAACTACTTAGAATTTAGAAAAGACCTGAAGACCGCACCATTTTTCAAAAAAACCCCCATGCAAATAACCAACCCACACTCCGTGCAGGGAATAAGCAGTTCTGAGATGCAGCATGTTTAGCAACACAAGGATAACAACTTTGGGTACTCTCTTGTGCAGATCCCTTCAGTACATCTCTCACTCTTTACTGATCTGCCTATCCATCTGTAAAGTATATATGTTACTTAGTTCTGCTTTTGTCCTCCAGCCTCATTGGTTCATAATTTAAGTTTTGGAGAACCAATGAAAGAGTTTTTGAAGAATTCAAGAGACGCTTGATATTGCTTGGAATATTACTTCACCTTATGCTTTAAGCAGCTTTCTGTCATTTGTTGTTAGTGATCACATCACTAATGTGGTTCATAACATTCATATGTTAAAGATGTACTATGAAAGTGGTTCTCACAAATTCCTTAAAGCTGGTTGGACTGTCCATTTTTTTGTTCCTTATTTAATGCTATTTCAGCATAAAAATTGTTAACGTAGAAAGTATTTTACAGCAGTTTACCTCCATAAAAATGGAAGTGCTATACATCAGTCCTACATATATTAAAGTAAGCCAATAGGATGAATTTCCCATTTTTGAGTGAATTTTCATCAATTCTGCATGAATCCTTTTGAAGAAGCACCAAAATACCTGCTGGTGTATTACACAGAGACTTGAGTAATAATGTGTAGGGCTACTTTCCTGGAATAATACTAGAAACTGCTAACCCCTAGAGAATAAACCTTTGTAACATCCAGGTTGCAATTTCATCATTTCTCTCAGATCTTGTAAAGATCCTTTTACCAAAGACATCCTCTTCTACATGCAAAAGTAGGTCTATTCAGGCTTTTAAGTTTAATTAGGCATAGCTTTCTCATGATGTCAGTGTGGGTCATTTGCCTTATTCAGATACAAATTCCTTCTAGACGAAGCAAGAATATTAATATAGAGCAATCCATAACTAATATTTTATTCTGTCTGATATCATGCTGCATATTTGCCTAGCTTGCAGAAATAGGATGATAACAATCCATTAACATTCCTTAGGTTGTTCTGGTATAGTTTCAGTTTATCTGAATTATTCAATAAATTAAGATTTTCAGTTTTTGTAACTTTGACAATTTAGAAATAAAATGAAACATCATTTTATGTGATAGTTCATGATGCATCTTTAAAATTAGTGGTGATAATGAATCTACCCTCATCTTGTTTACAATAATAATCATGTTAAATCAGAATACTGTTCAAAAGAGGCAGTGATGTGCTTACCAGATCAGGTGTTGAATATGGGGTCTGTGATGCTTACTGTATGTTCTCATCCATCAGGTGTCTAGATGAATATTGTTGCCAAATCTTCCATTACCTTTATCTTGTGGTGACCTCTGTAAATGCATTGGTAAACAAAAAGCAGATATGTATCCCCAGTCACCCAAATTCCTATTAAATGGCTATTCTCCTAAGAAATATTATGTGTAAGAATACAGTCTGTCAATATCTAACTTTTTTTTTTTTTTTTTTTTGCCGAATTATCACACAAATCTATTCTTGTGTGTGGAAAACTTGACCTTAATAATACACCTTATTAGCAGCAAAGACAGTATTTCAAAAGCACTATCATCAACCTATTGCACTGGCAGGGATTAAAAATCCAGCTAGGAATTTAGTGATCCCATGAGAACTTAACCCATAAGCCACTGTAATCCTAAGTACTTGGTCTTTACTCCTCTAGTAACATTAACAAATCTTGGTCATGATGTGCTGAGACCTTACTACAGGGGTGGGTTTTTTGTTTTGTTTTTGGTAGTTTTTTGCGTTTTCTGGCTGTGCTTTGAATAGCTCTTTAAACTCACTTAAAATAAATACAGATGCAGGAATCATTAATGAAATTTTACTTAGATATCTGCTGTATTAGCAGTTACTTAGAATTCTATTTTGAATTTAAGAATTCAGTATATTGAAATTAAATTTTCAGAAATTTTAAAAAATTCAGGAAATTCAAAAGTCAGAGTATAGAAATGTTTTCTGACATACCAGTCTGTTTTATCTACTTCAGTAACAACCTCCAAACTTAAATCAGAAACTTGGCAGTCAGTCATTTCCATTGCTCATTTTAGTTGAGCGTACTCAGATTCCTCAAAGAGAACCAGTTGCAAAAGAGTAAGTGAAAAGATTAATTTTCTGAGAGAGCTGGTTACATAGAGGTGGATTTGGTCCATAAGTCCAACTAATGATCTGATTTTCATTATCAATGTACTGCAAATGTACTTTCAAAGGAAGACGAAAATGAAATGTAGCCAGGGTTCTGAATGCAGATTAATACTTGAGTGTAACTGACTCATTGTAATGTAAAATGCATAAAGACTGCTCAGCAACTGTCATGGTTATCCATGTGTTAGGAACAGTGAGAAATTATTAACCAAGATGGCAAATACAGCATGAATCTGACAAATGAAAGGTTTTCTTCCACTTCTCAAACTGTCAGAACAGTATAAAGGATTCTGGATCAAGAGTTTAATTGGAAATTAATCCAACTTTACATTCAAATTATTTCTTTCCCTCATATGTCATAAGAATGACAAAAAAAATGTACAGGGTTTTGCATATGTTTTCTCTTTTAAAAACACTCTTTACAAAAATAGCTTCAGAGAGCTGTACTGCTGTTCACCTGGAGTATTGCTGAATTATGAAATTAAGATGTCACTGACTCCTTACACTCTTAACTATGAATATTGGCAGAGCAAAACCCATGAAAGGTGCAATTCAGTTCATTAATCATGTCATTTTTTCTCACACAATGAGTGACCTGGAAAACAGAAGCCATGTTACCCAGACTGCCTGACAGTTTCCATGGTCACCAAGGGCAGCTATCAGAACCACATAATTAGCATTATCATAGTGACAAGGATTCAAAATTTCTGCAAAATTTCACCGAGATTACTAAAAATGTTTTCATTCTTCGCAAGCAATTTAAATAGCAAAAAAGTAAAAGAGGTTTCCTAGTTCCTCAGCCTTCAAACATGCACCAGTATCCACTCAAGAAAGTTCACAATTCAGCTACAGAAATGAGCCAAACAGGGTTAAATTTTTCTTAGAAAATGTCAAACACTACAGCGTTGTTGCTTTCCTTACAAACCCTTTGATGCAAGTTACAGGTCAGAGACCTTGGCCAAGCAGTGGCACAGTTCAAATCCTTCCTCACCTCAAAAGCCTCTTTTCTACAGCTCATCACTTTCTGGTTTATAGAATGCTGAATACTATTGAGTGTTCCTGAACAGTACAGGACAAGGCAGAGAAACTTTTTCTGAAGACTTGGTGTGTGTTTCTTGATTCTTTTTGAGTTTAGACTCAACATATTGAGATAGAGAGTGTATGCTGGCAACAGGGCTCTCAGCACCTACCTAAGTAACATGCAAGAAGCAAGCACACATTTATGAGTAGCAATTGAGGAAGCCAGGTTTGGACAGACTTTGAATACAGATATTCATCAGTCTGAGAATCTCAACACTTCCTCTACAAAACTAGAAATACTGAATCAGAAACTTCTCAGACTATAGGCAATTTCATTCATTTAATTAAGAGTATACTGGAGCCAAGTAAAAAGACAAGAAAACAACAAAACACGACCCAAACAAACAAACAAACAAACACAAAACAACAACAAAACCCCAAACCCCCAATACTGAAAATACAAGACCTTCTTGGGGCATGTTAACAATCAGGAACATCTTTCTGTGGGTTGTAGTATTTTATTTTTATTCATAATGGAGAACAGAACATGGCTTTCTAATGCCTCACTGCTTGTCCTTCAATCCCATGTTTCTTGACTGTTCTAGAGACTATTAAAATACTTCTAGAATATATATGTTCAGCACTTCAATACAAGTAATATATAAAACAAAACTGGAATGGAAGTTCCCTGATATTCTAGCCATATTTAGTACAGCCAAGAACCAAACTATTTTTGCAACATAGTAATGTTGCATGGTGGATAACACCTCAAAAATCAGCTTAGCTTTCTTAGCTTCAAACAGAGATCCAACTAAGGAGAAGAGTCATTAAAGAAGATTAGCTTCTTCAATCTAATGAAGAGGAAAGAAGCAAATGCTTCCCTCTGAATTCTGGTGATAATGATTTCAAAGCCTTTCATTTCAGAGAACTAATCAACTGCAGTTATAAATCATAAGCTACCAGAAGCATCATTCAAGTTTCTGGCATACTCATATTCATAACAGAAAACTAATGTGAGTAAAGAGCAATATTCGTATTTTGTACCAATTTTAGAGCTACTAATGCTGGATGTGTTTAAAATTTCCATGCCACTTTGATTGATTGAGGTAAAAACTGATATATTTGAAAAATGAACTATGGCAGATGGAATTGTGAGCAATATATGAGCTGCAGTAAGCTAAAGATTCTTCAATACAAAGATTTTGCTGTCGCTGTCGAGTCCAATGACATGAAAGACACTCCATTATATTCACCAAGGCAAAGAGGGATTTTATTAAGAATTCACACTCCAATATATAACATAGATTGTGGAAAACAAAACCCCATTGGGTAAAAGATATAAACAATTATCTTAACCAGTTAGAGTGACTCACGTACAGCCTGGCAGGTGCAAGGTGCTGTCTTACTGTTTAACATTCTTTGTGCATGTTGATGTTAAGCTGGTCTTGAGAACAGAGAGTTGTTTTAGATTCACTGCGTGAGAACTTCTCACAGACACTGTTTCATGGCTTTCACAGATTTTCTCTGATCCAAGCCTGTTTCTGCCACGACATTTTCCCATATATCTGTGTCTATATCTATATCTTTATCTCAGAACCAAGTAAAAACTCCAGAGTCATGGTGACTAGTTGTAGCAGATAAAGGCTTACATGATGTACACATCCTTGTGAACACATGAAAATCAGTTTAGTTTGAATTGCTGTTCAGATGCTCTTGGTTTGCCACCAGAATTGCAGTTCAGATGCTCTTGGTTTGCCACCAGAATTGCCTAGGATGACTCTGGAAATTCTGTGACACTTCAAAACTCCCGTGGATTTTCTGTCGTGTTTGGAAAGAGAATTAACTAACTTCTGCTGTGAAAATGAAAGTGTGCACAGAAGTTCCCAGGTGGTTAATCACTTTATTCTGCCTTAATGAAAACAACTGGAGACTAGATTAATAGACTAACTTTGCAAATGAAATTGACTAATGCCAAAGCAGCCCTGATCTTTTTCATAAAGTTAGAGTTTTTATCAGTGAGAACAGATTTTGGTTTCCTGCACTCTACTGACAGTGTTGAAAACCACACTACTGCGCAATCACTGTCACAGTTACCTGTCTGTCCTTGGGTTAGGACTTTTTGGTCCCTCCTTTGGGAAACTCATGTGGGTTTCAAGTATACCCAAGTTTTTCCACAAGCCTTCTAGGATATGCTTCAACTATATCAAATATTTATGCCACATCCAAGTCCTTTTATACATTAGCTATGCAAAACAGCAGAGCTATATGGAACAAAAAGTCCCCAAAGAATAGCACCCTGAACAATCTGCCATACTCTCACTAGTTATTTGAACATGATTAACATTATTTTTTATCATATTTTTGTTTCCAAAATACCACATTCTGTCTGTCTACTTATAGAAGAGACTGCATTTAGCTAATTAACACAGTCTCAAAGGCAGGAAGTTTAATGCATAACTCAGAATAGTTGTTCATTAATTAAACAATGCCTCCTCAGCATACTGTATCCCTAGCCCCCTAGGGATAAGCCTGCTGGAAAAAGACTGTAAATCACAAAGATGCTGTAAGGCAGCACATAACCACTTTTAGGTACCATTATTTTACTCTGTGGGATGAACAATGCAATCCTTCTTTATTGCACAGTAGAATTTACTGACTGTGGAAGAGCTCAAGACATACAACTAAGGAAGCCACTCAAAAAGCCACATGCATAATGAAACAGTTTCATTTTGAATATTATTAATAGAGATTCTAGTTGAAGAAAGCTTTCTAACTTAACTGATGTACTCAGAGTTGCATAGAGTAGTTCAAAACCTGTTTACAAAAAATCAGTAGACCTAATTCCAATTTTTAGATGTAGTTCTCAGATAGATCAAATTAATTAGAAATAAATGCAAACAGCAAGATTTTGGAAATGAGGCCACCTAAATCTCTATATCATCTAGTCTGGCACTTCACTTAACAATCGTCAGAATTTGATATTTACTATTACCCTAGGTAACCCCAAATCTTATTGCACTGCATATATAACTGTGCCCAAAATTGTTAGTGCCTCTTTAAGAGTCTGTAGCTGGGAAACAGAATAGAGGGGCAGGGGGTGCCCTGGGCTTTTCAAACTTGGAGGAGCACTCAGGGACATCTCTCTCTCTCTCTCTCTTCTCTTGGATTGCCTCTGGCTGTGTCTTGTATCTTGCCTTTCTTGCCTCTTGCTTCTTGGCTTTTGGTGTAGAGCAGATGCAGCACAGGTGGATGGTCCCTTTTTGAGTCTTCTTTTGTTTCCAAAAGCTGCCCACCATCTTTACTACTGATTTAGCTTAGAGAAGCAACAGTCTTTCTATTCAACTTTTATTTTTTCACTTATATCTACTTACATTCATTTCTTCTTATTAGTGAAAAGAGATTGGTTAAAGCTACAAGTGGACACAACTTATTTTAGAGTGGCCCTTTTAAAATTATCTGAAACAAAGACAAATTTGTTGCCCACCTAAAGGGGCATGAGAGAGAAAGTGAAAAAATAACAATTTTGTCCAGAACGTTTATATATTGTGTACAGATCTCACTGGTCACCATACTGCTCAGTCTGATCATGGGGATGTGGCAATGAATCTTGTATACATGTCAGTATATGTCAGGAAATTTGCCCACAAGATTAATGTTTTTAGGATCAGGGACACAAACCAAGATTACTTTGTTGATAAACTCTATGGTACCAGCTTATATAAAGATTACATCAGAGGCAATGAACATTATTTGGGATGTGTATTCGCTGCTGTTTGCCTGTCCTGATCTCAGCTGAGGCTTCCAGGGGTTTAGTAATAATTACACTCAGTCTGTTGGGGGAACAGTAGGGACTGATTTTCCCAGCTATTCACCTCCTTCTCCCCTTCAGGTCTGACACATCACCTTTTGAAAATGTTCATTGCCTCTGAATGTTAAAGACACCATGTTTTTTGATAATTCTTCTATGTTTCCTCTGCACAGTCCACAACACATTCAGAATTAGGGCTGAGATTTCCAGAAAGGTTGCCCAGAGATCTGCCCCAGTGGTGGGAAAATCCTGAGAGCCGTGGGATGTAGGCTCATACTCTGCCTGTTCTGAGAAGTAGAACTCCTGTGTAGAGATAATACACTCCCACAGACATGCTTGAGCCTCCTGCTGGGACAGAGAGAAATCATAAAAGCACAGCCTGGAGGTAAACTGTGCATGTGGGAAGTTGGTTGTTACATTTGGGCAGGCAGTGGGACTCCCCTCCCCGCTGCCCTCTAGGTTTAGCTCAGCCTGATGGAGCCACGTGTCTCTGCCACCTGGCCTTGTTAGAGAGGTAATGAAATAAATCCACCCTTTGCATTTCAGCTGAGGCTCGGTAGTTGCCCTGTGTGTGTTGTTACCTGTATGTGTTGATCCACACAAGAGGCAAATCCCCCACTGTCATAATGACATTGAGGTGTCTGGCTTTTATCTAATCAGTTCTCCAATTCTTCTCACAGTGTTTATCACAAGACAGTGACACCCTTGGCAACTTTTCTTTCTTTTAAACCAAGTCATGTCCTTCCAGCCATAATCTGGCAGCATCAACACTGTTTTTAGACCTATTTTATTCAAAGCACCAACAAAATGGAGATGTCCAAGTCCTTTGAAACACATACATAACCAATTCATACTAGAGGGCTTGGCCCTGTATATTTTGAAATGTTAGCTTATTTAAGTAATTATAGGAGGAAAATCAATTGTAGGAAACAAAAAATAACCCTCTTTGTTACTGCAAGTAATTTGGGTGAAGAAAGTCCCCCTAAAGACTATCTAGAAACAGTAGACAATTTTGATATATGGTTTCTGCAAAGTTTTCTCCTGTACTCAACACAATCAGCTTCCACACCAAAGGATAACTAAGATGAAGGCCTGCTAAGGGGAGAGGGTAGAGGGGAAGGACGATTTATTAAATGAATTTTTTTTTTAATTTTCATTTATCAAGGCTTGCTCTTTAACCAGATCCAAAAAGACCTGCATATGAAGTTCATGCATATGAAGTTCCAGCACAGTTTTCAACAGAACCTTGCCAAATCAGTATCTAAATTTTCTTATTTTCTTGGGGTTTTTTTTGGTCATCATTGATAAAAAAAGTAGCTATCACGAGTTTAAAAGACTCTTTTATTGTGTATATTCCCCAAACTGGGACTTTTCCTTAATACTCTTTCCCTACCCATCTATCATCAAAATTCAGATTTTAGAGATAAAAGGAATTGAAGTCCCTTATAACAGAGGTATAATATAACATGACTAAAGAAGACTTCTAATATAGGCTTAACTTGCAATGATGTTTTTAATATTATGCAATAGCGTTTTTAACACTTCTACAATGACTTTGCTGAGAAGAAAGTTGAGATACTCTTTATGAAGTCTAAGGAAGTTACTAATATGATCAACATCTGAATCAGCAAAACTCAATTTATTGTACTGATCAGGCCTTAAAATAAATAAGCCTCACAAAAATGCTTTCAAGATTAAATGGTAGAAGTGAATTTTCTACTTCCCAATGAAGGCCACAGCCTTTCTGAAAAAGTTTGGAAGGACAGATACAATGCATTACATAAACAATATCCTATACTATGACAGTTTAAAATACATAAACACTAGCAACTTCTGGGCAGACCAGTCCTTTTTCCATTGATGAGATGTTTACATCACAACATCACGGATTTTGGCCACTGTTGAAGACATTCCTTCTTTTTCTTTACTCAGCCCTTCAAGTGTATACTGTGGTTGAATATCAAACATAACTCTGCAAAATTATGGCCATCCTGCCAGTTCTTCTGTTTCTGTAGACATATACCACACTTCATTTCAGATGAGTTAAGTAGCATCAATCAACTTCAATAACAAATAGACTGAGGCGACAAATTTTACATTTGAATGAATGTTTTTTTTTATTGCCCAAGCGTAGCTTTACCGTTCACTTTAGCTGTGGTTTCTTTCTTTAAAAAAAACTGGCTAATGTTTTACTGCCTGCTTTCTTTCATTGGAGTCTCTGATGCTGAGGACCCAGTGCTGCCAATTGCAAGCTTTAAGGAGATGATAATATGGGAAATGGCTGTGTGAGAGCTGTGAGTGATATGGGGTGACAGCTCCTTGGAATGGGAGGGAGTCCACAGCACCCTGCTAATGCTGGCAGACTGTGGAGCTCGAGCTGTTTCAGACTGCAGAATGAATGAAGTCTCTGACAGACATTAGTATGCGTCAGGGGCAGTGGTTCCCCAAACAACGCTGTGTGAAGAAAACTGAAGATAGAAGCTCAGTTGCCAGAATTAAAAGTATCAGAAAACAGAGATGGAATAAACCGTTTTTACTGTAAAAATAATATCCAAAATAACATAACACCAATAAAAGAGTTTTTACGCATCTGTGCCGGGAAATTTGAAATATTAAATACTGTGACCTTTCATTTGTCCTTAGGGAAAGAAATACTGCACAAGGAACTCTTTCTCCTCTTGATGCCCAGGACACCCAAACATTTGTTAGCTGCACACGTTCACATTATTTAAACAGCACCTGAAACAGTATCCAAAGTCTTCTTAGCAATCTCCTTCACAGCACCTATGCATCCATGATTCTGCAGATGAAAGCTTGTGTTTTATGTGGCAGTTCTTCACCGATTAAAACACCAATTTGAATGTTCCAGCCAAGAAGCAAAAGGGAGGATAAAGTCAGAAGAGAACCGTAAGGGAAAGAAACCAGGACAGATGGAAAAAAAATTAAAGAAAAAGAGACAAAACAGCAAAGGAATAAAAAATTTTCATTCAGAATGAGGGAAAATTAATTTTTACTGCAACTGACAATAATAAAAACCACCCCAAACTATTTACTAATCTTCATCTGGTGTAGCCCTCCAAATATGTTTTGCAATCATTAAAGACAACCAATATGAAGCAAGGTAGCCATTAGGAAAGCCTCAGTTGTAATGGCAAGGTCTGCTTTGTTTCTCTTATTCCAAATATATTATTCAGAGATTCACCTTAGCTCAATAGAGACACCTGGATTATAAACACCTAAAGGAGAGTGTAAACCCTCCCTGTAATTGCTACAGTCAATGAACATCTATAGAGGATAACCCATTTCACACACACTAGACAGACTGACTCAAGAGAAGATCTTTCATTTTCTAGAGTCCCAAGTCCCTTGTCAAGTACAATCAATTCTAGATGATTTGCACAGACTTCTCTGCATTCCAGGAGTCAAAAGTTTAAACTTCAACAATTTTTTAAAAAGCAGTTCAGCACCAGCAAAACAGAATACTGTGTTCCTACTATGTTTGGTTTTTCAGCACCAGGTCAGATTTCATTCACAGAAGAGCAGTCTTTGTATTACTTCACAAAATAATATATAATAGGATCCAACATTGCCCAGGGTATTGAATGAAAGCTTGGTGCTGTTCCTGTGGCTAAAAATAAGAGTTTTAACATAGATATGTACACATATTTTTATATAGATACATATATAAAATATTCACACCTTGTGATCTGTATGGGTGGAAAGACACATCCTGCTCAATTTGCTGATTATGAGGATGATGAGCATGCTAATGGTGCCCACTACATAAGACTGCCTAGTGATATAGTTTGAAGTGCTTAAAAATTCCATGAGACTGCTCTGTTTCCACTATCAAAAGACTTATAATGAAGGACCGCCCATTTTAATATGTTTTAATTAACATTCTCTGGGTAAAGCTTACATTTCCAATGCATTACAATGAATTGCAATGAATTCAGAGGTCTTTTGCTAAAAACAAGAAAGTGACTCCTTCTTTCCTCTCCCACCCACTCACCCACTCACCCAAAAAGCTAAATATGTTTCCTCTCTGAGTACCCTAACCAAACCGGGTAATAAGATGTCAGGATCAATCCAGTAATTCCAGATTGTCTGAAAGATCTATGGAGCTTTCTAATTCCATATACAGCAGATTGTAAACTGAAATTTCAGAAGAGAAGTTTTGGAAGCTCTTAGTGCAGGCAAATAATCAGATAACATTTCCCCCCCTAAATGTCTTATCAAAGCATGGATAAACTTATTTAGATGCAGCTGCATCCTCTCCAGAGACAAAACTATAAAGATTTTTTTCAAAGTTATCGTATTTGATTGCAAGTTTTATTAGTAAATTTATATATTGTCACTTGTGGGAAAAAATTAAAGTATATTACATTTTCTTTCACAGATAAATTACAAAATCTTCGTTACAGAGAAGAATAGAAGATGAATTAGATGGCTTCATTCATAGCTACTGCTGGTGAGTGAATTTAAATCCTTTGGTAAGTCCTCTCCACCAGAGGTGGTAGTGCAATGCTTTTACAGCTAATGCTTCAAGCTTTATTGCACTTCTCCACAGTCAGTCATGAAAAGCAAAAGACTTGGAAGGCTGTTAATGAACAACTTCAGACCACCAGGATCTCTCCCAAGCCAGAGCAGTTCTAATTCAGTTCCTAAAGAACAAGAGTGTAAACAGTGGAAGTGACTAGGCTGCCTCTGAGCTTCAGCAGGAAGCCTGGAACATGTTCCAAAAGTGTTCCACGTTTCCTCTGTTCCTACCATTTCCTCTTTCTTAAGGAAGTCATTTATCTTGTACAACATTTTTACCCTTCCCTAAATTGTCAATACATTTTCTACCCCTCTGAATTTCTACTTCATTTTTATTCAAGCTTTCCTGTTCTGTAATCAACACATACTCATACTCCCACTTGGGAGTTACTCATTTTCAACTGCCCTACTTCTCTCTCAGACAAAATACACCAAATTTCCTTTACTTCCCTGGAGAGATTACTCTGTTCTCTAACTGCCCCATCTAAGCACCCACCAGGCGTGGCATAGCTACAGCAATAACATATTTGGCACAACTACTGTATTAGAAAAAAAATCCTAACTATTTCTCTGTAAGATATAAAAGCCAAGTGAGGATAAAAGTGTTCCTTCCTGCTCTGAGATAGAGGAGACCCTGCAGAACCTCCTCTCAATTACTCCAGGGAGGAGAAAAATAAAAATGATCAAGGAAAGGACAAAGGTTCCCTTAGCTGTGCTCTGCACAGCTCTGGAGTAGGCACACAAGCTTTAGCTCTGCAATCTAGCCAGCTCACAGGTTCAGAGATTCTAATTTCTAGAGCACTTCTTTTGGCACAACCTGGGTTTTATTCAGTGCTATTATTCACTCTGGGGGAATTTATGACTGGTTCTGGCATGCACTCTTTTTTCCTTTGCAAGCATTGAAGCAGGATTCATTTACTTATTTAGCACTCCAATTTCTTTTGTTGGTAAATTAGTATTGCTATTGAACAGATGCTTGGCTGTCTCCATTACTGACCTTTGTTGCTTATAAGTTTCTTATTTTTACCATATTCCTTTCTGAAATCTTCCTGTCATCTTTCACCTTTGTTTTCTGCATTTTTATTTGCCCTTCAAATGTTCTGAGCCTGCAATATTATTAAATACTCTTTACTTGCTCTTTTTTGTCATATATTTGATTTTTTAATTTTTTTGTTTTAAATGCATGGACACAGATATAATTTATTACTTCCTCAACTCAACTAGAAACCCCAGAGCATGGCCATATACTGATGAAGAGTAAAGGGCAAAATATGTTTCAATCATAACTTAAATTTGATTCTGGTCAAGGACGTTTTACATTCAATAATTCTGTTGTGTTTCAACACAGCACACTCCAGGCTATTTTAGTGCCTTGAACTATGGTTAAAAAGAAGAAACATTCCAGTTTTATATGTAAGTTGAAATTCAATGACAAACTGAGAATTGAGTCTGTGGTATTATGCAAAGTAAAAATAAAATTATACAGTTACCATAGCCAGACTGATCCTGAGCTGTATAAATCTATGGCAACAGTGACCTACCTTTACAATATAGTATAGTTCTTCTCTCATTCTCTGGTAAATGTTATTTGAATGCATTTCTGTCATAAAAAATATGATCTGCAAGACTAATTTATTTGATGGTTATTCCTTCTTTCCATAACAACATTTCTTTATGTCTATTAGATCTTCTCCACAATGAAATTCAGAGATAAATCTGCTCTCAGAGTCCCATTTTATTGACACATACTTCTCTCAGTGTTGACTGCACATGTTAGTTCCACTGCTGGATTTTTTTATTATTTTTCAATCTAGGCCTAGTTATATTCAGAACTTGTCTTGCATACAAATCACTGAATAGCTGTACATGGAATAGATTCTAAGCATCAGAATTTTTCCAATATCAACTGTCAGAACACAGAAAGGCCTGAAAATTCTTACAGAACCTCAAGTTTCAACTGTAATCCAACAGAATGGACGATCCATGATGATAATAGGATCAGACTTCCCATTCCCCAGTCTTTTTCTTAAAGGGGTTTTCACCACCACCCTTGCCTGTGTTTTAAAAACAATAGCAAAAGATAATAAAAAATCATAAAACTCATACACAGAGCACACACAAGTTGTTAGCAGTGACTGGCACCAAAGCTTTCATAGTTATTATCATAGCTGTAATGACTTTATGACTTTATTATCATAAAGTACTGGTTAGCCAAAAAAAAAAAGAACACGTGCCCATAGGGGCAAGAACATCAGTTCTATGCTGGTTTAGAAGCTTAGTGTCCTTTGTGATTTCACAGAAGAGATAAAAGACCTAAACAACCATGCAGCCAGGTAGGAGAAACAATATTAAATTACACAATCTATGTAGATACACCTTTATACAATCCACCTGAATGAAAAGCTGCCTGCTGTGTGACACACCAAAAGCTTTCTACTAGAATTTCCACCTTTTGCTCAGTTGCAAGTCTTCTTTGAGTTCAGTATTTACAAGAGGCAGCAACTGAATTGAATACAGTCTCAGATAATTAGCACAAGTAGGAGAAGCCATTTTTACATCTAACATAATTAAACACAATAGCCTATGTTAAGACCTTAAGAGTCAAGACTGGGATTTTCCCCAACCTTGTTTATTTATATTTATTGATGACTTAAGTAACACCAAGAAATATTTCAGAGAAACTTAATAAAGCTGGGATTTAGCATTGTCCTTTGTATTAGTATAATGGCAGCAAGATGAATTTTAAGTTGAAATAAAATAGCTGCCCCTCTAGCCCCCCAAAAGATAAAACTTCATTTCATTTCCTTTGTCTCTCCAACAGCTGCCCTGACAAGAATCATCTATTCTAGAAATGTATCTTCATTTATGACAGAGATGATGACTATTTGAATGGCTGCAAAAATATCTGATTGGGAACCTTTATTTTCTTCCTTTGTATAATGCAATCTTCATTCAAGTAAAATTCTGCTTAAAGTCTTTCCAAGAGCTACACTGGTCCTGACAGTATCTCTCAGGAAGTGTCTGGGTTTCTAAACTCAGCTCTGGCCAAAGCAGGCTCTCTGGAACACACTTCTGTTTCAGGACCTGTGCCTGCAGATGCTTGCAGACCTCAGAGTGTATCCAGTGGAAGAGTAGCAGAGAAAGAGCAGGCAGTGGTGCTGTTCTGTCATCTTCTTGTCCCTCTTCTTGCAAGCATTAAACCAGTGACAGAATACATGGCAGAGGAGCTCACTTCCATCCTTTCTCTCATTGAAGCTGCTGCCTACCACAGGAAATGTTAAAATTTTCAGATACAGGACAGTCTGAGGTCAGAGAGGCAGTGGTATCAATCTTTTCTACCAAAGCTAAACCACTTCACAGGGGTGAATTAAATATTTATTGAGCCAAGAAAAGGAGAAAAAGGATTCATAGACCACTGGTTTGGATATCAGATTCTTCACCAGAGAAACACAGCTTTCTGTACTGCTCTACTGACTCCTTAATGCAAAGAAAGTGTTGAACAGCACAGAGGAGGGGCTGGATGCCTCCTTATCTCCCAGCTAACCACAAAGCCACTGGGCTTAGAGTCTTCCCAGCTCTATTTGCTACAGCAATCAATATTTAACCCTTCTGCACAAAGGGAATCAGGTTAAGGACAGTGAAGCTCTTTCTATCTATGAGGCTTTATTGATGCTTCAGTGTATAATACCAGTACATCCAAAAAAGCCAAAAAAATTCAAAGCCAAAGTGAAGCAAGCAAAACACCCCAGACAAACTGAATGAAAAACTGACATATCTGGCCACTGTGCAAATTAGTAGAGAAGTATCTGGTGATTTTTATTACCCCAAATTTTTTTAAAAAGTTATCTGCAAGTCTGAAAAGTGATTGGTTATTAGCACAATGTAATATTTCTAAGTAATGGATGACACAGACCATGACATAATTTTTTAATGAAGTGACATAAAGAAATAACAGTTTCCTACAAATATCAAGTTAGCTGTGACATGCATACATATGATCTATTAGAAAATCCCTCCTGCAGTAAGGAACCATGAGCCATATAGTCACAGCAGGAACGGTCACATTTAAATTCAATAGGCTAATGAGGGAATAAAAAAAAAAGACAAATCTTTGTTTATGCAATAGCCAGAAGCCACTGTCATTATTTTCCAACCTGAATACAAAAAAAGTCTGCTATAATCAACATACACTGGTTTTGTCAGGTCATCAAAGTTACTTCTGGTTAGTTGATGGAATTTGGTTGTTTTGATCCCCATGGACTTGCTCAGAAAATTGTATTTTGGGCATGATCTCTAGCAATGCATAAAATGAAAATTAAGTTCCATAAGATATGCTTTGCCACTGGGCAGATTGCTGAAGAAAAAGTTGATTTCCATTAGTTGATTTCCTGAGGACAAGGGTTGCAAGCTGTTTACAAATGCTGAGCCAAATGACAGGAGACTTTCAATAAATATTGACTTCTTGTTTCCTAAAAAAACCTATTAGCTTGCTATCCAAATTTATAGTATCTAAATTCTCTAGAAATTTTGGTAGTAAACATAAACACAAGAAAAGCTTTTTTGGATAGAGAACACCAGAATTCCTGCCAAACTATCAGCTTTATATGCAGACCAGAAAACGCTCCATTGTCCTAGAACCCAAATTTTTTCAAGTAAGTTCACAAATTTACAATAAATATCATTTTTATGCCCTCTTTTTGTAAACTTAAGCAAACTAGGACCAAACAAACAATATAATACCAGTTATATAGACTCAATAAGCTAGAAATTTTATGCCTTTTTTTCTTGCACTGTATCTCCAGGGTATCAGAAATTCAGCCATGGTGATTAAGGACCCAAACCCATTAGAGTGTTTTCATCTCTGGTGTCATGTGGAACAGATTGCAATAGATAGTTCAGTGAGGAAAGCAATTTGGAGGGGTGTAGGGAAAGGACAGCTCCTCCCATAGGTATTCAGGAACAGCTTTGATGATCAACCAGACTATCCAGCCACTCAATTTAAGCACGTGGCAGTTGGTAAGTTATTCACAGCAGCACTTCAGGGGAGCTACAATAAGCAGGTTGATACAATTCAGTCATTCTTGGACTGACAAACCTAAAAATTTTTTCAGGCTCTGGGTGATGTCAAGCTGGTGGGTGAGAAGACTGAAATGACCTGAAAATGTGAAATGACTTTGCAGGCCAGAAAGTCAACTGCATCCTAGGCTGCAGGTCCAAGGAGGTAATGACCCCACTCTGTTCCTCTCTGGTCAGATCTCATTTGGAATCCTGCATCCAGTGCTGGGATCCACAACCTAAGAAGGACATGGACCCCTTGGGAGCAAGTCCAGAGGAGAGCACACAGATGCACAGAGGGCTGGAGCACCTATGGAGACAATCTGAGAGAGTGGGGGCTGTTTGGCCTGAAGAAAAGAAGGCTTTGGGATGACTTAATTTCAGCTTTCCAGTACCTAAAGTGAGCCTACAAGACACAGGGGCACAGAGACATTTTACAAGGGCATGCAGTGATAGGACAAGGGAGAATGGCTTCAAAGTGAAGGAGGGTAGGTTTATTACCTACATATTAGGAAGAAATTCTTTACTCAGAGGATAATGAAGCACCAGAACAGGTTGCCCAGACAAGTTGTGAGTGCCTCACCCTTGGAAGTGTTCAAGGCCAGGTTGGATTGAGCTTTGAGCAACCTGATACAGTGAAAGGTGCTCCTGCCCAAAGTAGACAGCTTGATTTTTGAAGTCCTTTCCAACCCATACCATTCTATGATTCTATCATTTAGACAGAGATTTGATCCTCAGCTACTACAAAGCTTTGTGGTTGAATTTACTTCAGTGATGAGTAAGTGTGGAAGTCTAGCCAAGGATCTAGTCTGCAATGCCAGGCTCATGGCCACTGAACAGTTCAAAAAAGCTTTGAACACATAAAACATTGCCCAGTAATAAAAATAAAATTCACTACTGTCCTTGAAACTTGATGATTTAATATGAACTTTGCTTTGAGATTAACACATAATCCCAGAGTTGTGAGGACAACAGTGAAAGAGATCACTGGTGCACAAAAACAACTGGAATAGTGGCTTTCATAATATTCCCCATGTGCCTCACTCAAAGCTTGGTTTTAAGGATTAAATGGTCAGCATCTAGTGCTCAGAGGAACATAAGGCCTTCCACAGCAGAGCACAAAACAGCAGGAATTCAAAAACTGTATCATTGAGAGAAGCAGCAGCCATAGCAATAATTTAAATCTGTAGTTAGGTTAAAAGTGAGGTAAGAGATTTACTGTTTGTTCTTCCCTCTACACTCTACCTATATTTATTTTGTTTGGCTTTCTTTAAGCATCTTTCTGTTTTTACATATATATTTTTACATACATATTTTAACATGCATACACAGATATGTGTGTGTCTTCATGCATGCAAAATGTGCAAAAACACAAGTAGGAGCTACTGCATGAAGTTGTTATGCACCATAGTGGGCAGGGTAGTACTGTTTAATCAGGAGTATAATGTGTTGTCCACTGAAATGAATAGAGACATAGAAAATACGTATGGCTGAGTTTATCATTCCAGTCACTCCAAGCAAAAGGGTAGCAACACAAAAAAAATGGATAGATTAGATAGAGTTGATAGATTCCTGTAATCATCTTGTACTCTAAAGCCCACCAAACCACTAGTTGTGTGAGGCAGGGTGGAAAGCTGATTTGACAGAAAAGGTCATAGAGGCCCTGAAAACCAGATAAACTGAGGAGAGAGATTAGTTCTGAGCTCCTGTAACACTGAAGGCTTTAGTCTTTCATACAGTTGCTCCTGCATTGAATCCACTCATGTGCATTTGTAAAACTTCATCTTCCAGGAATGCAGATAGTTTTGATTTAAAACAACAGTCACATTATGGAAAGAATTACAGCTTCCCTGGTAATTGGGTCCATTGTTTGACCACCATATTACAATGGAGAGGGGGTGGGGGAAAAACAACAAAAAGATCCAATTCCAAGACCAATTTGTCAGACTTCAGCTTCCAGGTGCTAGTCTAGTGAACAGTGTGTGGCTGTTCAGGTTTTATTCTTTTTCCTCCTGTTTGATTTCTATCTATTTTGTCACATTTCACTTCTTTCCTGTCTTCTTTGATCTTAAGGTATTAAACAGCCTGATCCTTCTCCCACTACAATGAATTTTCATCTGCCTTCAAAAGCAGATTCCCCTTTTTAGAGCATCAGTTGTGTCACAACATTAAAAGAAGTTACTGAAAATTCAGCATCATATATCAGTATCATCATTCTCACTTGTGCTGTGAAAGGACAAATCACTTCCTTGCTCATATTCAGTACTCCCTTATTCACCCATCTGCAGAGCATCTCATCTTGTTCTGTTACAGCACATCATCTGTTCCTCATGAACTGTTACCCCCCAGGTCCTTTTAGTTGCTGCCTTCCACCAATTTCTCATTTGAAGTAAGCTCACACTCCTTATTTCTATAAGGATCACTTTACATTCAGTGTATTTAAAGTTTATTTCTGTTTCAATGAACTTCTATTTATCATTGTTTTAACTGCCTATTTATCTAAATGTTTTCTCCACATTGATTTTAGAGTTACTGTTGCAAAAGTTGTAGCTGAGCTGTGATAAACTTAATAGGATGATTCCACATAATCAATCCTGAGTGCTGGGGACTGTTAACATCCATTATAGCACTGCTGGAAAAGGCCATTCCATTTTGCCCACAAATTTACTTGGCTGGAAGTTTGGAAGGGAGGAGCAAACTTTCATTTGATCTTTGCTGTAAGATAAAGTAATGGCAAGACAGCTCTCCACTGTACAGTCAACAAAGGTACATGAAAAGTAAAGAGAGGTTAGGCTACCAAAAGTGCAGCACTGGCAAAGGGCTCATGGAACCCTCAGCTGCCTCACTGACACCAGCCTCACACCATTTATAACAAGAATGATTTGAATTAGCTTTTCTTTCCAAAAAACTGCATAAGATTTCAGGCTGGATGGACACACTTTGTCACCAGATGAAGCCATGAAATGATTCAAGGAGAAGGTGAGGAAGATTAGTTTCTGCTAATCCTCAGTCCACCTTGCAGGAGAGGGAATGAGTGACATCCCAGACTCAAAATACCAAGTAAGCCACCAGACAAGCCAAGCACCACACTGGGACAATCAGGCACAGTGTTTCACATCCTAGAGATACTAGCAAGGAAAAGCATCTCAGGAATTCTCCTAATGATGACTAGAAAAAAGGAAATTTCTCACTGAAAATAAATTCATCATCTGACCTGCTAAGCCTGAGAGATAATTCAGGAGAGTCAGGACAAGGGCTCCTGTCACAATGACCACCTCCTCCCAAGCCTTTGATGTCTGTATTTAGGCCAGTAGCAGTCTAATTCTACCTGGTGCCAGCCCAGCACTGATGTGCACATTTTCTACCTGTCCTTCTGACCATACAATGCTTGAGCAAAGTAATTTATAATTATCACTGTAGCATCTTACAGGTTCATTGGCACCACCACAGAGTTCCCTGCTTGAGGCTATCACAGTGTTGGGTAAACAGGAAATGAAGAAAGAAAACAGTGCAGGTGATTGTATCGATTTTGCAGCTGCAAAAAGCAGAAGCTCAGTGATTGCATTTCATACAGTAAATCTACAGTTAGAACTGCACACAACAGGTCAGCCCAGTACTTAAGTCTTGCACACTGTTCCCTGCCTGTCTTCCTTTCATACAGTAATTTTGAAAATAAGAAAGAAATAAAAGATTTAAGTGCTTTAAGTGACAAGAGATAATATTCATGTTTGTTAATTAAGGAAACAAAATAATGCAGGAAAGCACCTGCACAGAGCATATTTTATTTGAATTGACAAATTTTGCTATTTTGCTTTATTAAACAGCTGTCTATATTTGACTAATCAAAAGAATCAATGCAGTGCTTTAATACTCTGCTAATCTTGACCCACTCTGCAACCTTTGGGTTTGTTTGTTGTTGGTTTTGGGTTTTTTTTGCTGTGGACTGTGGACCTTCGAAGTAATTTCTAGAAATTTGAAAAATGTTCCCTAGCAGAGTCAGTCTGCCTCTGCTTCAAGGTCTGTGCTTCCATTTGGGACTTGCTTCCTTTCCCACATTATTGCTGCAAATAAAATGTCTCCTATAATAAGAAATTCAGCATGAAAATATGCTTCATTACTCCATATGGTGATGAATACTGATTTTCCCTTGGACTGTCAGGAAGTTTTTATCTGTATATCAGAACACCAGTTGTATTTCATGAAACCTAATTACAGAGGATTTTCCCCTAACTCCTTAAAGTTCTTTACAATGACTAATGCTTCAGGACAGGGAGCAGAAGCACCACTGTTTAGTTCCATTTTAAAGGTGTCATGGCCACTGTATTGTCAGCAAAGGAGGATAGAAACCCAGCAGCTGTCAGACACAGGGTTACATAAGAAAGAGACTATTCCAAAAGTTTCTGCTAGACAGAGGAGGAGAAACAGTTTTTTTATCTCTTCACATAAAAATAAAGCAGAGGGTTGAATAATAGCAAGAACAGTTACAGAAGAAACTGATGAATCAGGAGAGACGTGCTGCTGGGGCTGTACATTTAGAAAACCTGCATGGGGCAAAAATTTGCTACAGTGGAGTATCACTCACATATCTATATAGCCAATGCCATCAGCCAGCCATGTGTGACAAGTGAGGGCTAATGTGCACTATCCACAGAGCTCCCACAGACACCCAGAAGAAAGGAGTCTTTTAATCTATTCTCACCTTTTGCTAGGGGAGAGCAATAGAGGAACATAGAAGAAGGCCAAAATATTCAGTCTGAAATTCTAAATGCAAAGCAAATGCCTTACCTCTGTAGTCACAGGTGATTTCCATTAAAATGAAGTAATTCAATTATGAAGCAGTGTAGTCTACTTGGTTGACTGCCCCCATGTAGATTCAAGTGTGAAATGGTAGATACTCTGAAAAGAATGAATCCTTGGCTCAAAGAAGCCTGGACTACCTGGAATTTTTCAAATTCCTGGTTCAATGATACATGTCTGTAGGTGTGTTCTTCCAGTGTTACAGCTGTAACCTTTAGTACACAGCTCTTGAGCCTTCTTTCAAAACACTGGGGACTTGCATGAAGGACTAAGTCCTCTCTTCCTTACAGTGGTAGGATTGCCAAAATAATTACAGGACAAGGAAGCAAAAGGCAGTCCAGAAGCAAGATTGTTTGAAGCCCCAGGGTTTGAAAGGGTGCAGGCACTAAAGTCATGTAAAGGAAGTATTAAGCATTCCTTTTGTAGGATACAGTGCTAAGAAAAAGAAAAGAGATAAATACCATTTCATTTGTTCTAAATCAATGCATAATATCAAGAGTATTCACATTTGTATCTGAGTACAATATTTAAATTATCAGTAAGCATATTTTCTCAACAGATATCTAATTGTAAGCCCTGATCTGATTCAATGTGCAGTCACTGGGGCTATTCATATGCTAAAATACTATGATGGAAGATGCACTGGAAATAGTAGCTCAAATAAGAAATAAGATAGGTATTTTTGAGTCAGAAAGGCTACATTACACTCTCAAAAAGTACCAGGTGGGAAGACTCCATGTAGCTTTCCCTGGCCTCTAGCTTACACCAAGCCTCTGCATCTTTTCTGGACAAAAGAAACAACACTCTTTTAATGATAAAAGTATAACAGAATTGAGGATTTGTCAGAGCATCTCAGGTACAAAAGTTACTTACGAGCATCCTAAAATAAGACCCAACTCAGTAAAAAAAAAAAAAAAACCAACTCTAAATTGAAAGAGTTTTCTCCATCCCAGAGGTCACTCATGGTGGTGGCAAAGCAACTAGAGGATGTTGCATTTATGAAAGATTACTTGTGTTTAAGATATAGAAGAACCTCCCCAGGTGCCTCCCTATCGAATGCACAGTGATGAAGGTGGAGATGGGCAGTGACTTGTAGAAAGCAGTAGAGTCCTGTGCCAGGATGCTGACAGGGCACACAGAAGCCCAGGGAAGTGTTCTGCCCAGGTTCACAGGCATGAGAGCTCACAATAGAATTCAAGTTAGGCCTCTCATTCCCCCACCATACATCACACTGTCTAACAATAAAGCACAGGTCTGTCTGTCTGTAATTTGTTATTGTGTAATTTTCCTCGCCAGAGTAGACACAGGTCAACTCCATAAAAAATTATTCTACAACAGCATTGATTGCTTGGGTCCATGGACTAAACTCTGATAATGTACTCATGGAAGATCACAGAATCACAGATTGAACTAGGCTGGAAAAGACCTTTGAGATCATCAAGTCCAACCTATGATCCAACACCACCCTGTCCACTAGACCATGGCACTCAGTGCCACATCCAGTCTTTTTCTTAAACACCTCCAGGGACAGTGACTCTGCCACCTCCTTGGGCAGCCCATTCCAAGTGCCCAACCACTCTTTCTATAAAGAATTTTTTCCTAATGTCTAGCCTTAACTTTCCCTGGCACAGCTTAAGAGTGTGTCCTCTCATCCTGTTGCTGGTTGCCTGGGAGAAGAGACCGATCCCCACCTGACTACAATCTCCTTTCAGGGAGCTGTAGAGAGTGGTAAGGTCTCCCCTGAGCCTCCTTTTCTGCAGGCTAAACAACCCCAGCTCCCTCAGCCATTCTTCGTAGGGCTTGTGTTCTAGACCCTTCACCAGCCTTGCTGTCCTTCTCTAGATGTGTTTGAGCATCTCAATATCCTTCCTAAGTTGGAGGACACAGAACTGGACACAGCACTCAAGGTGTGGCCTCACCAGTGCTGGGTGCAGGGGAAGAATGACTTCCCTGGTCCTGCTGGCCACACTATTCCTGATACAGGCCAGGGGCCATTGGCCTCCTTGGCCACATGACATACTCTAGCTCATGTTTTAGCTGCTGACCAGCACCTCCATGTTCCTTTCAACCTGACCCCTGTCCAGCCACTCTTTCCCAGCCTGTAGCACTGCAGGGGGTTGTTGTGGCCAAAGGGCAGGACCCAGCACTTGGACTTACTAAATCTCATTGTTGGACTTGCCCCATCTGTCCAGCCTGTCCAGGACCCTTTGCAGAACCCTCCTACCCTCCAACAGATTAACACTTGTTCCCAGCTCAGAGTCAGTAAATTTGCTGATGGTGGACTCAATCCCCTCATCCAGATCATCAGTAAAGATGTTCAACAGGACTGGGCCCAACACTGATCCCAGGGGACGGCACTGGTGCCTGGCTGCCAACTGGATGTGGCACCATTCACCACCTCTCTTGGGGCCTGGCTGTCCAGCCAGTTCTGAACCAGCATAGGATGCACCTGCCCAAGCCAGAGTGGGCTGCCAGCTTTTCCAGGAGGTTGCTGTGGCAGACAGTGCCAAAGGCCTTGTAGACAACATCCACAGCCTTCCCCGTGTCCACCAGGTGGGTCACCTGCTCACAAAAGGATATCAGGCTGGTCAGGCAGGACCTGCCTCTCCTAAATCCATGCTGGCTGGGTCTGAGCCCTCAGCCATCCTGTAGGGGCTGTGTGATTGCACTCAAGGTGATCTGTTCCATTATCTTGCTGGGCACTGAGGTCAAGCTGACAGGCCTACAGTTTCCTGGATCCTCCCTCCAACTCTTCTTCAGGTTCTAAATGTGTTTCTGACAGTTGTAGTGTGTAAATATACCACAAGAAGCTTGATAGGGAAAACAAAAAACCAAAACAAACCCCAAAGCTCACCTTGTAGATATTACTCACAATAAGAAAATACATAAATTTACCTTCATGTTTGCTTTAATGATATGAGCTCTGTGGTACTGTTCAGACTTTATAGTAGGTCTTATATAATGAAGTCCCTAGGGCAGTTTATTTTGTGGAACAATAAGCAGAATTCTGGGATCTGGTTCATTATAACCTCTTT
>VZTR01004991.1:165724-183812 GCA_013400775.1 Chaetops frenatus
TTTTCCAAGAAATAGGAAAAACTGGGGTTTTTTTTTCTCCAGCGCATAGTGATTCTCGCTTCTAACTACCCTCCCGTCTCTGACATTTTTCCTAGGTAAGAGTCCATCTCTGTGCTTTGTACCCCTCATCTGAGGATTTCATGCGGGAGAAGGGAAGGCGCCCGCTTCGCTTGGCAGAGCAAGCGTTCCCTTTCCAGAGTCCATAAGGACGCTCCATGCACTGCATGCCATTTCACCCCAGTCTGGATTTTTTTTGAGTGAAGGTGCAGAACAGCTGAATAGCGCTTTCTGGTGGGGTTTGACTGTATATATCTCAGCACCTGCTTTTCTGGCGTATTAGTCACTAAAAACACTTTGTTCTTGCAGGCGGGCAATGCGGGGAAGATGATGCTAATTGACTTGAAGCTGACATTTTGTGGGAGCTAGTATTACAGATTTGAGTCTTGAAAATTAAGACTTTAAAAAGAATGCAAAGACTATATTGAAATAGAATTTCACTGTCTTTAACATTATATCTAGGAAATAAAAAGAAGACAACTAGCAGAAGCTGCTGAAAAGAGGCAGATGGAGGTAATGTCTCATAAAATGTCATTTATTGAAATTATTTTTTGATAACTGGTTTATGGGGAGAATGGTTGTGGCTTCTCTGGTAACACTGGATATCATGTTTGGATTGTGGGAATTGTTAAGTACTTTCCTGGTATTATTAATGTTGTACATCTATAACTTTTTTATATATATTAAGAATTTCACAGTTAGGTAGGTGTTCTAAGACCATTGCAAAGTAACTGAGCTTGTATGGATGGGAGATACTTTACAGTAGTTTATAAAACAACCCAAGAACTGGAAGAGCAGGTTCAACATTGGTTTTTTTTCCTTGTCCTAACACTTGAAAACAAGAGGTGGAGAAGTATTCAAACCATAGTGGTCAAACAGTTGTTGCAGTGGCAATTTCAAGTGGTAGTGCACTTGTACTTTTCTTAAAAATGTGCGTTGTGTGCACTTGTAAGTTGTGTTTATCAACAAGGCAACAGTTTGAGCATGTTCATAAGCTCAGATTCCAGCATATATCCTGAAAGGGCTACTTTGATGTAACAGTAGCATTACTAAGTGCTTCATTCTTTTCATGCAAACCACAGTTCATAAAATAGTGTTGCCAAGACTTGCAGTTTGGTTTCTCTCCAGAAAAATAGCTAACTTGCTCTTACTCAAATGTGTTTTCTCCCAGGCTTCCTCTCGAGGTATTAAGAATGCTCACTCTGTAGAACAGAAGAAAAAGAAACAGGAAGAAATAGAAAGAAGAATGGCAGCTTCACGTCCTGGAGGAGAAGGAGGACTGAGAGTAAGTTTAAAAAAGAAACAATATGATTCAGTTGTCTATATATTCACTGTGAAAATCCTGTTTTGTCATGTAGAGGATTGAATGACTTGAGGAAAAACCAAGAGGAGGGGAAATGGAATAGAAATGGAAGCATGTGTCATTGTCATGCAGTGTTCTTAATGAGACTTCACCACTAGGACAGAAAGACAGCAGGGATGGCAGAGAGCTTTTTTTCCCCCCCTCTTCTTCCCAGTTTCTGTGTCTATGATGTATCAGTTTTACAGGTCTCTCAGCACTGGGGACCTCATCAGGGTGTTATCCTGTACTCAGTGTCCCTTTTCAGTGCCAGTTGAGATTGTCTCTCTTCCTTCAGAGCTTTTAGAAAACAGTTGAACTAAGTAAGGTGATGGTTTTGGCTTTATTTGTCCCTCATTACAAAAGAAACATACAGTGTTGGCATAAATATGGATGAAGTTTACTACTATTGCTGTTCTAATGTAAACTTTACCTCAGAAGGCCAGGCAGAGACTAAATGAAGAATTACAATCTCTCCAAAACAATAGATGTATCTGATCATTGAAACTCAGGCTTTGTAAGCCTCTATCTTTTGCCCTCTACTGTATATGACTCAGGAGTCAGGAGTTTGTGTAAGTTGCCATTGCTACACTGCATGTCCATCACTTGCTGGGGTAAAAAGTGAATTGAGAATTCAAAGGTGAATGGAGAATTTACTGTAATTAGACAACCTTATGGTGTTTCTTTAGTTTGGGATTTCTCCTTTCTTTTCCTTATCTTTATACAAACCTGTGGTGTGTTTTGTGTGTTTCTTTAGTGGCAGGTTGGGTAACACATGACTTCTGAAGAGAAGATGCTTGATGTTTACTGCCAATAACTTGCCAGTTTCTGCAGCCAAGTGGCACTCGGTCATCATGTGGCTTTTGCTGTTCACATCTGAAGACTCAGCAGTACTTTGCCATTGTGGGACAATGGATGTGGAAACATTTACTAAGAAACTTAAGAACTAATTCTGAACACTATGGTTTTGCCAATTTTGTTTTCTGTGCATGTTTTATTGCTTCCCTGTCAAGACTTCCTGTCAGCTGGAAGTAGCCACCTTACATGTAGTTAGTAGATATGTGAATACTGTCTGGTCAGCTGGTGTCTGTCTGTCTGTGTATGACTGGCCTGAGCAAGCTCAGGTGCTCACATGTTGGTTTTGATGCTTATTTCAAGCTCTACAATTAAACTTTTCTCCAAGTCCTCATGTAGAAAGTTTTTCATATATACATGCATTTGAATATGCAGATGACAGTATTTCTTTTATGCTTCCTAATGACTTTTGGACTGCTTAGGAATTTAGTGCCTTTTTCAAAAAAAGAAAAGTAGATTCAGGCTGGGTCCTTACAAATGGAATAATTTTGTGACTAGTTAAAAGAAAAACCAGAAACCTTTATAAATCCCACGTACTTAGATCAAGAATGCTGTTTTATTATGTGTGTAATTTTTCTCATTTTCTCATGTGTCCTTCTGTTGAGTCTGTAAGTATTTATAATGAATACTGAAAGTTAAACATGAAATTAAAAATCCCGTTATTAGTTGTTCTCATTTATTACCACAGGAGGGCAATGCTGCCCGTCTCAGGATTTTGAAAATCAGGAAAACAGTTACTATGCCATCTCTTTGCCAGTTAATTTCCAAAAGATTCTGTTACCTGTTTAGGTGGACTACTTTCAGTGCAGAAACATCTTCTTTTCCCCAGAGAGCATTATGCACATTATGCATGGGCTCAGTGTCACACTTGCCCTATTGCTGACCTAGTCAAGACTATAGAGGCTTTTGTTTTCACCTCTTGAACTATGTATTTTGTCTTTTACCTCTCAGTACTGCCTAATGTTGTCCTGAGAGCGCAGTCCTGACATGGTTTCCTGGCTTAGCCTTCAGAATTGAGTTGAGAAGGGTGAACTTTCAATATTAATGGTATTTGGGCTGCAAAAAGCTGTGTACTTGGCTGAAGACTCCCTTCAGTTTCCTCTGATTGCTGGCAATTGCTCTCTTCAGTGAGAGAGCAGTGAAAATGCATTGAGTTATGAAAAAGTATCTCATACATTACTTTGAAATGAGAATTTCAGTCTAACATCACAGTAGATGTCCTACAAAGACACTTAAGCAGCACTCACACTTAGTTGGGTCACATGGGGTATTTCAAACTTAAAACATTTTTCTCTTCATTCTCTGTCATACTGCACCCCCAAAACTGCAAGGGGTGCAAATAACCAATTCTCTTGTCATCCAAGCCTCTGCTTGCATTAGTGCCAGGAACACTTCCATTTGTAGCCATTGAAAGAACCTAGAGAAACCAATTACACTCTTCTCTCTCTCCATCCTTTATGTAAAAGCCACCAGAGCTGTCTGTGCTTCTTTAAGACACCTTGTTTTGATGTCAGATTTATTCTACAGCTAAGGAACCACATCAGAGAATGGGGGAGTGTGTAGTTCTAGATTATGAATCACCTACAAAGCTGTTTTAAAAGATATTCCTATACCATACACATCCAATTGTCCAAATGGCCAGGCTCAACTGACTGGGAATTTTTTTGGGTAAATAAAAACATTTATTGTTGGTTTAAGTTTCATTTCAGTTGAGAGTGAAAGTAGGAACTACTGCAGATCAGTACTGATAGCTACCTGAGATGTACCATTAAACAGCAAGGCTGAGAGCCATGTAGATTAGACCTGCTCTCCTTAGAGATGTCTTCCCTGCCTTTCTTATTGCTTAGTGCAGAACTAAGTTAACGTGAACCACAACAGGAGTTTTGTCCTTATTTTCCCCAATCCTAGATGTTTGCTTCACCTCAGAGGCTATTTAAATACACCTTTCCATGTAAATTACCTAGACAGTTGATACTTTATTTGTATCAGTACAACTCTTCATCTTCTGAAAGCACAGTCTTGCAGATCACTTCAAAAACTGGCAGGCCAAAGCCCAGCGCTGGTAAACTGGACTGAAAAGCTGACTCTCCATGACTGTGATAGCATCATCCTTGTTGCAGTAACAAACTCTGTGCATTTGCCACTCCATATAGTTAAAATACAGAGATTATGCTAGAGAGTGTTTGTAGCAGATGTCTTGAAATTTGGGAAGACACAAAAGCTGTGTCTCCAGAAAGATGGGCAGCATCACAGTGGCCCTGAGGAACACTGATGACTTCAGCACATGGATTTGGCTCAGTGGTAAGACTAAATACTTGAGACACAGCTCATCAGGCACAAGCAGTGCCAGCAGTTTTTCCAGAGTCTGGGAAAGCCTGTCCAGCCCCACCAACATTTGTGTGATCCCACCTGTCTGTTCTACCTTACCTTATCAACACAGACTAAGAGAGTAGGAGACAGGGCAAAGAAGCAGCACTGTACCTCCTTCCCTGTCAGGTACTGCAGGGTGGCAGCCAATGAGGCAGTACAACACCTAAGCCCAAAAAGAACCAAACCCTTGTCAGGTTTGGTTCTTTTTGTAACTCTGTAACTCTGTGGTGTGGCAAACAGCTCACAACAAAGATCTAAAGTGAACATGTGTAATGAATTCAGGCTTGAGTCTTCAGTTACAAGAAACTTGCCATGCCTTCCCACACATATATTGCCTTCTCATTTCACTCATCCCCACCACCAACCCTTTAACCAGCTGCCATAGATTTTCCATATCTTCTCTAAATTGCTGTTGGAAAAAATGGTGGTACTGCAAAGGAAGCAGCAATTATCCCTATAATAAAGATGTAAAAAAACTGCTATCCTCAATCAGTGATGTAAACAATCCTGCTTGGGAAAAAATCTCCAGGTAATGTATGAATAGCAAGGTGACAGAATGCACTCCCTATAATGAGCAATAACAGATGTCACAGTTATATTTCCAAACTAATTCTGAATGGCATCCAGCATGGTGAGTCATATCTGACATTATACAATAATGGTTTCTATAAATAATTTTACATAATTTATCCATTTTGAGATTAAGCACAGTTTATTCACAGGCAGCTCCCATGGGGTTTGGTCTATGAGGACTTTGAGAAAAGGTTTTGTTGCAGATCCTATCACTTAAACTTTTTAGGACTTCAGCCTCCCCAATATTCATATTCAGCCAATTTACACAGCAAAACAGTTAGTTAAAATCACTGTATCCTGGAAAATGACCTAAATCTGTTCTGCCCCTGTCAACTGCAACAAGGGCTGTATGCCTTTGAGCAAGATTCTGCTGCTCAGCTTTAGCTTTATAAATTAAGCCATAGGTTCCTAACAACTTTTCCAATTCCTACATTGCTACAGGACCTAATACAATATGAAAATACTGTTTATCAGATCAGCAACACTTACCTCCAACCCCTTCTTCCAGACTAACCAGCTTACTGCATTTTTTTGTTTGTTTGCTTTATTGATGCTTTCATTTCCTCCTCTGTTACTCAAACCCACACTAATGCAGTCGAAAGCAGTAAGTCCCACCTGCATGTTTTTTTGTGATACTGGCAATACTTTAAAATAAAATCCTAGAGTCTCCCATTCTGGAACTGGCAAAGTTGAAGTTTTAAGTCAGGAAGTGTTTTAATGTGATTTTTTTAAAGACATTTGAGTACCCTGAAACAAAAAAAGACTGTTTTGGTAAGTACAGTCCAAGCACATAAAGGAGTTCATGTTTAGTTTAAAATCTTGATTCGGATTTACTGGGACTGTTGAAGCTTAATATTAAAATAAACTTGTAAATATTTTTAATATAGTTATCTATTCTGATTAATTATTATGTAAATACCTGCAAATATTTAAATAACCAACATAGTAATAACAATGCAAACTTAGTCTTTGATGATGGAAATAAAGGTTGAACTTGAAGACCTTGGAAGACTTTTCAACTTCAATAATTCTTTGAAATCCAACTATGTTTAAAAAAACTAGCCATTATTTCTAAATAAACATCTCACATTTTCATGAGTGTTTTTTTCCCTTCTCTTTTCATTTGAAAATACATCTCTCAGTGCTTATATTAAGATCATGATTTTTTTTCAGCTATGCTACATTTTTTATAAAATGATGTTGCTTGTGTTCTGTTTTCTGCTCCTTTATGCAGGACATATGGCAACTTCTATGACAACTGAGACTTCCTATGGCTTTTCAAAAGATCTATTGTTTGAATATATGTTTAATCTTCCTAGAAAGTGTTTCAAAATAAGAACAAAAGGCCACAACTTTGGAATTATGTCCTGCTACTTTGTCTGCTGCACCAAGCAATTGTGAACTGTTTGTATTCAGCAGGTATTTTTAGATGGAGAGGTAGGCCATTTCCACAGAAGTGAGATACAATGTGCTGATTTTAACAAGGCATGGAACATGAAAGATGGTCTTGATCCTTTCTAGCCCACAGACATTTTGCTGGTAATTTTAAAGATCACAGGAGCAGATCATAAGAGACCATTTAAAAAAAAAATTAAAAATCTGAAAAGAGAGAAGAATACTAGTCAGTACTAAAAAAAATTATTTCAAGGATGCTTTTGAATTTTTTCCCCTGCTAAGAAAAATTAATTTTTAATAAAACTTGGCTATTTCTGTGTTATCTGTTTGCCCCTTTCTTTGTGCAGCTCATTATTAGGGCAGCACACAGTGTTGTGTATTGTAGGCATCCAGCTGGTAGCAGCAAAGTGGAGATGAGAGATTACAAATAATCAGTTTCAAAATGTATGAGTATTTTAAAAAAAATTTATTTCATTTGTAAATTTTTACAGTCAGTGAAACAATCCTATAAAGTGATTTTTCTAGGATGTTACAAGGCACATAAATTACCAAATATAAACATAGAAAAGTAGCCAAAATAATGAACTAAGCCCACATATGCCTTTAGCTATATTAGAGGGGTGTGAATGATTTATCAGAATGTGAATCACTACTCACAGGGTAATGAATATTTCACATGTAACATGACCAACAACATGAAAAAGAAGGGGAAGGAAAAGTTCACATCCAAGAACAGTGCTGTGTTTTGTGACTCCAGGGGGACTTGCATCTTCTGAAGCTCCTCCTTGGGTCTGAGGGCTGTGCACGTGTTACTGCTTCCCTCATGGGCTGCAGAACATCAACTTCCATGGCACAACCAACCAGCTCCAGCCCCTGACAGGGGAAGGGGCAACCTCCCCACGGCCCCATCTTTCCCTTTGTGAAAAACAGAAAGGATCTACACAGATTGGACACTCAGCATTGCCTTCAGCTCTAAATAGTAAAACGGTGTGAAGGGGTTCCTTGGGCTTTTTGTCTTTTAAGTAATGGCTTTGAGAAGTTGTTTGGCATGCAGTAAGCCATTATATTCTACTAATTAAGAAAAGATTGAAAAACATACAAATAGTCAATTTTTATTTCATTTCAAGAGACATTACCAAATAATTTCCCCAAATACCCATTTTTCACCTGCATATATATATTTCAACTAGCCTAACAGTCAGGGATTCAAAGTATTTCGTACAAATATATTTCATTGTGTATTTTCTTCCATTAATAGGATCCACTCCTTTATGTAGCTCTAAGTATACATTCACATATTAAAGAGTAATAATTTGGCTAAAAATATATGTCTATTTATTATCTGATTGTAGTAATTAGCCTATCAAGGGTAATTTGCTATAAAAGATACAGTACTAGAAATAAATAGTTCTAAATTCAAAGATCTTCAAAATGGGGTGTCATTTCCAGTCTGTGTTAAATTTTCCAAAGTCCTTTTAAAGAATTAACTAAATTCACTACACTTGGGAAAATCATTTGGACCTACCTACATAAAGTCCCACTCACATGAGAAGCTTATTTCACTTAATCTCCTTCTTGCTTTTGTAATGGGCAGAAACAACCAGATAATTGTCTGGGTTCATGTCCCTGAGGTTTGGAGACTTGCTCTGGATTGGAGAAGTTTTCCCATCGACTCGGGAGATCTGCAGCATTCTGCACGGGTCGTGCTTCAGTAAATAACCTGCAAAAGTCTCCCAGCCTCCTCCAACACGAACCATCACGTGTTTGTTGTGCAGCATCTGAAATTACACAGGCAGGGAAAAAAAAACACTTGAGAGGCAACCATTCACAAAAAATTCACGCTTTTTTTTTTTTTTTTCCTCTCTAAAAAGCTGCTTACTTTAGTTGAGAGTCAAAAACATATGATGGTAGCCCACTGTACAATAAAAGGTAACGGGAAAGAAATAGTAGAGTGGTTTTTATTTGAATTTTAGAAGTAAATTACAAAAAAACTTTGAGAAAACGAGCTGGTATTTGAAGCTAAATATTTTTGTATTTTATGTAAATAAATGCTATGCATTTTTCTAGTCCTATAGCATGAAGTCTTTCTGTTCTTCATGTGTTTAGTAGAAATATGCCAGGAAACATGAATACTTTTAGATTATCTTTTTGAAAATATGTTAGTAAAGACACCATTTTATATTGTCTTGAAACTGGCTTTTCTTTATAGGATAGGGATCTATACAAAAGGAATAGTGAAGGGCAAACAACCAAAACAATTTCCTCTCTCTCTGAAAAATTACAAAAAAACCATTTAAGAAAATGAAGTTCCATTTATTTTATCAATTAAGTCTTTCTGACAATACATTCTAATAAAATAGTTTAAAGTTGTAATTAAAATAATCCAATGAGGCACATCAGAAGTAATTTATCTGAAATTGTTTGGAGACACCTGAATTTTCTGCCTAAATTCAAATAAAATTTTTCTCCAAAAAATTTGGCCTCTCTTTGTTCCTGTGTGGTTGTGAGGTCTAGCAGTTTGGTATCTAGCAGTTATTTACTTTTTTTCTTCTGCCTGTTGGCATTCTGTTTGTTAATAAATTTTTGTGGTTTTTTTTTTCATTTCCATCTACTCATATACATTCCTTATTAATGGAAAGGGATTATGAAGTCTTAGAGGGAGACAACTCATTCCAGAGTTGTTGATGTTGTCTATTAAATTGTCTCAAATCAAGACAAAGGGAAAGAAAGGTTCTTTTCAGCAGGCATCTAAGAGTAAGCAAAAATCTAGCAGCCCACTGAAATCCTGAACTGATGCAGCAGATGGAACAATGAAGGAGAGGGAAATCTCAGGGCAACTCACAGTAATCACAACTTTAAAGACTGAAAGGACAAACTGGAAGTAGGACTGTCAATACTGTCCCATAAATTATGGGATCCAGCACAGGGGTGATTTTTAGCTGATACAAAGTCTGCTGAAGAGATAGGAATGATTGTTCCATAGTTTCAATGATAAAGAAAATTGCATGATACCTGACCTCAAGACCTGAGATATTTACGAAGACACATATGGAAAGCACTGTAGGGGAAATTAAATTTTATAGGAATGGGGCAGGAACAAAGAAAGATCCACTTGCACAGTGAAGTGAGTGGAAAGATCTCATTAAGCCTGAGACACTGAAGAACAATCATTTGATTAGTGTAGAAGTCCCAGTTTGTGGGTGAGCATTTCTGCAGTCATTCTCCATATCATTAAGGATACTTAGAAGCCATGAAATAACATCTTGCCTTCTGCAAAAGAAATAATCAAGTGAGGAAATGGAAATTTTTTCCTTTTCACATTGCAAAAATGCAGCACCCTTTGTCTTTTTGTGCATGGCAAGAGATGAAGTCAATATAGTTGGTATAATGGCATAAACCACTAATGCACAAGAGTTCAGCTACTTGTATACCTGAAGCAGGTAGGAATTGGTTTAGAGGATGAAACCACAGCCAGGTAAATCCTGTATGGCAGGATTAATTCCAGAGCTGTTGACCTCTGGAGTTAAGGAAAAAACAGTTGCGTTAAATATTTCTAAAAAGGGAAGGTGTTGGGATTGACTATAGCAGCAATATTGCACTTGATGAAGCTGCTTATTTCTGTTTTCAGACAACAGCAGACTCATTGAAATAGTTATTCCAAGTATTCCTGCCTAACTGAAATCAGGATACATTTTTGTACTGATAAAAATAACATGACAGTTTGGGCATTTGAAATTCGTATTCTTGATTTAATTTTCCCTCAAGCCTTAGATTTAGTTTCTGTCTGATACCATTTTATAGAATTTGGAAATAGCATATGTTTCATGTCTAATTAACACCAGATCTTGCTTTACTTTTTGAAAACAGCATCCTGCATAGGTGAGCAGTTTGTGTGCAAGAAATAACACAGATGCAGAAGAGAACACAATTCCTGTTCATCGAGAACAAGTAAATTTCTGACAAGTGAAAGCATTTATCTTGGACAAAGATTAATAATGTCAAGGAAAATTATTTAGACATGGGATTCATGTTCAGAATGGTGTCTGTAGGTAAAGGGACTGTGCATTTCCAAGCACCTTGGGGGACACCTGGTGCACCTGGTTGAGGTCTGAGGGCAGTTAAGGTGACACTTTCTTGTTTCTTCCCCTCTAGACACAAATGTCTGGGCCAGCCACAAGAAGGACCTAGTCCCTATCAACTGAAATGTGGGATAGTGAGCAGAAATCTGGTTGCTCTTAGCTGCAACACTGACTCATAAGAAATATTTTATGCAACACTCAGCAGAAGACATGATATGGCAAACAGATTAAATACATAAAAAGAAATCAGACAGAGATTATGAGAGTAAGGGAAAGCATCAACTCACGAATGGTATGTCTGGATGGAGTTATGGAAAACCACAGGTACTAAAATAATAGGGGAAGAGTGTCTTTAAGAAAAAAATTCAAAAACATTAGCATGAGGCTGCTAAAATAAATCTATGAGAAATTTCTTTAAAAGAAGAAAAAGACTCTAACCTTTGAATAAAAACCCAAACAAACAACTAATGTTCTTAACTGTAATTATTAATCTTTCTATTAGAGTTTGGGGTCCTGACAAGTTTCTCTTAAAAAACCCCAAATAGCTAGAGACAATTCTCTCACACTTTCTAATGTCAGCTAAGATTTATCACTCAAGAAATACCTCTAAACCCATATATTAGAGCAGTGAGGTACCATTCAGAATAAGCTAGAAGCAGAATTTAATAACAAATTAAAATATGAGTTCTATTTCTAAATTGTGCACAAATTCAAAACAGAACCCTCGCTAAATACAAAAAGGAATTATTCTTACCCAGGCTATCAAGATTCTCCTAAGTTACATTCCTTTAAGAATACTGAGTCACTTACAGAGTGTATTTATGCACAGAGTGATCATCTATTTAGATTTTGCCACTGAATTCAGAGAATCCAGGGTTTCATCATGCAAATGTGTGTGGGTTGCAGGTGAACATGCTCATGTTACAGGATTGCAGAAGTACATGAAAATGTTCTTATGAATCCTGAGGTGCCATCTGTTTTCTAGCTATTTTATCAAGACTGGTCTCTTTTAATTTCCTGCCTCAACACAGCCAAATAAAGGAAAGTACCTCCTGCAACTAAACAAATCACTGCACATCTTCACTACAGAATTCTTCTCACTGCCTGCCTCTGGAAATGATGTGCATGTGCTAAGTGACGTGTTTAAAGTCCAGCACAAACTGAGTCCAGTTACCACACACATCCAACTGCAGCAACCTATGTGTTTCCCTGTCTGGATTTTTTTTTTTTTAACCTTCCAAATTGCTTCAAACAACTACTTTCAAGTGTATGCAAGATTAATGCAGAAGCTGGAGATAAAAGGTTTACTTGTTTCTTTTATTGTGCATCCCCATCCTCTGGGAAACCAGTTCAGAAATACAACAATACCTTCCCTGTAGTTGTGATCTTTGTAATATTTGTCACAAAAGTGACTGTTAACCATTTTCCCCCAAATCACCATCTTTTGCTCCCTGTTGAAATAAAGATGCTGCCAGTCCCTTAGTGGTAAAAATCATAACCCATAAACTTTAAAATTATGTTCAAGGTATTTTGATTTACCCAACATTCAAAATTAAGTTTAGCTGATACAGGTATGGTAACATCCTCAAATTGACCATTATCACTTCAGTTTAGCATGTGAAGTCCAAAACAAACAAACAAACAAATAAATAAATAAATGGCATGTCTAGTGTCATCACAATTTAATTCAGTAGATTAGTACATTAAAAAAACCCAAACAAACAACAATAAAAAAACCCAACCCCAAACTAAACCAACAAAGCAACAACAAAAAAAAAACAAAACACCCTCTCAAAGCCAACACCATCAAACACATCAGGTCAGGATTGCAGTTATAAGGAAAATCACAAGGAGGCAGGCAAACACCACAATCAATAAAGGCATGAGAAATAGGAATAAAAAAGTACAGTCTAGACAAGTAAAGATGTCAAAAAGGATAGGTAGGACTTTTTCATTTCCTCATGCAATAAAAACTAATAAAAATTAAAATTTTCCAGATACCTTAACAAGGAACTGAATGCCATATATTTTATGTTTGCAGATTTATCTTTGGGAAGAACTAAAAATATATGATACTGTAGTCAGTGTCACCAACACTTTGACTTTAGATTGTTTTTTGCCTTCTGTGAATTTATTCAGGATTAGCAGCTGCCTCATTAGGTTTGATGCTATCAAGTAAGCAAAAGGAAATTCAATAATTTTAAGGTGAGGGTCCCAACAAAAGAATACCAGAAGGACTTTGCATTTTTCCAGATATTCTCAGAATAGTCTTTACACTTTCAGATGCAGAAACTGACTCCATCTTTTTGGATGAAAATATCAATAATGCCTTTATTACTCAGGCTTTTTACTTCTTAATGGCATTACTCTCAGGAATGGCAAGTGCTGAGGTGTCTGATCCAACCCATAAGAGAAAATAATATGAAATTGCTATAATACTATTTCACTTCCTCGAATTTATGAGAGATGTAGGTTTAATTATAAGCTCAAAGACATACTTTTCACATGTCCCTCAGCAAGTAAATATACTGTAATTATATACTTCAATTCTATAGGCTTGGCATAACAAGACTTACTTCTTCCATTTCATCTGTGTACAGGCTTGCTGGCTAGTCCAAGGTAAGTACTGTGAGTGCATGTGGATAAAACATCAACACTAAAAAGTACATTTTCCAGTAACTGAGATAAAGCCAGCCACAGGGTAGCTGTGGTTGAAATCAGGAGTTTCTAAGATTTAACAGATCCATAACATAACTCCTCACTGAATGCTTGCAGATTAAATTGGTCTGTGCTCATAATTCTTGAGTTGTCTACATGCACCTGAAGATGAAGAACCTGTAGTGCACAATTTCAATGTGCACAAGCCCCTACCTCACTCTGACTGCAGCTTATTAAAATAAACATACAAAAATAAAGAAAGAAACATGAAAAAACACCACCAACTTGATGAATGGCAATGATGGTAGTTATGAAATTAATTAAAGTGAGACATGTAAAACTGGGGAAGTTTCAGCCTTATGACTACACTGGCCTGTGGAGATCATGTACTAAAATCCAGAAATTATGCAAGAAAAGCTTGCAATCAGTTGTCAGTAGTATGCTTACAATCAGTTTATCCCTGTGCCAAAGAATGAAAGTTCTTTTTGAAAGCTTTTTAAAGCAATACAATATACTAGCCAGACATAAAGCCATTTGTCCTTGGTTGCTTAGCAATCCTAGAATAGAGATGTAAATAAATTCATCTGGCCTTTATTCTGACTAATTCAAAATTACATGCTATTGTCCAGTCATTGTAAATATATTTAACAATATGGTCCTTTACAAGGAAATTATTATTTATACTATCCTCTACAAGAAGACTCATTAAAATGTGGCTATAATGAGGATATTGCTTACAAGAAGCTCTTCTAAGAGCATCAGCAATTAATAAATAAAATTGAGATACATTTATTGTTTTTAAGGATGGGTTATACTTCAGTAATTTAATCCATCTACTTTTCCTCCATATTTCCTCTACAGGATGTTTATTTTCTGTACTTTCCATAACCTAACCCACAAGCTTCATGGAAATCTGCTCCCTACATTACAGGTGAGAGAAAATTAAAACCTCCTAAAGAATAGAAGCACAAAGGAACGAGCAGCAAAACAAGAGGAGTGCAAACCTTCTCTTTATGAGTGCCCCATGGCAATCCAGTACTCCAAAATGGCAAGGAGCAAACAGGGAACTGTTCTTGTCCCAATCTCCTAGCTGTCTTGTATTCTGAGGCCAGAATATTCCTCAAAAACACGCAGTACAATTTTAGTATAAGTCCAGTAGGAACTATTGCTTAACATTTAAGGTGAAACTCTGTATATGAACATTTGTTGTGGAGTAATAGTAGGTGCTAACTCACATTCCTAAAACAAATTTGGGTAATTTGCCCAAAAACCTAAGTTGCACAGTCTAGTTCTACAGAAATGTAAATTAATTCCCAGTATACTGAAAGAGATTTTCTAGTCCGACTCTCTTCCAGAAAGTTCTGGACTTGAAGGAATTGAAGGCTTGGCCTTCAGTTGCTTCTCCTCACGGTGTAGTGCAGCAGTAGCTGTAATCCCATCTCCTCCCACTAAGATTCCTTTCTGAGTTCCTGGGTTTCCACCACTCCAGACTCCACCTCCTCCTCTTGAGGAGTTGCACCTGCACCCTCACTACTCATCACGAGCAGTAAGGAACTCTGGATGCCAGATCAATGCCACTCCTGCTTTATCCTGGGCTGTACAATGCATATAAAGAAGGAAGAGTATATGGACAGAACAAACAAGAAGGCCTCAGAAAAAAAAAAAAAGCCTTTTTTTTTTTCCCCACTCATATTTATACAATTCCACTTCTACAGCTTCATTCAACAAGATGTCCTTTTCCTCTTTTGAAAAATGCCCTCATAGATTCATAACCTTTTATGTTCATAAGCCTCCAGGTGGAGCATGGTAAGGTAAAACACATGAGCTGACCAACATATAAGATTAAAGGTAGTAATGTGTATATTTATGTATGTGCTCTGTGACTTGTATGTCTGGTGAACAGACAGTAATTAACAATTGATACTTAACATGACAGTAATTACACAGCATATCAGTACATTATACACTCATTCTAACAGCTGTATTTTTATTAATTTGAGGTTTTCCTTGCCCATGGTGGGAGGGTTGGAATTAGATTATCTTTAAGGTCCCTTCCAACCAAAACTAATCTATGACTCTATACGGCTTTTTTTAATTGCAGAGCAGTTATCTTCAAAAAATGCATCACTCTTTTATTTTATTTCACTATTTTCCACACTATCTCCTCATAGTCCTGAGTGCCAGCAAGTCTCTGCTATCATTTTCCTTTGGCCTCACTCCAATATCAATTCACAAAAAAAGTTTTGACCCTTATGTCTTCTAATACTGTGTTCCCACTTTTGCCAAATTCCAGCTCAATGTGCCTTTACATATAAGGTACATTATAAATGGAAGCAGTCTTCATAGTTTCATGTAAATTGGAGTTAAAGAACACAAGAAGGAAATATCTAAGAAACCCAAGGTCCCAAGAAGTGAGCCAGCCAACTCTACCCTGCAGTTCCCCTGCTTCCATTGACCCATTGCTGGAAGAGGAGCAGCTATAGCTTTCCTGGGAAAACTATTTTGGAGAAGAATATTTTGGTTACTAGCACCTCCAACAGAGATAAAAGGCTTTTAATAAAAATATCAGTGAGCTGGCAATATCCAGATAATATTCCTTCAATCAATACCAATTATATTCAGGAGAACTGTCAGGACTCTGTAAGGTACTTCAGAAAACCTCTGCAAAGCACAGATAACCCAGGATTCTGGTTGGCTGCCTACAGAGCACCTCAGATTCCTTCTGTTTTATGATTCCTAGTTATGCTGGAAACCTTAGTCCATGTGCTTTTAGATAAAATCTCATAGACAAAGAACAAAAAAATTCTCAAGGTTATGTTTTCCAGTCTTATATATGAACAGTTAAGGGCAACACCAAAATGATGAAAACAGTCACACAGTAAGAGACAGAAATCTGGAAACTGTCTCCTACCTCCATCCCCTGGTTTTTAAATCAACAAAGCTACATGCATAACCAAGAAAATTACATTTGGAAAGTATGGAGAGACAGATTGTTTTATTAGGTCTTGCTTGAATTCAGACTAGATGTTATTCTTTTAAATGAACAGGCCTGAAATAAATTTATTTAACTCCATAGGTTTCATTAAAATACCTTCTAATTTACACTGGGGTAATGAGGGGAGAACAAGGGTGGTATAATTTCAATAATGTTTATCCTTAGGCTTAATTTCCTTTAAATAGTACAAAGCATTCTCTCAAAGTTTTCAAAATGATGTCAGTGTGAGTCTATGGGGCATCATGTTACAAAGTTGGAATGAAATTATGTCACTGCAAATCTATGAAGCCAGCATTGTCAGTAATGACCCAAAGCTATATTAATGTGTTAAAAAATCGTGAAAATCATCTGAACGGAATGAAAAACTTTAAATAAAATTAAGATATTGCAGATTGCAATAGTTAAATAGTTTGCAATGGATAAATAGTTTTATCCAAGACTGCAGTCACTGGCTTTGACTGTAGATCCAAAGACACATATCTATTTGGCTAGAGAGTGAAATCTAGTCCAATGTAAAATACTACAAAGGTGTAGGATTTTACATATTTCAAACCCACCATATCTTCTCAAGTGACTTGACTTGCATGGGTGTCTTTGGGCCAAATTTGATCTGAATATAAGTAATACTGTACATACCAAGTACAGCAACTGGAGAAGAGTGCAAATAGCTGGACAATTTAAACTAGCATGCTAAGTGGACAGAATTTACTCTTGCTGCAATGTGAAAGCAGGAAATCCACAACTGGTCACTCTTCCAGCTTCTAAAATTAGTTATGCAAGTCTGAGGTGAATTAGTTGCACTGATGAGGAGAGCATGAGTAGAAGTTAACACATGACAACATGGCTGCATGGTATTTCACTGATACCAACTTTTCTTGCTATACCTTTTTCTTTTCTTTCTGGGCCCAGATTAGCACTTACCATCATCTTGAAGCAAATTTCTAATATATTTGAACTTTAAATGGGTTTGCTCTGTCATTATACAGCCATAGAGAAATTAAGGATCTGCATTTCAGCTTAAAAAAATGTATGAATTTTACATATTGAAGATAAATATTTCTTTTCATACACATCACTAATTTGCCACAGTCATTGCACCCATTTTTTGAGTCTCCTTACCAGCACTATGTGTATATCCTTACACTATTACTCCATTAATACTGAGCATAACTAAACATACAAATTAGAAGTATTTAATTTCTCAGTCACATTAAAGTCTTTCTAATGTCCTAAACTGTACACATATAAATCACTTCAGAATCTTTTTTTTTTATTCAGGCTTTTCTTCTAAACAGTTTAGCACAAAATAAATTTCAGCTGAAATCAGTCTCATCTAGTTTGATGTGTTAATGTTGAATTTTTAAGTCCTTTGACCCAAGACAATATATGGACACAAAACTGCCAGAATTTACCAGTTTGGTAAATCTGGGCAATAAAAGACAAAATAGTGATGTTCTTGTTCTCCACAGCCCTACTTTGACAGCANTATTTTTCTGTGGGGTATTTAATAATTTTAGGACTCTGGTAACTCTCTTGACACAGGAATGAATTATTTAAAGTTAGTATTAGTAATTCAGTTTAGTTTTGATAGCTGCTAGCTGTAACCTGACAGCACTTCAATTCAGTCACATGCAAACTCCCTGTTGTATATATTCTAGTATGCTGGATCTCTTTGCACTCATCAGTTTTATATCTTTCTGCAAATGCCAGAAGAAAGATCCTTCTAGGTTCTGGCAAAGATCTTGGAAAGGGAAAATGTGCTAGTTG
>VZTR01004995.1:0-14582 GCA_013400775.1 Chaetops frenatus
GGGGAGCCCGCGCCTCGCCCGCCCGGCCGGGACCGCGGAGGACGCGGAGGGGGAGGCCACCTCGCCAGCAGCTCAGGACTCCTTGTGGTGACGGGAGGGACGAGGGGACTGGGACCGAGCGTGACAAGTGACTCCCAGCCAGCAGAGAGGGGACTCGGCGGGCGGCACCACCGCTGGTACCTCGGTGGTCCGGGCCGAGGAGGGGCTACTGCGGGAGCCGCGCTACGGCCCCGGCACATCCCGCCTCCCGCGGCAATGCCCGGTGCCTCACACGCGCTTAATGACCCGGTTCGGAGCAGCGCAGATGGGCAGCGCTGTGGCTGGTCGCGCAGGGGGAAATCATGTAGCTGAGGGACCGCTGGAGGACGTGACCCTGTCCCCGAAGCGTCACACAAGCGTTACGGGCTGATCTGCTGGCAGCCCTCCTCCAGCCGGGATGTGCCCGTTTGCTGGCATCTCTGTGACAGGGGAAGCTTGATAGGCTGTCTTGAAACACGTGCGGGCTGCCCGGACTGCCTTTAGGTCAGGTGGCAATTTGATGCACTTAGCCCGTCACAAAGCTTTTCTCGGTGTTAAAAACTAAACAGGACCGTAACCGGAGCACAATCAATTGTATCCTGCATGGGTAGTAAATGTCTTAGACATACCATTATCATGAATTATACAGTGTTTAGGTGTGTTGACGCTAAAAGGGTTGTGATTTTTTTTTTTGTGGGTTTTTCTTTTTTTTAATGTTTTGCGTGTTTTTTGTTTGTTTTGTTTTGTTTTGTTTGCTTTTTCAGTTAGTGTTCTGTGGAAAGATCAAAAAGGGTGTTGTACAGGTATGGGAGAAATAAGCTTTAGCCAATTTCTCAGCTCTCATAGGAAATCATTAAAACCATTCTTCAGCCCACAGTATTCCTCCTGGTGCTTAACATTTTTAGACTTGCTGAAATTAATTCGGTTAGAAGATACGGAGGGTGTGTCAAAATACAATGAATTCAAACCCC
The DNA here is from genome assembly GCA_013400775.1 of Chaetops frenatus. Taxonomy (NCBI): domain Eukaryota; kingdom Metazoa; phylum Chordata; class Aves; order Passeriformes; family Picathartidae; genus Chaetops; species Chaetops frenatus. The sequence goes on from VZTR01004995.1 coordinate 990, forward strand.
TGGATTTACAGCTATCTTCCCTTTGACCCTGATGTCACATGAGAGGTTGAACATTATGGATTAGGAATTTTTACGGTTCAAGGTTTGCTTTGGAAAACACGATGCTCTTACATTTCATGAGAAAAAGTCTCAAGCAGCTGACTCCTTAATATGAATTTTACTGTGTGAGAATAAATGGCAGTTGATCAAGTGTCTGTGTAGATAAAAACTCATCCAGAATTCAACTGTGTTTAGCTGATGACTTATTGGTAAACACTGAAGACTGAGATTTTAAAAATAGAGTATTTAAAATACAGTACATTGTGTTGTTGATTTGTTCTATTTTTTTCCCTATATATTTTTTTTGCCTAATATTGATGTGGCATTTTTTTTAGTATTCTCTCTCTCTCACACACACGGATACACACAGAGACACTTTTAGAGAATGTCCTTTTGTTTATGCAGTATAATGGTTTTCTTTAACCTCAGCAGTGAAGGGATATGTTAATTATTTTTCTTTTAAATTAGAAGTGGGTGTTCTTGGTGTTCATCTGCTGCATCACTGATATTATAAGTGGGTTCCGGTAATTCAGTGAGGAATTCTAGGACTTTTAATTAAATGTTAATGTGGTGATGGGATCTTCTAAACTTAGAAGATCAGTTGAATTCAAGTCCTGGCCTGCCAAATTTTTATGCCATTTACTGTCTTCTAAATTTCTTTTTAAGATCTGTTGCAGCTGCTAGGAGGTGCTAGCACTATGTAGATGTCACTGTTACCCACTATAGACAAAGAGGTAATGAACTCCTCTGCAATGCAAGAAGTTAGAAAAGTCTGACTTCACTGAAATCCTGGGGGATTTTTAACATGTACAAGAATGTTATTGGACCTGTGGTTTATATCTTTAGACTTAACAGCTTTTGTTTTTCCATTCTAAATATTATTTGGCAATAACCATAACGTTAGATGCTAAGTATTCCTCACTAATTGTTAGCACCAGTTGGATGTCTGTGGACAAAATTATGTAACAGAGCTGCAACACTTTGAAAAACAGTATTTGAGACATCACAATGAATTCCCATGTTGTTTTTTAGAATAGAACAGTTCAAGAACATTTTGCACCTCAAAGATGGGAACAGTCTATTTCTTTTCTTGTTTCTGTTCTTGTGGTTATTTTTTTTTTTTTTCTTTTTAAATTGTTGGAAGACTTACTGTGGTCAGAAACCTGGAGTTAATTTCAAGCTGGCTTGGTTTTTTGTTGTTGTTTTTTATTCATTTTTTTAGCTGCACATATTATCCATTCTTTTGTTGTTTGAACACTAAATAGTCATGCAAAATTTCTGTCATGGTTTAACCCCAGCCATTGACCAAGTGCCACACAGCCCCTTACTCACTTCTTCCACAGCAAGATTGGGGAGAAAAACAGATCAGTAAAAGCTAGAAAACTCATGGATTGATATAAAGGCAGTTTAATAGGTAAAGTAAAAGCCATGCAGGCAAACAAAGCAAAACAAGGAATTAATTCCCTGCTTCCCATGAGCAGGCAGGTGTTCAACCATCCCCAGGAGAGCAGGGCCCCATCACACATAGCAGTTACTTGGGAAGACAAACTCCATCATTCCAAACATCTCACCCTTCCTCCTTCTTTCTCCCACTTTATATACTGAGCATGATGTCAGATGGTATAAAATATCCTCTTGGCTATTTGGGGTCATCTGTTCCAGCTGTGTCTCCTCCCAGTTCCCTATAGACCTCTGGCCTCCTCGTGAGCGTGGCAGTACAAAAAGCAGAAAAAGCTTTCGGCTCGGTGTAAGGCCTGCTCAGCAATAACAAAAACATCTCTGTATTATCATCACTGTGTTCAACACAAATCTGAAACATAGCCCTGTGTGAGCCACTGCAAAGAAAATTAACTCTACCCAAGCCAAAACCAGTGCAATTTCTCAGAAGATGGAAGAATCAGAGCCAAAAAGGCACATGCATTCTACAACAGTGTTTCTTAAAGGTGTACATAACTTGCAGTTAAGGCAAACTGACCGAAGTGCTATGTAATGTTCCTTTGAATCTTGAACCTTGGTTCATCCTATTCGATATGGAATGCGAGAGATCCAAATTAGCAGTAATTTAGATAATCATGTAAAATTTCTTTTGATCTTGAATTCATACATTTATTTAAGGGTCTCAGTATCTGTTACGAGACAGAACTGAACCTGTGTAGCTGTGAAAGGTGTGAATAGTAGGGACAGGGCTAAGGAACATACACTGCACAGTAACTTGATCCATAGTGTCAGCTGCTGACATCAGTGGAGATAGTTCAGGGAATACAGGTGCTTTTATCATGTGTGGAAAGAAGTGTAAGTTGACTCCAAGAGATGATGTATATAGGATGCTTATAAAGTCAAAGTGAGATTTCTCACTTGAAAGAGAGATGAGGGGTGAACATCAGCAGGATATGACTAGTGCCAGTCTGTTAGGCACTGGATGGTGTCAGGCAGGTCAATATTTTTAAGTCTCTCTGTAGGTGTACATTTTTTAAATGAGTTTCCAGAGAGTTTAGTTCAAAACTGTGTTCTCTGTGTTGTCATTGCAAATAGGACTTACAAGATTCCTTCCCACATACAAACCTGTGTGTATATTGTACCCTTGTACCCTATACTCTGAAAAGTCAAGAGACAAGACTAATAGACCATAATTTTAGTATTTCAAATCCTAAGAATGAAGAATGTTGTATAGACTTAGATTCTCTTTCCTGAGACAAAAAATGCCCAAGTTGCTTTACGTAATCTGTTAAAGCAAAAATCAAATTTCTTCTTGCTTCATAGGGTTTTCTTCGGAGTAAGATAAATTTCAAAACTAACCAACACCACCTCTAATCCTCTAACAGAGAGCATTCCCATCAGGGCTGATGGCATTTAAACATTCAGAATATCCTACTGGCTTTATTTGGAGAACAGAGCTTGTAAAAGATTTCATTTGTAAATTTGCATTCTACTTCCCTGAGAAGACAAGGCTTAGACGATTGTTTATCAGCTTTTTCTCACCTAAATAAATTTTGAATCTGTTGCCCAATATCAACAAATATGAAAACACTGCAAAAATCTTTAAGATATAATCACTGAAAATCAATGGCTATTTAAGAGAAAGAGTCCCAAAATACTTTATCTTCTGCCAAAAGAAAGGTAGAATTTAGCCATTATCTAACCCATTCAGTCCGTCTAAGTCAACATGTGTCAAACTCTGGCTTCAAAAACGTGAAGGAGAATATGTCCACTGTAGAGGGCTGGCATCTTAGAATGTATAAAATTCTGTGCATTTTTTTTTTTTAAAGGGACTTACCTAATCCAGCTTCAGGATTTTATAACAAGTACCAAGCCTTGTTCACTGAAGTTGTACTGCAGTATAATATGTTCTGTGTGTTCCATTTTCACAGTCAGAATGTATGCTATTTAATGCTTTGGCGTACCAATTTTTGGTGGTCTGGAAATTGTGATTTCTGTTCCTTTTTTATTATTATTTATTTAAATGTATGTGTACAAGATCATAATCGGTTCTAACAACTCTTTTAGCAGTATTTACTGCTGTCTGATCAGTAAGGATTAATCAGCCCCCAAAAGGCGGGAGATGCTGCTCTCAAATATACGTTGTGATTGCTTTTTAACTTTTTACTTCAAAGCTGTTGTCCATATCACTTTCTGTTAGTTTAATAACTCACTGAGAAAGTGAAAGTAGAGGGAATTAATATGTATTTAAGGTTTAGATCTGAGAAATAGTAAAGGGCCAGCCTAAGGTATTAGAAATAGGTAGAATTGCCCAGACTGACTGGAGATATGAGGTTTTTTTTGTACATGCTTTAACTAGAAATAGCCACAGCCAAAGCAAATGAGGTAGGTCTTGTACAAGAATGTGTGAATTTCTCCAAGCAGCAAATAAGAACATAAGATGGTAAGACACACTTTATATTTAACCTCCTTATTATTAATTTTTCCTCCAAGTTTTTTACATGAGTCATTCTTATTAGGCTTGAAATGCTAAAGTCAGAACAGTGGTTCTTTAAACTGTTCCAAAAATCCGCTTTAAAATAATGCAGCAAACAATCATTTTTAATTAATTCAGGCTGGAGGAAGGAATCCACCCACACATGTTCTAATTTCTTATCCAGCTACTTGGACTGACAGTTTTTTGAGATTATAGTATTTTGGAATAAGAGGCAGCATGAATTCCTGGTGCAGAGTGGATTTTTCTTTTTCTTTTTCTTTTTCTTTTTCTTTTTCTTTTTCTTTTTCTTTTTCCTTTTCCTTTTCCTTTTCCTTTTTCTTCTTTTCCTCCCCACTGAAGTCCAGACTCCTCATATTTACAGGTCAGGAATGGCGGTAGGACACAAATACATGCAAATGTGAACCAGTGTGCATACCTTTCCCAACTTTTTTTCACAGATAATAACTCCTTCATTACTGGATGTTTTTCTCCTAACCAAGAGTCCTGTCTAGAATATGTGCACTGATATGTCACACACTAGTAACTCAGGCCACACTAGCAATCACAGACCAAATCTTGTTTACAGATGTAAAATACAGACCAATATGTTATGTTTGTTAAACTTTATATTGATTCCATCCATGTGTTTGAAATAGGAAAGGGAATTCCTTGTGTTTGCCAATAAAGCTGTTTCATGAGCTGGCTCCTGCTGGTGACTGCATGTTATTTATTCTCTTTTACCAGCTACTGTAGTTGATAGCCAATTCCTAGTTTCTGTTTTTCTGCAGTTTTCATGTTTCCTTCAATCCAAAAATGTAGATAAGAGAGGTACTGAAGAAACTGTGTTTTTTGGACCACTTCTGTACTTTGGGTAAGATCAAGATTAGACTTTTTCATGATTTATTTTTATTAGAAAAATTATAAGATTTCCAGAAAAAAATAGCTTGGTTTTTTGTGATTTTTGTACTGACAAATAAGGAAGATCCCTCAGGATTCTTGCAACACCCAAAACAAGCAACTGTTACTACTCACATTTTTTTCAGCAGTTCAGTCTCCATTAGTTACACTTTAGCGTCACAAGGGTTTTTGTAGGACTCCTGCTCCCTGCCAGATTCCTCTAGCAGACATTATCTTCGAATCAGACCTTGTAATAACATTAGACTGCAAAGCAGCTGTAGCAGTATTATGCCAGGGAGCTCTTGTGAAAGCTCAGGAAGAATAATGAACATTCCTGCAGAGTGGATTATCCAAATACCATTACAATGCCTTGTTCTGTCCCAAGTGACATGTGTATGTACTACCGTCATGATTCATGGATTTAAGATGTAATAAAAAAGAAAATTATCTCAAAGTGAGCAAAATAATATATAAAATTTGTTCTTATAGCTATATCAATTTTTTTAATGGCACATTACTATAGCTTCTCATTGTTCACCTCCCCCAATAAGTGGGGATGTTCTTCGAGGTCAGAAAGAATTAGAATGCCTCTAAACATACTGTAATGTATTTCCCACTGCTACAGGAAGATGGAACAACACTGAGGATTGGCAATCAGGAGCAAGAAAAATAAATCAGAATCCCTCTTTTTCTGCACACTTCTGATAACAGTGAGAGTTGACTCAGGATTTAGTTTGTTTTTCTGCATACCCACCTGCTCCTTAGATGGACCCTGAGAATTTTTGATGCCACTTTCTCTCAGGCTACCTTTAGGTTTTTAATGGGAGATGCTGAATGTGACAATTTATTACTCCCTTATTCTAACTGCTCACAAACTTGTAATCCTGCTTCACAGAAATGCCTGGGTAATCTCTACTGTAAAGAATTGCATTAATGTATTAACTTTCCTGGAGTTTATCCTGCACTGGGAATGCAGAACTACTGCTATACATCTGTTGCTGAATAACTGTCAAACTGGGAGAAAGACCAAATAGCATTATTTTTACATATTATGTTTCTAAATCTGCATGATAAAATACTGTATGGCAGTGATAACTGTTTTGTGCATTTTCTGAGCACCTCTGCAATGGTAATAAACATGAGTAGTGTGGATTCCTCTGAAAGCCCGAGAACTCCCCAGAAGAAATCCATGCTTTTCGAAGAGTACAAAGTAACATGGTAAAGCATGGCTTTTGAATTTGGTATGTGAAACCACCAGGAATAGAACAAGTAAGTTTTTGCAAATCCCAGAGCTGGTGGTTGGGATGTGGTGCACTTGCACATCTCATTTGACTGCGTGAATTATGCATGCATTTTTTGCCATGTCAGCAAAACTATGATTGCAGACCACCATCAGTAAATTTCTTATATTTAACTTTAAGCCATTATTGACACTACAGAATTAGTTAATGTTATCAGAAAAAACCAATTCTTGATACTATTTCATCCCTGTGGATCACTTTTTTAGTCTTTTATGACAACTGTGGCAACACCCCGGTTGTGAATATAAGAATTCCCGCTTGTAATTCTTGGCATGAGAGTACATTTCTCATTGGTTTTTGGTTTTGATATGGTTGGAGATTATTTTATATTAATCATTCCTTTTTGAAGATGATGAGCCCTCATGCAAAAAGGGTTTCTTTACCATGAGGAAAACCCATACACGTTTAATTGAAAAATATATTCGTAATACGCACACTGAATTATTCTCTTAAGCACAATGTCCTTCTACAGCTGGATACAGCCTTCTAAATTAGTTACACTGTATGTTGTATGGACTAGGGTCTGTAAGTGTCACTTTTGATATGTTTATGTAGTGAATATGAGAAATATTTTCTAAATCCAGAGTAGGTGGGAAGCCTTTGCATGCATGCCATATAATCATTGATTATGCATGCAGCTTCAGCTTCTTCGCCCCACTGGAGCTTTGACATAGAGAGCAAGACACTAATTTGCCAGAAAAATTAATAGTTAAATGCTTGTATCAACTTCATAGCTTGCTAACTAGAGGAGAAAAAGTACTGAATCTGCCTGCCATATTGGTAGGAGTTGTTTAAAAGTGACTTTGAAGCTCATAATTTAATTGGTGAAAGAACTTTTGTGGCATATAAAAGTGATGGGGAAAGCAACAATAACAGTAATCATCATCATCTGCATCAAGAGCTTGAGTCTATTCTTGTAGAACTGAGACACTCTCACAAGAATAAAGTGGAACTCAAGCTTTTAGACTGAGTAATTTGTCCGTTCATTGAGGATAAACCTTATCCTTTGGTCAGGGTTGGTACACTCATGATTTCAAATTAGGCCCTGTTTGTTAGAGGATAATATCTAAAGGAATCAATGGATACAGCTTGTTCTAATGTGTTGGTTCTTTGTGATACTAACATGTCTGAAGGCTGTTTGTACAGTACTTTGCTTCTACTTGCAATATCTATTTCTCCCAAAATATCTATTTTAAACTTCTCTAATTCAGAGGTAGCTACCTTTTCTGCCAGTTTGCTTTTTGCCTGCACCTCAATTAAGACCCACAATGCCACTCAAAATAGTAAAATTGCATGTGTGCCATGAGTAAGAGAGAGATCAGTGCTTGGTTTAATATATTACTCTGGATAGAGTGCAAAACTGTGTATATAGTTTTTGCACAGTCTTTCTGTTTTTCATTATCTATAAAATCTGGGGTTTATATTAGTCATTTGTGACTTTTCATTTGGACACATAGCTTACAGATACATGTAAGATTACAGAAACATGTATAGCTTGTCAGTGCTCATTTTAAAAAACATTGAGGAACACAATGTACTTTTTGAGGGTAAAAATCTGGGAGACAAGACTATTTATACCTGTCTGTAAGAATAAAAATAATTAGATATTCTGTGAGATTATTGCTAAGAAATGAAGCTTTTTGCTTCAGGAATTAACCTTTGCTGATATGAAGCCTTATCTTTATATTCCAGGTTCTTTGGGACTAAGATAGAAGTGCCATATAGGCAAAAGGTGGTACAGTGCTGGATAACATGTATAAAGTAGTTGATGAGAAAAATTGTGGAGATGAGCAAGTTAATGAAAGGTACACAGTAATTTCTGATTGTGTTACAGAAATTACAGCATTACAGAAACATAGATAATATCCTTGGGGTTTTGATCCAAAGGGCAGATACAGAAGGCTAGAAATGCTGTTTTATGAAGGTATCGGCTCTGGGATTTGTTGTTGGCATGAAAATGTTTGTGAAATGAACTTTGATACAAATTAATTAAAGCTGAGGAGTGCTTTCAGCTCAACAGCTCTAGGAGAAATAGGTATTTGAATTTGAGGCTTATGGAAGGTTGTAAAGAATTTAAAGTGAAAATGCTGCTAAAGTAATGGCATTAAACAATTGTTGAACAGGTCATATGAACATCCTCATTACAAGAGAAATAGAAGGCAGCAAATATGATGCTCATATTTAAAAAGGCCTCCCATGGTAAACTTGTGACTGTAGAATTAGAGCTGAACACATTTGTAGACATAATAAAGTATAGAATTAGTAAAGGTATGGGTAAATAAGTTGTTTTGGCAAGATACAGAGTGTTTTTTTATATTATATGAATAAAAAATCCGTCAAAGAATGTATGTTAGACATATTAATAAGGCTTATAATAGTAGATCTGTGTTTTCTGAAGACAAGATGAGAGTATGTCTGAGTATCATAAACCATGATATCACAGAAAATAAAATAACTCAGTTTATGGAAAAATTCATAAAGGTTTTGACAAGCTATATGCCTGTCTAGGATGGAGTTAGTATTAAATTGAATTGATAGATATGAACATTAATTGTGTGGAAGATACTCAGTAATGTTTTGTAACTCTTATAGTGGTCTGCTCTTCTTCACTTAACATGAGAAAATGCAGCATTCAGCTAAACAGAGTTCCGCCAGTTTCTTACAACTCAGTTATTAAAGATCCAGTAAGTGTCAAGTGTTCAGTCTCATCTAAGCTGCTGTGACTGAGCAGGAGTTCCAGTTCTACAGACAATCCTTTATAGACCATCAATTTTCATGGGCATCACACCATCTCTGTGGAAGATGGGATAATTTGTAGGCAGTCTGCTTCAAAAATGGTGAAATGTCTTGTGACTTGAAGGTAGACTGTGCTTTAATCATCCACCTCAGTTCTGTGTATTTGTGAAACAAACCAGTTTCACATTTCTCATACAAGAAATTCTCAGTCTCACTTTTCTTTAATTTTATTTGTAAATATTTTAATGGAAAGACTTTGCCTGGAAATACTAGGAAGCACAGCACAGAAAGTGTCACTGAATAGGCAGTTTGAATAAGTTAGGAAAAGTAAGGCTTAAATAGATTTATAGTTTATATAAATACAGGTTTCTATACGTTGTTGCAAAGTGAAAACAACTCCTGCTGTAACATGCATGATACAGACTTCAGCTACCGCCTCTCTTCCTCTGCTGTAACAATCACAGAATCACTTGGACTGGAAAGGACCTTTAAGACCATCTTGTTCCAACGCCTCTGCCATGGGCAAGGATGCTGCACCAGGTTGCTCAATGCTCTATCCAGACTGGATTTGAACACTGACAGGGATATGGTGCATCCACAACTGCTCTGGACAGCCTGTTCCAGTGCCTCACCATCCTCAGAGTAAAGAATTCCTTCTGTATATCTAAACTAAATTTCTCCTCTTTCTTTGAACCCATTACTCCTTGTCCTCTCACTATACTTCCTGATGAGGAGTCCATCCCTGGCTTCCCTGTAGGTTCCTTTCAGATCCTGGAAGATTTCTATGAGGTCCTCAGGCAACCTTCTCTACTTTAGGCTGAACAGCACAGATGTTGCTGTTAGGACAGCAGAGGGTTTTCTTCCCAGTATTGTTGCATGGGCTCGATCAGTTTTGTGCCAAAGAAGCTGAGTGGCTGAGCAGCGTGTGCCTAAGATAACCTGACAGACCCCCAGGGTGAAATGAGTCTGTAGGAGCCTTTATACTGCTCAGGTGCACAACTTCACACATGGTCCATAAAGGGCAGGTGCTCTCTTAAGCTACTCATGTCCCATAATGTAGAGTAGTTTTTGGGAATTAAAAGGAAATTTAGCTGAAAGGTATGAAAATAAATACTTCCAATTGTCTGAAAATCCATTGATGAATGAATCCATTAATTGATTTAAGTATCTTTATAATACATCATTTAGTTTCAAAGTGAGTCAACATTATTAAGACAATCTAGAATGAGATGAAATTAGTTTCCTCAATCAGTTTATTCAACTCAAGCAATTATTACATTTACTGTTAAAAAGCCATTATATTCTGCAAAGCAGACCTTTAAGTCACTTCTGGAATTAGTTTTATAATGTAGCATCTGTCTACTGTATGACAGTTCCTCTACAATTATTTTCTGGAAGTGAAACTGAACGTACATATTCCCTGTTAAACCAAATCCACAGAGAGTCTGATGAAACGATTTTCTCTCAATCGCTACCTGGTTTTCCTTTATGTCTGTGTAGTTGAAATATCTGAGTAAAATTGTGTGATATGTACTCATTTTAGAGGAAAGTTAAGTTTGTGTGAAGTTAGAGTGAAATTCTTACTGGCTTCCTCATGGCAAGAATTCAACTCCAAATCATCATGGAACATAACATTTTGTTCTGTCTTACTGTTCTGCTAAACGTATTTGTGTGCAAGCCATTTATTTCTGCAATGTCTGGAAGAACAAGAGGGGCCAAGGGGTCCCAGGGGTGTCAGAATGAATTGTTAAACTGAAGTATTAGCTGTAGTTGAAAACTAGGGAGTGAGTGGCTACAGAGAGCCATTAAGAAGCATTTAGTGTTGTTTCCTGTTTAAATGAGGCTGTGTTTCTATCTTTGTATCAGCTTCTTTGAATCTACAGCTGTACCTTAACAGTAAACAAAAGATTTAAGACAAACTAATCCTGGAAATGGTATGCAAGGGGAAGTTCTTTAAAATTACATATACTGATCCATAGAAGTCTCTTTTGTTAGGAATTAAACTTATCTGTGTCGAATTTGAGATGTTTTCACTGTATCAGCTGGGCTGAAGAAACAGCTGTTCTAAGTCTGTGAGGATCAAAATATTGACATGTCATCATATGGTACTTCTGGAATCCCACTGTTCTGTTTCATAAACATTAATCATTCCTACATATGCACTTATGAGTGTATCTATGTTTTATGAAAAACCTGACGAGGGATAATGCCAAACAGTAATATAATTCTTTATGTACAAATAATTCTTGTCATTTTTAGCAGTGCTAAGAAACTTCAGCAAAGGATTCAGCCTTTATTGGATAAAGTGTCTTAAGAAGTAAGCTCAAGGTTTTAGAGGCTTACTCTGAAAGAATTCAGATTAATTTCTATTAGCAGAGCTAATTGCATCTGACACCTTATTAGATTTTAAGGTGGATTTAATGTGTAAGAATGTATTTAGTGTTGCTGGACTTAAAGAGATTTTAAGATATGATACTTCTCATCCTTAGTTTCCACTAGAAAATATAATTAGCATGAAAGGGAACGAGTATATTTGTTTTAAATTTATTTGTTTGTTTTTAAATTGGCAAGCATAAACAAGCTGTTTTCTTCCTGAATATCTTTGCAGCTCTCTTCTTAAAAAAACCCTGAAATTTTAACCTATTTTATCTCTAGTTAATGAATGTTCTGTCTTAGTAAAATCTTAACTCAATTTTTTTCCTTTGTGTACTGTGTTTTACATCAGAGAACTTAAGCTTCATCACAATGCATGTTGCTCTACCTGAGAAGCAACATATATAATGTTTAGAATTACTGCATATTGCTGAGGTGCAACCAAATTAATTATCCATGGCTTTCAGAATTTGCCAACAATGTTGAGTGAATCTGTATTTTTGATACTAGACTATGGGTGTGGGACTGAGATAAAGAGCATGTAGTTTAAAGCAGACAGATGGCCCTTAGACATGACGTAGCTGTGGCAATAGAGACTGTAAGGAGAAACAAGTAAGGAGGTTGCAGCTATTCTGAGGCATTTCGCTTTTTAAAATGCTGTTCTTAAGAACATTCTTGACTTGAGACAGATTGTATTTCCCACCCTTGGAAGAAGCCTTTTTGTGTTCCAGTATTATTGTTATATTTCATCCCTTTTCTCTATGTAATGTTTCTGCATAACTTCCATTAAATTGGAATTTTTGTATCTGTCTAGAATAGATGTGTACTTGGAAGGTGAGTTAAGTTGTTATTTCCACATTCATAAATGAGGTCTGTACACTGCTACTTAGGTAAGTGCATTGTGCTTTTGATATAGTGGATGTGTAATGGAATATTGAATTAATTTTAGTATTCTAGTAATATTAAATCTGTCAGGTTCATGTCTTCTGCCCACAGACAAAGTTATCTTTGGATCTGGCAGCTTACTTCGTACAAGACCTGAAAGAAAAAGATGAGGTACACACACCTTGAATAATTTGTTTGTGCATCAGTGTTCAGCCTCATACTCATAAAAATGGCTCAAGAGGATTATTTTAATAGGCCTGGAAACAGCAGTAGTTCTTGGAAACGTGTTTTTGTCTGAGAAGAATGTGCATTTGTGCATCAACCTTTGTCTTCCTCAGAAGTGATAGGGTTGTTTGTTTTTGTTTAGTTTGTGGTTGGTTGTTTTTCTGTTGTTTTGCAAAGCCAGAGGCATTCTTGTCAGAATGTACTTTTGAAAAATAGCAACACTTCTGAAGTCAGATGCTCTATGATAGTGGATAGTCAATTGTTGCATTCAATTATTTGAAATGATGCGGGATTATTGTTTTCCTTAAAATATGTAATTAATCTGCTTGAGAGAATCTGGGGTCAGGTTTCCTTCCCGCATAGGAGTATTCAAGCAGAATATTCCAGGAAACTCTTCTGGATGATGGTTTTTAAGCAATGCGTGCTGTGATAGAAACACATATATTTGTATATATATTTCACACATATTCTGTTACTCCAGTCATGGTGAATATGGATTATTAGCCCCATATATATATATATCAACCGATTAGAAAAATAGCAACATGGTGAGTATGTGGTTTTAAAATGCGGTATTTGTATTATGGCAATCCTCAGTGGTGTGGACAGAGTGGTGAAGCTGGCCTTAGAAATATTTGTGTAAATAGAGATCCTGTCCTTTATTTAAGAGTGGTACACTTTCAGTGTTCTTCTGCATGCTCAGTATGAGATTTTTGAAAATTGTCCAGTTATTGTTTTAGAAGAACGCTTAGTGTTTGCAGAGTCAGGCCCCAGAAGGACAAGTAATGCATGAAGGACGCAGAAGTTTCGTGGCCTTCTAAATCAGGTCACAGCCTATTTTTTTGCCTTTGATAACAAACTCTTGAAAACTTGATATTTGAACAATATAAAGAGGAAGTTATAAATTTAAATAAAGGTTAAAAAATAATGCCCCTGATTTGCATCTGGATTTTGTAACCAGTCTTAGAATGCTGTCCAGAGCAACAGCATACCACATGGGAAATCTGATAACGTTGTGAATCTTTCAACCTTGTGCATTCTAATCTGAGTGTGGTTTCCTGTAGTATTGCTGATATGCCAGATAAAACAAGCTTGGATCCAAAATCAACCTCTGTTATAAATGGATGCTCTCTGTTACCCCTATTTATCTGTAATCTGTGATTAACTGTTCCATATCACAAAAAAAAAAAAAAATTATATTCAGTTTTTTGTGTAGACTTGCTT
>VZTR01004995.1:14611-38484 GCA_013400775.1 Chaetops frenatus
AAGCAATTGCTGTTTATGTGACTGTTTAGTTCAAGTGCAGTTATGTTCTATTTTATGCTGTGTTTATGTGCAGATCTATGTTTATGCAAAGCAGCATCTTCAGGGTATCCAACTGCTTTCATGTTCCTTCAATGGCTGTAAAACTTTTCACCATGGTAGTGAAATTATCATGATTTGGCTTCCTCAAAGTAAGCTTTTTTAAAATTTAGTTTAGTTTTTAATTTTAAAATTATATACAATAGATTACTTATGAAGAATTAAACTCTGACAGCAAAAATTAGTAGAACAAATAATTATTTTGCTCTTTCTGAGTGCTAAGTAGTATTTATGAATAAAAATACCAAGAGCTGGTCCCTGTCATTCCTTTTTCCCTGGCTGAGCAGACTTCCATCAGATGTTTAGATATGAATTCCAAAATCTTCATTTCCTAGTTACACTGAGAGAGTTTTGGTGTTTTTGTGCTCTAAAATATGTAGTATTACACAGTAGTACCCTGTATTTCAGTTAAGGGTTTTCATATTTGTAAAGAAACAAGCAAGTTTTGATGCTCTCATATGCTTGATGTTTCTTAACATTGTGTTTCTCTACCTCAATATGGCATTTCAAAAACATAACCAANTGATGTGCTGGGGGAAGTATCTGTACAATGTCAGGCATGTAGCTTGATTAGGGGGACGTTCTGTCTAACTTGATTAGGGGGATGTTCTGTCAATCATTAACAGAGTTGTTTTACTTCATACAGAACTTCAGAGTACAAGTTTGAGGTAGCCGGATTTTTCTTCTGTAGGATGCTTGCTCAGATCTAAATAGAGAGATTAACTGCCCCAAATTTAGGGGCTTTACTTTCTTGCCTTATACCCTGGTACTGTTAGAAAAAAGGGAAGTCATAAAGAAAGAGCTAAGGTAATTGAAGAATGGATTATATATTTAGCAATTGAGACCAATACTGTTTAGATAAAAGGGCAAAGAAAGAATAGTAATGAGAAAAAATATTGGTCATGTTACAATACACTTTTCATGTTGAAAGACTAGACTAGACTAGTCTCCATGGCTAAGAAATCATGCTTCCTTTTGTTTTCTGGACCAAATTAATATTCAGGAATTCAGGAGAACAGGTTGAGTAAGAAGTATGAAAAATGCTTACTCCTTCCCTCTTCTTCTCAAGTAGTTTGGAATTTGGTCCAGTGTCGTAGGAGTTGAAAAGCATGTATTTAAATCTTTTTCGGCAATTATGGATCAGTCCTCTGTACTGAAGCTGTTTAGTTTGTTTCGAAAATTATATTTCTAATGCCTTATTAGATGTGGAAGAGTGCCAAAATTCACAAATCATGTGCTATTTGTTAGAGGTGACAGTAACTGAAGTCTCAGAAAATTAGTAATGCTTATAGTATTGCTAAGAGTGAAGTTGAAATAGGCAGAACTGGAACAAGTTGAGACCTTCTCTAAAAAACTCAAAACTTCCTTTTTTCTTTAGTGCTGTCATTTTTGAGTACTACAGGTTGACTGTATTTTGTCTATAGCTTGCTTCAAGTCCTGCAGGCAAACAAAATTTATACAACATACAAAGACATAGGATTAAAGTTTTCAGTGGCAAAACTGGTAATAGAGACAAACTACTGATGTCTTCTGTAGCCATTTTGTTACACAACTATATTCACTGAGAGTTGAATAGACATGGTTTTAATTTGCTTTATAGCTCAGTTTTTCTGTGAAGAAATTACATCTGTAAAATATTACTTGCAGCTGTAGATATGGTTTAGTGATTGTGGTTAAGGATTGCAATTATGAAAGGAAAAGGAAGCATATTTCCATCTTTCATTTTGAAATACATGTAAGCCAAGTTCAAGAAATAAGTACGATTGTGACTTTTGTAAACCCAAGAGAAGATAAGAGCAGGAAACCCTTGTTCCTCTCATAGTGGAACAGTGTCAAAATGATAGTTTGCATCCTGTAATAATTTACACTGACCTATCTAGATGGTGCAAAAAATTCTGCATGCCCATCAGGAAACTGAGATCTGTAAAATATTCTTTACATCAGGATTACAATGTCAGAGAAGAAAGCATAAGAACGTGGCAGGTTTGATGTACTGAGAACCACATGCCTAGGAATACACAACAGCAGAAAGATTTTTCCACTGCTATTGTGCAAAGTTTACTGATTAGTTTTTTTCCAACTATAGTTTTTTTCCAACTAATTTAATTTCTACCTTTCCAAAAAGTAAATTGTCCAATAAATCATTCTCATATCTGGAACTTGTCTTCTGTATTTATAGGGCAAAGCTAGGACCTAAGGCCAAGCAATGATGTCTTAAAACTGATATTTTCTGTATAATGAGACCAGCCTTAAGGCATCTGAATTTGCAAAAAAACAGGGATATAAACCAAATCTTTTAGAACACACATCACAAGTGCACAACTTTTCATGGATATCCCCATATTTTTCTTTTTCCTCCACTCTGAGTGGGATCTTCCCTTCATAGTTTTCTGGGTAGCAGGGATGGTACATAAGATCTAAAATAGGTTCATTGTAAAGACTGTTTATTAACAAGGGTATGTTGCCACATGTCATAAAGCTTTCTGAGGACAAGTAGTAAAGTTTCTTCAGTTCTTTTCTCATTTTTCCAAGGGCTTGGGATATGATCAGAATTTTTGAAAATGTGAGTTTATGTTGTAAAATGGAAATGTTGTGTTTCATTTGTGTAGCATGACAAACCCCAAATATTGTTGTGAAAGGAGCAGCTGTATGTGATTTCCATTACCTTCAGAGAATAGGTGTGGTTCATGCCTACTACTTCACTAGATTTGTGTACTTCTATTTGAAAGGAACTTGGCAATCTTGTCAATGAACCTCAATAAATCAAAAATAATGTAGCTGTTTTCCTTTGAGATTTTTTGTACTTTCTAATGTAAAGCTGAGCCAACAGAAGATTCTTTCCATCAATAGCATCAGACATGACAAACAACTGTTGTTGGGAAGTCTGCCTATCCTTTTGAGCATATGAATTGCTATTACACATGACCCAGAGGTAAATGTTGAGGTTATGTACACTGTGGAGGGTTCTTTCAGTATGTGTGGCAACTGGGCTAGCATAATTTAAATGCCTTTTCAGCATGCTTCAATTTTTGGCTTGGAAAGGTTTGAGGAAGATGTTGAAAACTGAGAGAGGCAGTGTTTGTGGTGCCTTTCCTTGAACTCTCTGCAGCATATGGAATATATATAAAGTTACCTGATGAGCAGAGAACTGAGAACATTTCTAATGAATGTATTAAAGCCAGCTGAATGCCAGATACTTGGTTTTTAAAACCTCTTATTAGAATTTAATTGCTTTTAATTAGGTGAAAGAGCCACAACTGTATTTTAAAAAAATATAAAAATCTAGGTCCTAGTGGGCATGAGCCATTGTGGACACTTGATTTACTGTTTGCACTCCTGAGAGCTTGGATGCTGTTGCAAGATTTTGGAAGCCTGCTGCATTTCTGGATCTGACTTTCTAATGTGGTCTCTTTTCATGAATGAGGGAAGCCTTAGCTTACATATCAATGTAGTTAGGCTTAGAATTTTGAAACAGGTATGATTTTCTTCAGGAAAGAATCAAAATTCAGGCTTAGATGCAACAGTAGTGGTGTTGGAGTCCTTTAGGCACTGGTCTACCATGGTGTTTCAGTGTTTGGCATGAAGGAAATGGCATGTGAAGACTGTCTGTTATGCTTGCATTGGAAATCAACCTAAAGAGGATTTTACCCTTAATCCTTCGACTTCACTACACTTTGTAAAAAGCTATTAGGTTTTGGCCTTGCAACTTACTTTCTTACACCAAAGCATGAAATACCAATGCTGCTTACATCTTTTTTATACATCGCTGTAATTTTCTCTCTTTTTTCCCCTCCATAATGCTGTTTTCCCCATCTCTACTATCTGAAATTGGCTTGAAAATTATCTTTCATATAAATCCTACATTATATATTCAAAGATGAGGTCCAAGAAACCGTAAATCTTGCTTTTTAAGCCCAGAATGTTCACTAGGCTAGATATTTCATTCCTGGAAAACAAGAGTGTGAAACAGGGAGACAATAGAAACAGCTAGGATGTTACACTGACTTGCCTGCAGATCAGGTAGTGAGTTAGGCAAGTTTTGTCAAGATGATGCTATAAGGCAAATCCTGATAATTATGGGTCTGGTTTCAAGCTTTCTGTTCTGCTGGACTCTGTCAGATATAGAGACATGAGATCATTTAGACCAACTAGTTTACATAGGGAAAAATGAATGAGCTTTGTGGGTGCCCAAGTCTTTGTTTAGATATGAAAAGAAGGTACCTCAATAATGCCTTTATCTCATCGAAAGACTTGGGCAAAGAAGTTTTAAGTTTCTGCAGCCTGTAATGAGAAATTTTCTGAAACCCCTGTAAATTCTCATAACATTTGTGGTCTGCTAATAGCCATCTTCCCTTGGTACAGAACTTGCTAATAGCCACTTTCCTTTGATGCAGAACTTGATTCCGGAAAACATGAGAAATTACTTGCAGCTTGGGGTTGTGAGGCATATAGGGGAGGCAAGATCTTTAAAGAGATGAATGGCTGTAGTTTGGTGGAGAAGTAAAAATTTCAAGAACATGAACTTAGAAATCTTCTTAAAGGCTTGTGAATAATGACACAGGTCTATTATGGACAGAAGTTACCTTTATTGCATGCTGTAGATCTGTCTCAACATTTAAGTATCAGGTATATGTGATTATTTTTCCTCTGGGTGCTATTGCTATATGTGCTATCTGGGATGTCTCATATATTTTTTCTGCATCTAAGGTGCTCTCACAAGCTTTTTTAAAAATAGAAGACACTCAACTCCATCTTAAAAAAACCCAGCATAACTGTTTTTCTGTGGTGTTGGGAAGGATGAAAGTATGACAAGAAAGTCTCACGGATATGTATGCTTAGCAGAAAGATTTTCAAATGTAGATTCTGAAGAAGAAATAGAGATGGAAGCAAGGTTTGATATAAAATAAAGGAATTGCTGAGCCAGTCTTAATGGATAACCAAGGAGGCAAAGGGTATGTTAGTTAGAAGGGGTTTTTATGACTTAGAACAAAGGATAAACCCACCTCAAACAAGAAGATGTTTTTACCAAGCAGAAAGATAGCACAGGCAAACAAGTCAGCAAATGTAAGTAGGAAAAAGGTCTCAGAATTTTCCACTGCAAGGAAACTGAAAAACAACTTCTAGCTTAAACTGTAAAGTACTAACTTTTAGTGATTGGAGAATACTAACATTAATATGGTAATTATAGTAGTTGTGATAGGCTACAGATAAAAGTTGGTTCTACTGTGTTAAGATGCTCAGCAAAGAAAAGTATATAATGTATTGTAACCAAAACCAAAGGGTCTCCAGGCCTGCCTGCAGCTGGAGCTGACAGCTGTAGGCACAGGCTCTGTCGCCCACGACCCTGGACTGCTGTAACATCTCGGACTGAATAAACTGGAGTTTGAAGAGCCGCCTGGAGTCCCGCATCTCTCATTCAGGCTCTTACACTGTGGTCCCTGCAAAGACAGATATTCATAAAGTAAAAAATATTCAGGCTTTAAAACTCACATAATAATTTAGATTAGAATAGCTAGATGTTGTCATGGAGAATATTGAGCAGGTACCTGTGATGTTACATAAACTGGCTTTTTGGGAGCATGGAATGACTGCAATTACAGTCAATGAAGTATTGAACATTATAGCTGAACTCCACTGAAGTTAAGCTACATTTCACAAAGTCAACAATTCAACAGAGTACAGATAACTCTTTCCTTCCTTCCTGTATTTGAGTGGTGGTAAGTGCAGGCGTGTTGTGAAAGTACAGATAAAGTGTATTTCTCTGCATGGGATCTCAGTGGTACTCCCGTATGAAAGAAAACTTCGCTATAGTTCTGATACATGACAGCTCTGGCTTAAACTATATTTGTTCATTTGTAACAGGATGCACGCACAAGCAGTGTTCCTGGCAATGGACTCACTGTCTATATATTGTCTTAAAAGTTGTGATGTTTTATAAAAACATGTTAATTTTAAGTAAACGTAAATGTGTAAATGTATATTTATATAATTGTGTAGTAAGCTATACAGAGACTATCTGCTCAAGTATAATATCTATTAAGCACTGTATTCAAGGAATAGTGGAGATATTTGATATATTAAGCAAACTTTATTAAAAACAGAATATGTGTTAGTTAAAGCCTGATCTATTTCTTCAGCAGTTCCTGTAAGTGTCAAGTACTCAGAGAATTACTGGTAGTTTACATTAAGTAATAGTAACATTTTTTTAAAAGACTGACAATTGCTTGCCAGTATTACACATATTGTGAAGGTGTAGGGAAAAAAAAAGCATGAACAGTTAAAAGGCTGAAATCCAAGACCTGTGATTTTGTGCTTGTCTTGTTATGAAGTGCATTGAGGCTATGTTATTCAATCTTTATTTAGCAGCCAGGTAACTAGCTCAAAGCAGGTATGCTTAAAATATACATTTTTCAGTTCTGTTTATGGTGCAGTTTGGAATGCTGATTGCTTTGACCAGCAACTGGGGGCATTCAGACCATTGTCAGGGTGCCATTTTGCTGCTTTGCAGAATCACAACTGATCATTTGACTACCTAAATCCCATTTAAGTACCCCGCAGCAGTTTATTTTAATAAAATTGGAGTGACTTATGGGTCTTCCTTAGGATGCTAGAACATTTTTATCTAGGCAAAAAAATGAAATCTGACCTGCTAAATATTGTGTGCTTGTTGGAATGGAAATAGAGTCAGCAGAAGGAGTCTGCCATTTAGTTATGAGAGTGACAGAGACACTAATACTAGATGGCTTATGTCACTGTTAACTCTTCACAGAATAAATGAACAAGTAAGAATGATTGCGTTTTAAATTTTAGGAAATCCTAG
This sequence comes from Chaetops frenatus, assembly GCA_013400775.1. NCBI lineage: Eukaryota > Metazoa > Chordata > Aves > Passeriformes > Picathartidae > Chaetops > Chaetops frenatus. Next base: position 21,528 of record VZTR01004995.1, read on the forward strand.
AAAAGGGGCAACTTGAATTTATTTTAGTGTCTGAGAAAGAAGATGATGATAGGCACATACAGAGTTGGAAAGCAATTGTTCTCTGAAAAGTAGGGACAGGATGAATGGAAGGACTCAAGCAACCTTTGCATGGCACAGATCACAAACATAAAAGTTCCCTTTCTGCCATTTTCCAATGTTTTAAGCACAGAAGTAAATTACAGTTTACTTGGAAGATATTTTGAACAACACTTTTTGCAGATATGTCCTTAGCTTTCCTGTTCAGTTTTTGAAATATGTTTATATGTTAGTCTTGATTTAGAGTAGCATTAATCAAAAGGTTGTAATTTTGAAATTCATGATTTGAACCTGTTTTTTTCTTAAATCCTATTGCCGTGCAGCACATGATTCATACCTTGGAACAATATCATTCTTCTCTAATGCAGTTATTTTGCTATGATGTATTTTACTTTATGTGTGAAGTACAGAAATTTTTGAAGCTGCGTTGTTTCCTTTCACTGCCACATTGTGCCTTTGGATGGTTATAATCAGGAGGTACAGTGACTCTGAAATGCAATTCAGCTGAAGAAGTATATACATGTTTTGAGGTTATGGTCAACTTATCAGGGCTAATAGCCCATGTTACCATCCTACCATCCAGTCTATAATTTCATGCCATTTATATTCAAATATGATCTATGTAGTTTTTAATTTCAGCTGTTGTGAGTAATATAATTTTCCATTTCATTGTGTCACTTCCTTTTATTGATTTTTTAAAACACAGTAGTATATTTGCTGTTGGAAGAAAAATGTTTCTAGCAGCCATTCAGAGTTATTTAAGGTCCTTCTGCTCTGCAGTTGCAGAGTTTGTCACATCATGTAGGTGATGTAACTTGCTTGAATGTGCAAGTGAAATGATTGAAACTTTGCAGCAAACAAGCCAAGTGTCTGTATTTCACTTTCCTCACCTCCTGACTTTACCTTGACTCAAAACATCACTCCCATACTTATGCTGGGGGATTGATGTATTATTCATTTTAACTCCCATTTTTCTTTCTTCCTTCACCAACCCCACAGAAGGGGCTGTGCATTATGGAATGTATGCGTAAGGATTGTGCCATATCTGTGTAGATTACAAGCTGTGGTTTTGCTTATCCAGTATAACTTAAAGCCACAAATGAAGCATTGGAGGCATCAACTTGTATTGTGATATCTGTAAGTGCAAATTTCAATCAAATGCCACCTGATTAAAATATTTCATTTACTGTTTGGAAGCATTTCAAGTGATTCGTTCTTGGGATTTGCATATCACGGTCAGTGGCCTTGCTGTGAAAAAGTCTTCTAGTTTGAAGTGTTCTGAAATGTTAATTGTTTGGCTCCGTGCAATTACTGAGGGATCTGCTGGTGTTTAGAAATGTTACATAGAGAAAATCATTATTGTATGGGGGATGAAATATTTAAGGGAAGAGATGGAAAATTACAAAAGAGAATTACAAAAACAAAATAATTTTCATTTTTCATGGTGAAGAACCTCACATGTTACATGGTTGAGCAAACTGGCTGAAAAACATAATTTTAATCTTCAAACTACCCTGCTATGTTCAACATCATAATAAAACCCCCCAGCCTTTAGGTAACTAGAACAAATTAAGTATTCACCAAACACTTTAAGCACTTTAACACTATCAAGAATAAGACTGGTTTTTGTTTATATTGGGTTAAAACATAATGATTGATAGTGACACCTCTTAGAGATGGATGAAGGAGGGTAATTATCCTGCATCCTCTTGTGCAATCCAAATGATCTTTCCCACCACTACCTTGAAGGTACTGGAAAGGATACAGGGGAAAAGTGTGAGAGTGGAAGAGAGAATCCTGAATGAATAGGAAAAGGCACAGTGCTGAAAAATGAAATTCAGTATCTTTTTAGTGCATGTAGGTGCTGATTTGCAGTCCAAATCTAAAGATTCCTGGCATACTGGTGGATTTGTTGTGTCTGTATTGTTCTTTAGGATGAAGTTGCCATATGCAGCCGTTCTTCCAAATGTCAGGTGTTAGAGAAGGTGTCTGACAGTGTCTGTTTTTTATGAAATAGGTCTCTCACTTCTCATGTGAGGGCTGAGCTTTTATCTCTGTTCAGTCAGAGATGCTTCATCTCCAAAGAGGGTGTTCTGTGCATCAGTATTCAGACAGTTTGGTGGGGTTAAGTAACACCTTACTTGTTGAAACCAGATTAGTAGTCAGGTAAAGAGTATAAGTTTTTTTGAGAAAACTGGATGATGTCTCTAGTGGTAAGGCACTTCTTCTGGCAAACAGAATGTATCTCATATCTATTCCTTGCTCCCCATATTTTTTAAATATAGTTTTATATTTTGTATATTTTATTCACTGACTCTGTAGTTAAAAATATAGGGATGCTTGCTAAAATGAGAACGGGATCTTAAAATTTACTTTAGACAGCCTTGCCTTCCACTTTTACATCCCGTAGCACTCCATGTGCCTTTATAGAGAGTCAGACTGCAAAATTCACATAGATCATTCTTTTAGGCCTGATGAGCAGAACACGATGAAAGATAGTTTTGGTTTTCCTCTTCCTGCATTTACAAGACTTCAGACTTGCATTGTGGAATAGAAAAGGTGGTCACCACAACTGTACCAATGTTTTTGAGTGCAAGTTGCTGTTGTTGTGCTGGTCCTGTGTATGTGGCAAGCTCACAGATTAACTGGCAAACGAGACCTCTTCTTTGGTCACACAGAACGCCTACATGTCAAGCCTGAACAGACAAAGGTATTCAGTGTCTGCTGTATTACATACTGTATGTTTGCATGTTGCAAAAGAAAGAAGAACAGAAATAAATCTAGGTCATAAAATAACTTATTTTGGTGAAATAAATCAAGAGTAGTGATGATTACAAGAATGTTGACAAACTGCTGGCAAAGCTGCTGAAGCATGCAAAGCTCAAGTATTGCAAGTAAGTTGGAAAGGTCTGTGTGCTACCATATGTCTAAGTCTTTACTAAAGCTTATTATAACTGCCAATATTGTTGGTTCTGCTACTGAAAAGCAGGAATCAGTTTCTAAGCAGCAGAAGAGAAATGCATAAATGAAGAACATCTTACTATCAGATTCCAACCAGTCATTTGGATGAAAGAAAAAAAGTATTTAAGAATCAATGTAATGAAGAAAGAAAGTAGAACCATTATTGATTGAATTCTATCAAAGTATATTTAGGAAGATTCAGTTGACAAAAAGTCTCAAATTTGCCTAGATTTAACTGTAATAATTTGTGTTTCTTTCCAATTCTGTTAACATACATTTTTTTTTCTTTTTTTTCTTTTCCCCATGCAATATTTTAGTGTAATCCATAGTAATGTAAACATTAAGAGTTCTAGTGTGCCTTTCAAAGATTTTGGTCATCCTACTATGAAGATGTGGATGGTTTCTATAATGAATTTTTTTGTTTTCTTACCTTTGAATCTTTGCCAGTGCGTATAATCTTTGTCTCTCATTCAATGGATTTTATGTATACTGAAAAGAGCCAAGTCTGTGTTTTAAGGCACTTCATATCTGAATAGCAATACCTATTTTTGTTTCATAAATGACTAAAAGGGAGGCATGATGGAAGATTGCAAATCAGCTGTCTTTTTGTTGCACAACTCCACAGGCAAGCTCTCAAAAAAAAAAAAGATTTTCAGTCAATACTCTTCTCATTTGGTTTGTCTTAGAAATTAAGGTTTTCTTAGGCTTTATATTAAATGTGTCTTGGAATTGCCACCTCTAGGTGTGAACTGTAAATTAAGAGAGGATGTGAAGCCTAAAAAAAGACTGTGAAAAGTGGACAACACTGAGCAATCTACATGAAATGTCTGAAGTAGCTCCTGTCAGAAAAAATGTTATAAGGAAGGTAGGCAGGAAGAAGGAAGAGGGTGAATAAAAGGAAAAAATTAATTGAACCTGAAAAATGGGGGAATATACTGTTTCTACTTTGAATGAAATGTGATAAATTAATTCTATATTTAATAAATAAATTCTATAAATTTCTTTAGGAACCCAAACCAACAGCACATGCCTAAAGGCTAATAGGGAAATTCTTTGTAATTGTAAATGCAAAGTGAGAAAAATAGAACGGATGAGTGCAATATTTGGGCAAGAAAGCAACAAAATACTTTTGCCAGAAAGAAGAATTTGGTCTATAAAGTGGTACAGTAAAAGTCGATACTCTGGGACAGAAATTAATTTCTGGCAATTGCTAGTTTTCTATCCAGTTTTCAGATAATGTCAGCCATTCTACCTTCAAAGAAGCTATCTGCCATATCTTACTGAATTTAACTTTGAATTATATGAATTATTAATTTTTGCATAATTAATGGTCACTCAGAATCAATAAATCTATGGTTAAAAAATCATGAAGTGTCATGAAATATCCTTTTGCAATAGAGCAAGAGAGTGAATTTTCACTTGTCTTAATACATACATATTATATCAGTTATTGTTTTTCTTTTTTATTATAACCAGTTTGTACAAATAATAAAGACTTACATTCTTACAAAACTTATCTTATGAGAATACAGACATCCCAGGGGATCCCAAGCTACTGTATCACTTCTCAAACTCTGTGGAGAGTTTCATAAATTTTATAACCAATCTTTTGTACANTTGAATCAGGGACAAATTGTTACATTGCCTTGTGTATTTCATTCTGTAGAGTTACAATGATCCACCCCAGAAAGGGACAGGGACTCACAGAGAAATGTTGTTACTTTTGGCAGTGCCAGTCTTTCACTTGTGCTAGGGTGTTTCTCTTATTTTTCTTAAATTGTGAATTTGAACCAAACTCAGCTGATTCAGGACTATTTAGCGATGTGAATGATTATGTCAGATTGTGTCAATGGAGAAGATGAAATAAGAGAAGCATCTGATACTGAGTGATTCATCAGCATATACTTCTAGGAGTCTTTATACCTGCCTTGAGAATATTCTACATTCTAAGATTTTGTCATCTGTTTTCCCTACTCTCCATCCGTGCAACAGTTTATCTGAAGTTCAAGAAATTTATAAATGTAGCCTATAAAAAAAAAAAAATTGGAATTTGCAGATGAAAAATACAGTGTGGAGTTGTGGGCTGCATTATGTTAACATAATTTTATATAACAGCCTCACCACCTTCTTGTGGCTTTGCCCTGTTAGTGTGAAATCATAAGTCTGTATTAGAAGCCTGTCACAGCACTGGGCTTAAGAAGATTCTTAAATAGTAAAAAATTGTAGTGCTCTGACTGTTCACCAGCTGAAATATAAAACAGAAGAATAAAAGGTTTCAGCAAGGGCTGTTAGAGTTTGGAAGGAGTTTGATAGGACTTCTAGAGGAAAAGGAAGTAGAGACCTTGTTTGTGACTTGGAACTAGAAGGCAGAAGAAGGAAACCATGTGACAGTCTTATCAAGGGAAGTTTTTATCTTTTTTTGTGTTTGAACTTGGTGACCTGAGAGTCACATTCTATTCTTAAACTGGATGCTATTTTTGATTACTATTGTGTACTTCATGCAAATGAACAGTGCTCTAAAATAAAACAGGAAGAAATATCATAACTCGGAAATGAGACAGTCCTGGTCCCATGTGTCAGTGTTTGAATTTTCCCTTATTGCAAAGAAACTGTACATGACAGCCTTCTTAAACAGACCTTTTGCATTTGGATGGCTTTCTTGGAATTGCCTCTGACTGGTCTAGTGAGTGAGGCATATGAGGTTATGCAGTGATGATCTGTAGCAGAGCTGCATTTCTCCTGCAGCTACCTTAAAAATAACTCTTGTTTGGTATGAGTCCATGTCACTATTGATATTCAAAGCTAAACTGATTTAAGTTGATTTTGGCAGAGTAAAGAACACCCCCTTTTTAAAATTCAGGTAATGATTTTTCTTTTAATGATTGCACATTGAGGTCTTTATTCCATATGAAAACACATCTATTCCACATGAAAATAACATCTACCAACAAGCAACAATAAAAAATAATTATTTTCCAAAGAGGACATTATTTTTATAGTGTGTAAACTTTTAAAAAGGTATTAAAAAGTCATTTCAGTTTTAGATAGCACTGGTGAACTTGTTTATGAAAAAGCTAGAGTTAATATGTGTTTTTCTGACTGTTCTTGTTTTCTCCAACATACTGATTTCCTTTTGGGGATAATCTTGTGTTATATTACTTTTTATTTTTTAAGTGTATGAGGCATAGCTTCATTACATATTTTAAATAGCTTCTCCTAGCTGAGAACTGTTGTAGTGCTGGGACAGATGAGTTTGGAGAGGCACAGAAGACAAGACCCTTTGTAGCCGCAATGAGGGTGATAACAATGGGTATAACTCCTGAAGGATGGATAATGTGTAAATAAATAAATGAATGTGCAGACACACACTAGCATACACGTGGAGCTTAACTTGTGGTTCTAGGTTCTTCTCCAATCACTGTTTAGACATAAAGAACTGTTCCTATACTTTTTACACAGGAGAGGTCGAAAGTCTAAATGAAAATGTTTGTATTCACTTGCCAGTCATTTGAAGCAATGCTGTACTAAAGGTTGAATGTATTGTGGTATTTATTACATTTATTCCTGCATTAGCTATTTCTGGGAGGGAAGGAATTTTTTTCTGTTTATGAAATGAATGCAGAGAGTTTTCTTTGTGATGTCATTAACATGAAGTACAATGTTAATGTTGCTCTTAACTAATTCTCATTTATCCACAAAAATCTGTAGTTTGAATTTGGTGGTTTAAGGTTGAGCAAGTCAGTTGCTGGGAAGTCACCAGTTCCATTTCTGCTTACTCTTTCTAAAAATGCAGTGAAAATATATCTACAAGCCTGAATAAGTACACAAGAATTGATTGCTAATGAAATTGGTTTATTTATAAATTGGAAGTCTCATTTTTATATTAGGCCTAGCTTCTATCTCTGGGCCATAGGGCTTTAAACCACTCAAATGGAGATAAGTGTGGGCGGTAATTTACAGAATCAAATGTTTTGGGGTGCCTTCAGGAGGCTGTAAAAGGATACATAATTAAATTGGACCTCAAAGCATCTTAATTATCTTGTGAAGTACTTTTTGCATCAAAGGATGAGATACAGAGCAGCTACTGTAGGGGAATGCTGAAGCAAGCTAAGCTTTCAGTTACTTAATTTTCAGAGTCTTCTATGGAATAAACCATACCATTGGATACAATCAGTTCATGCTTTTGTAACACATCGCACAGCAGCTCCTTCTACACTTCTCCGGGAAAGAAAACGTTCTAGACTTTGATGAAGTTCAACATACCCAACCCCTTTTTGGTTTCATACCTACGTAGGGTAAAGCTGTGGGAGGGGGAATTTCCTATCCCTCTTAACTCTTGATGGAGGAAGGCTTACAGGGAAGGGCAGATCTTCAGGTTTCTTCATGCCTTTCTGATCTTTGGGAGTCTGCAGTCTCTTGTAGTAATTTTGTATACCTTGATGGCCACCGTTGCTTTAGCTTTCTCAGCTTTTCTAGGAGCAATGGAGCCTTAGACAAAAAAGATACCATGGTGCTGTGCTCCTTGGCTTGTGAGAGCTTCTGGCAGAAATGCAGATGTGTTAAAATTTTAGCTGACTAATTTTACTAATAAAAAGCCAAAAATGAACCTGATATAGATGACTGTTGTTGGACCTGAGTTACGATAAGGGTCAGACCTTTGATGGACTCCCACTTCTTGGTGGTCTAGCATTCAGTTCTCTGTTTTATTGTTGTTTCATTAAATTTTGGGCTAGTACTTAGAGCTGTTTTTCATATGAGTGTCAGGTTTTTTCCCCAAAAGATTTACTACTCTAAGTATCACTGTCATATACCCATTAACATTTTGTTATGGTTTGAATTTTTAAAAACGCTCCTATTAAACACATTCATCTAAGTTTCTTATTACATCTGTTTTAGCTATACTCTCTTTTCTGAGTATCCATCAAACTAAATTATTTTTGCCTTGTAATTCTTTTTTATAAAATCGCTTTTGTAGTGCAGAGTTCTTTTATTTACTCCACTTTAAAAGCTTAATGGACACTCAGATAATGTGTAGTTCTTTTCAGTTATAGCTGGGTAGAAGTGCAAAACTATAACAACATAGTGGAATTATCTTCAAACTTTAATAATTCAGAAGTTTATAGGGTTTGTTGTCCTTGCTAATTTTTGTTATGTTTTCCTTCTTTAAGGCAATATATTTACAATATTGCATTGAGTGGACTCTTATCTTAAACTATGGGATTCCTTCAGGCTTATTTCCCAATTTTGTATTGCATTTGCTTATTTAAAGAGATCATTAATGCATAAGACAGTGTTGTTAACACTCATCTGAATTTAAGAACTTGTCCACCATAGTACTGTATTCTAGTTACTCAAGAACACAGAACTATGTTAAAGAAGTATTTTTGAAGCAATGGTATATTGACAATAACAATTGTAGAAGACATCAAAAGCTTAATTTGGAAAGAAAACCTGTGCTTTGGAGTGACACTTTTTCCTAATTGTCACTGTGAAAAATGGCTGTCATTTTCGCTGTTAGAAAATAAAGTCATCGATGAACATTAAAATAATATCAGCACTTACTCTAGTATACAGCTAAGTGATGTGAAGACATGAAAATTAGTTTGTGATTGTGCATGCTTCTATAACTCTTTGGAATTCTGGTGTACTGCATAACTTGGGGAAAAAATCGTAAAGGATGTGCTAGTTCTTTCTATCCAGAAGAAACAACTTTGGAACTTTATGGATACATAATATTTTGTGTAAATCCAGCAGGAGTCAGCAGGGCTGATCTTCCTGGGAATATGTTTTGCTCAATGCATCTCCAAAAAAAAGCAAAAGAACAAAATCTTAAAAACAAACATGGTATATGGAAAAAACCCTTAGTGAGTAGGCTGCTCTCTCAGATACATTATTTTTCACTGATTTCAGTTTTAGGATAAGAATCTACTTACTCTGAATTGCCACTGCTATGGCTGATATCCAGAGAGCCCATTTTGCTGGTAAACTTGCACGTGGCAGAGTTAGGTAATCACCACAAATGGTTGGGAATGCCTTCTATGCGTAGTTGACTCCAAGTATTAGCTCCATTCAGAAAGAGCTACACACTTTATGATTAATATACACAAGCTGTATCACAAGACCACTTCAGAGCATGGAATTAGGGTTTTTTTGGGTTTTTTTTTGGTTTATCTTTTTGTATTAAAAAGTATGGCAAAGTTTTTTACCTGATACATAAAGTAATGGGGAAGATGAAGATACTGAATAAGTAATGTGAGGGAACATATCTAGTGATGAGACTTCAGAATACTTGTCCATGCCTTATTGTTGTCACTTCCCAGACTTCCCTTTTCAAAAACAGTTTCGTCTCCTTCTTACATTCTCCTGTTATATGTTTATTTGCCCCTGGATTCAGAATCCAGTGAAAACAAAATCCCAAGCTTATATTTTCATGTAGAAGGCATCTGTGTTTTCCTTCAGTTTTGTGATGCCAGAATCTTAGCAAGTTTGGAAAAAACTTCACCTTGCCTGATTTGTCTGCTGCTACTTTACAAAGATACACTGCACAGTCAATATTTCTAACAGAAAAATAAGTATTTCTCACTACCAGCGTGTCATAACTGTGGAATAAATAATTCTAACGCTTTCAGATTTTATCCTTGTGAAATTATATGGGAAGAAAATGTTAAGAAAGCACCACTGGAATATATATGACTGGATGTTATTTCAAAGAAAACCTCATTACATACTTGAAGAGGCATAGTTCTCTAAATGGAAAAATTAATCTCAAAGTTTTTAAAAAACCTAGTTAAGAGAAATGAAAATGGCAATATAAACAAAAGAATACATAATAAATAAAAAAGGAAGATAATTGGTAGTAATTAAAATTTATGAGTAGATATCTGAAAGCTAAATAAATCTGTGGAGAAACTAATAATGTTTTGCTATTTTGGATAAAGACAGTAAAAATTATTTGAGACAGTAAAACATCCATACAACCATTGGATAGGAAAGAGAAAATGATTTTTAGAACATTGCAATATGAGACAAACTTGAAGGTCTTCAAAAGGGAAAAAAAGCAACATTTGAAAAGTAGAAGCAAGGTGCTTCAGATAGTGGTAGGCAGATTAGCATTACACTAATCCAAAGAAAAATCCTGGAGAAGAGTGATAACCCAAGACAATCGAGAAGCATGATACTTTTAGGATTAGCTAGGAAGAAATTAGCCGACAAGTAATCCAATTCTGGAAAACAGATTTATGAAACAACCATAATAAAATGTTTGTTAGTTGATACATTTTCAAAACATTGACATATTTAGTGCTCTAAACAATTTAGCTTTCTTTGATCAATTTAACCTCATTAAAACTAGTACTCTGCAAAGACCAGTATATCGCAATTTTAATAATAACTGATATCCCAGAGAGATGGTAAACAGAAAATCAGATAATGAGGTTATAGCCAGGTCCAAAAGATCTTTTCTTGTTTTGAGGCTGTTTATCATCATTATAATGCATCTGCACAAAAACTTGAATTTGTTTCCCATAAACGTTATAGATACCATAAATACTGGTCAAGCAATCATTAAAATAATCAAAATCAGACAGAGCTTTATGGCACAGTACAGGTTGCATGTTATCATAATCTCCCTTGAATAGGGTATACATTCATGGTATAAATCACATATACATATGTACTATGCAGACCCCTTCAGAGATCTGAATTCATGCTGTGAAGAATTTAAGTGCTATATATGGCCAAGTGTCCATAATGCACATTGGTGGCTACAGGACCAGTAATGTTTCTGCAGTACTTCAGGGAAAAACTAAAGGAACAGTAGGCAGCTATTACTGCACTGGCATAGCCACACTATATGAAAATGAATTCTCTGTGCTTTCAATTTTAGGACTTTGCATTAGTCTGTCATCTACGTTTGGCATTGTCTAGAGCAATTAATGGAAATTACATTGCTTCTGAAGAGACAACCAAGAGTTAATTCTGAAAAGTGCTTTTCTTCTCCTATAACTTAAATATTGATTTTTTTCAGTCTGTCTTTATGGGATTCTTTCATCTTCTTAAGTGTTTTTACTCTGTGTGTGTGTATATATATATATATATACATTTGATTTATTTTTGAAGGTAATCTCAGTGCCCTTTCAGACTTTTTGGGAAAACTTTTTAAAGAGTGCCTTGTATCTGTAAGATGAGAACAGAATTTTCAAGGAATGTTCAATTCTGCAGAATTTTCCCAATATTCTTAAGAAAAAAGGGTACTGAATAAATTAAATCAGAAAAATTTCAGCCAGACTGTTTTTGTTCATGAAACTTGGATATGAGTTTAGGATTTGTTTTTCTAAGTCAAGTACACACAAATTTGAAAGTGGTATCTTTAGAAAAACATTTGAGATTTTGAAAAAGTACAGGGTTTTTTTTTTTGTTTTCAAGCAAGCTTTCAAAATAATTTAAAATTAGTTGCATTTGCTTCTCATGAAATTTGTACAACACAAAATTCCAGTGAGAGAGTTAATCAAGAGAGGAACATTCTGCTTATCAAACCTGATTTCCCTTTATGTTAAGGTAAGCCACTTAAGTGATCAAGGGGAGCCAGGTGATGTAATCTTCTTGAATTTCAGTAAAGCTTTCAGTACTGTCTCTCACAGGATCCTTCTGGATGAAATGTCCAGCATGCAGCTGGATAAACCCATCATGAGATGGGCGAGCAACTGGCTCATGGATTGGGCACAAAGGGTTATAGTGAGTGAGGTGACATCAGACATCTCTAGTGGGGTTCCCACAGGGAGCTTTATCCTCAGCTCTTCAGCATCTTTATAAATGACTTGGACACAGGACTGGAAGGAGTTGTAAGGAAGTTTGCTGATGACACTGAATTGTGAAGAGCTGTTTACTCCCTTGAGGGCAGAGAGACCCAAACAAATTAGAGGGCTGAGCAATCAACAATGAAATGATGTTCAACACAGGAAAGTGCTGGATTCTGCATCTGGGATGGGACAACCCTGGGTGTATGTACAGACTGGGAAACAAGAAGCTGGAAAATGGTCCTGTGGAAAGGGACCTCGGGGTCCTGGTGGATGGCAATTTGAACATGAGTCAATCGTGGCCTGGCAACCTGGAGGGTCCCCCGTGTCCTGGCAGGGAATAAGGCACAGCATCGCCAGCTGGGCCAGGGAGGGGCTTGTCCCCCTCTGCTCTGCACTGGGGAGGCCTCACCTCGAGTGCTGGGGGCTGTTTTGGGTGCCACAATGTAACAAAGATACTAAACTATTAGTGTTTAAAGGAGGGCAAGAAAGATGGTGAAGGGTCTTGAGGGGAAGCTGCATGAGGAGCAGCTGAGGTCACTTGGTGTGTTCAGCCTGGAGGAGACTGAAGGGAGGCCTCGTTGCACAGTTACACCTTGATTGTGAGGGGAAGAGGAAGAACAGACACTGATCTCTCCTCTCTGGTACCCAGTGACAGGACCTCAGGGAGTGGTCTGGAGTTGTGTCAGGGGAAGCTTAGGTTGGGTATTAGGAAAAGGTNCAAAGATACTAAACTATTAGTGTTTAAAGGAGGGCAAGAAAGATGGTGAAGGGTCTTGAGGGGAAGCTGCATGAGGAGCAGCTGAGGTCACTTGGTGTGTGCAGCCTGGAGGAGACTGAAGGGAGGCCTCGTTGCACAGTTACACCTTGATTGTGAGGGGAAGAGGAAGAACAGACACTGATCTCTCCTCTCTGGTACCCAGTGACAGGACCTCAGGGAGTGGTCTGGAGTTGTGTCAGGGGAAGCTTAGGTTGGGTATTAGGAAAAGGTTATTCAGCCAGAGGATGGTTGGGCACTGGAACAGACTCCCCAGGGAAGTGGTCACAGCGCCAACCTGACAGAGTTCAAGAAGTGTTTGGAAAATGCTGTCAGGCACACAGGGTGACTCTTGGGGGTGTCCCGTGCAGAGCCAGGAGTTTGATCCAATGATCCTGATAGGTCCTTTCCAACTCAACATACTCTGGGATTCTGTGATGATTATTAAATGATAAGGGTCAAAGGAAGCTGAATTAACCTAGGGTCTCTGTTGTAGAGACCAGTTATGAGAGTGCCTTTATGGACTTTGATCTGCTACTTGTCCTCCTGCAAAATAATCCTACTGTGCCAGAAATTCTTGTAAGCAGGAGCCTAAGTTGAATTGAATCAAACTTAGAGCTTTTATACAAATACTAGTTATTTGTATTGCAGCTGAAAGATGGTGAATCTGTCATTCAACTGTTGTTTAGCAATTTACTATGAATTATTTATTATTCTGATATCTCTGTTCTTTTTCTGATATACAGGAAAATTGCTAGTGAAATGCAAGTGTATTTATGCAAATAGAAACTTGAGTTAGATTAACTCAGTGGGATATGTATTCTATAACAATAGCACGTTGTGTGTTTTTTTTTTATTTTCTCTAAGTCAGAATTGAATAGTTTTTTTTCCCCCCGAATTCCCTTGTTTATGTTCAGTAAGGCAGATAGATAGTTAGAGGAAGGATATATGTTGTCTTCTATGAAACACATGGTACAGTAAACTAGACATAGGGAGATTTCTGTGGTCTTTCTCTGTTCTTAAATATTTTTTCCTATTTCTTGAGAAAATGCTGCATTTTTAAATCTGTCTCCTTAATTTATCTCAATTCATTTTTTGAACCAGGTATACCAACCTTTCAATGAAGGATATGCTGCTTGCTTAAAATACTTGCAAAATTACCTATGCCTTTGAGGTGGGACTATTCATTTGGTGTGAGGATGAGTGTCACTACCTTCTCACTCAAATGCACCCTGGGAAACTGCCTGTTCTATTAGTTAGGATGCAAGGGAATGGCTTAGGGCATAAGGAAACGGCTTAAAGCTGTGTCAGGGGAAGTTCTGATTGGGTATTAGGAGAGTTCTTCCCTGAGAGGTTGGTCAAGCACTGGAACAAGCTCCCTAGGAAATGGTCATTGTTCAAAGCCTGAGTGTTCAAGAAGTGTTTGGAATATGCTCTTAGATATGTGGTTTAACTTTTAGGTTGCCCTGTGTGAAATCAGGAGTTGGACCAGATGATCCTTTTGGGTTCCTTCCAATTTAGGGTATTCTGTGATTTTGTGGTTTGGTTATAGATCAGATTACTTTTAATCTTTGAATTTGAACTCTTCTTAAGCTATTTTCCTTTCAGTTGTTTTCTGTGATTTTACAGGTATCACACTGAAACTATACACAGCCTCTGTCCCTCATTTTTCTAATTTTCCTGCTTAATTGATGAAGTAGTGGATTGCTTAACTAGTTTTTGATCCATAGCATAATTTGACTGTTGACTGTTTCTTATTTAAAAGGTGGAAGAGAAGTGTCATTCACATAATTAATTTTTAAAGTTACCCCCATGTCTGGCTTATACTTCTTCAATTGTTTTTTTTTCCTTTGTTAGCCAGAATGTTACCATATTTCATAAGAGGCAAATAATGGAAAAATAATCATGTATGCATCTACTAATGTTACAGTGCTATCTCATCCCCAGTGACTGCTGAAATGCAAAGAGAGCATAAATACCATAAAGAAAACAAAATTATGAATTTATATGTGATTGAAATGCCATGATTAAATGCAATATGAAATTTCGATCACATTACAAAACTCCAGAGCACCATGTTCAAAATATCTACTGATTCTGTCAAACTAGGCCAGGAGTGAAAGAATAAGGATCTTCCAAAGAAGGTAGAGAAGAGTGGGGAGGAGGAGGCGGCTCTGGTTTAAGCTTGATCATGCAGTACAAATGATGTAGGGGAGATAAGTTGCACAAAATGACCTGACACCTTTACAAAAATGAAGTTTTCCCATTCATGTTGCTGTGATTCCTACTGAAGGAAAGCCAAACTTGCATCACTTAATATAATGCTGTTAAGTGGGAGGTCTGCTAATTACACTTTGGGAGTCTGGAGAAATCCTGTATTGAATAAGGAAAATCTCTGTGGCTTAGTACCTGAACTCTTAAGAAGTAATCTTACATTAGAATTGTTACATTGAAATATCTTTTTTAAAATGTATTTTACAGGAAGTCTAGACAGTGAGATATTGAGAATATGTGAGTACCTCCAGCATCTCTATGCCAAGTCTCAAAATGTTACACATTTTGGATTTTGCAGAACCCATGTGAATTATGAAGTTATTGTCTTTAGATAGCTAAACTCTGCAAGAGAAGTTAAATTACTTGGTCAGTTTTGAGGATCATACTTTATCAGTTGTTCAAGGCCGTGCAATGAATCACTGAAGATTAAAGGCTAAAACAGCTTAATCTAGAGTGTTTGTTGCTCACTCTGTCTACTGGATAGGATTTTCAAGGAGATACTGATAGAAATATTTTAATCTGTTCATGGAACATATCAAATAAATCAGATTATGATGATGATGATGTAATATCATCAAAGTAATATCTCTTCAAAGCATCAGTAAAGCAGCAACTTATGTGTCACTTCTACGGATCAGTAGGGTCATAATGCTTGCCTGTTTAATCCAGGTATGCTTTCAGGGTTGATGAGAAGTCTGCAAATTTTTAGCAGACATTGGCTTAAATGCAAGAATAAAAGTAATAGTTAAATTATTATATTTTGATTTATGAAACAGTCATTGGAATGCTATCACTATGAGGCTTTGGAAAGTTCATTATTAGAATGTTGAATATATCAAGGTACAGAGCTGACAGACCACAATCCACTGGCATGGTTTAAGTTCAACTTCCTATTGGCTTAATTTAGGTAAACCCCAGGTATTTTTAGCTTTTAGGTGAGTGTCAGAAATAGGAAGGAATAAAGAGGTAATGTGTTCTTCAGTTTATTTTTTTGTGCATGTAAGGATTTCAGATCACAAATAGCTAAATGTAGGGTGGTTCCATTCACAGCTGTTTATAATATATTTGTTTTGTTCAGGTTTTTGATAATTGACAGTTAAAAGATGAATTAATTGTATACAGATTATTATTTCTCTCCAATATAAATAAATGCTCCTTGAAAATTTCTTCCCTTCTAAAGGAATGCCAAATCCAAGTTTTTACTGGAGTCACTAAATTACATGAATGTGTTATTATAGTAAAAAAGCAAAAGAAAGTATAAATATGAATCTTTAGAATACTTGCATCAGCCTAAACTGGTAAAGGCTTGACAGTGAGCTCCTTTTAAGTTTTTTAGAAATATTCAAGTTATTTTTTCGTGTACTGTGTGACACGACAGTTGTATAATCCCTCTCTAGTCTCTGTAGCCATTTTTCCACTATGACTTTGTTCCATCAAAACCACCTCACTTCCCCAGCATATAGAATATGTAACACTGGAAATGAGCATTTAAAAGCTGGAAACTAGAGTTTAGATCTTTAGAAAAAGGTTATGAGTTTACCACATTCATCTGTTTGCAATACAATCTTCTGTTTCTTGGTCACACCCTGTTTGTTTTTTATTACTGGGTATTACGAAAGTGTAAGATTTTTCCAGGCTTCTTTCAATCCTCAGATGTGGTCTTTTGTCTTACTGCTTTCCATTTGTACCCTGTCTTGAACATAAAAAGTGGCTCTTTTCCTTCTTCATGATTTTGTGTTCTCTTGATAGTACTCTCTATAATAGTATTTAGTACTAAAGCATTACATAATTAAAGGAAGTGAGGATCCCTTACCATGTCAGGCTGTAAAAGGTATTTCCTCCAGCCAGTAACTGGACTTAAAAAGGGGTTTGAAGCAAACATTTTCCATTAACGTTCCATGCCCATGAGACATTTGGAGTACAATCTTTTCTCCAAATACAGGAAATCACAGCTGGAATCTTAAGAAATTTTTGCTGCCAAACTTTAACTGCTCTCTCCTCTGCTTATTAAGGCGTGCACAGATAAAGAGGAAATACACATGAACAAAGTGATAGTTGGTTATCTTTTCAATATGGCATCGAAGGAATGTCCTTTATAGGCCTACATTAAGAT
>VZTR01004996.1:0-42752 GCA_013400775.1 Chaetops frenatus
ACACCCAAACCCCAACAATATGGCTGTTGTCCAGTCCAAGAAAAGAGAAGTGGGAGGCTGATGAATGCTTCTGTGGCATGGTAAACTGGCAACTTGAGTTCAATTAAAGAAAAAAACTACAAATGATTAATCACGTTTTCTAATGCTGATTTCAGAACTGAGAAAATTCCTACATGGTTGGGTGGGGTTTTTTTGATCATTGTTCTGTTATTCAGTCAAATCTGAATTTCTTGTTCTACACCTCCAGTGGACAAAAATGTGGGGAAAAATTACTCACTTTTCCGGATTTTAAATTACATCCCATTGAATTTCAGAAATATTACAGTCAGTTCATCTTTCCTTGTACTTGTTTGTTACTTATTTAAAATGCAATTTTTCTTTTGTTCTGGTTTTTTTTCCTGATTGCTTTTAGTGTCCATGCAAAAGCAAACAAAAAATATCTTATGTCATGATACAAGTCAGAAGTTAAAGAAATTTTCTTTCTCTGATTTCCACATGACATTATCGTGGGGTTGCAAGGGACTATGAAATTCACAAAGCCTGCAAAGGCTTGAGTAGATGCTTACTTCTACATCCACAAAATTTCTGTCTTGCAGGGCAAACAGCAGCTGTAGGGTAAAATGCCTTTAGAAATACTTTGTATGTATCATCCAAACAAAAACATGCTTTTACTATAGTCACCCTCAAACCACAGATTGAGGACCACTGTTTTCAATGGGAAATAGAAAAATTTTCATAGGTAGCATCACCAACTGGACCAGGCTAAGCTTCTGAAAAAGGAACATTTTTCATGTATTCATTTTAAATGGGAAAATCCTTAAACATGAGTGCTTGCATAGTCTCAGCCTATTTTGTAAATCCTTTATCAATAGCTACAAAAATAGAATCAAAGAAGACTACAGGAAAGAAAAGTTAATGTTAGTTGAAATAAAATGAAAAATGAGACTAATGGTTGGATAAAATATGAGAACTTTAATAGTGCACATGAGGATGAAAAACCTTTAAAAAATATATTTGCAAGAACTGCTTCTTTGCAATTTTTTACTTCTTACAATGACACTAAATCTCACCCTACTCACAAAGATCTCCATTTTACATTTAACAAATTAACTTGCCCTAGTAATTACCAAAATTCATTGTTCTAAGGCTAGTGCTGGTATTAATCAAATATGCAATAAATCATCTTTGCTCAAGAGCCATTTAGAAATAAATTAAGAAATAAATGAAATTAAGGGTTGGATGTTATTTTGATATCCATTAAAACCAAATAATACTTTTGAAGTCAAGGAGTGTGCAGTGAGTTCTGTGTGATATAAGGTGCACAAACTGATCACTGTTTGTTTGTTTTGTAGGAATTACAATATCAGCTTCTCCTGATACTTTTCTGAATGTTAATCCAGACCACATTGGATTCTTTCGGGTGAATTATGATAGTCAAAACTGGGCCAGGTTAAGCAGGCTTCTGCTTGAAAACCACAATGTGAGTGTTCTAATGTCTAACCCGTCTGGTGGGTGTCTTGCAAGAGGTCTGTAAAGGCTGGGGTTTTTCTGCAAATAATCTGTATATTCTTGAACTCTTTTCCTCTTTTCACACAGACTTTTTCAGCTGCTGATCGTGCAGGGATTTTGGATGATGCTTTTTCTTTAGCAAGGTAAACTAAATCCCTGCAGAGATTTCAACACAAGTTTTTCACTTTCCGTTACCTTATAACTAGAATGCATGCAACCCAGGTGGTTGAAAGAAATTTTCTGAATTTGGTACAAGCATTAATTCTTTGTTGCTTTATCTCATCCTCCAAAAGGTGGGCATTTAAGTATGCATTGGCAACTTGCATTACCAATGCAATCAAGAGAAATGTTCCCTTTCAGTTCCATGGCAAGAAAAAAGCAGGCTTTAGTTGCGAAGGTCTTAGAAAGAGGGGTTTTCTCCATATAATTAATAATAATAGAAGCACTCCAGAAGAAGTAAGTGAGGTATCCAGAAAAGCAGAGGCATACCTACAATGCATACCAAGGTACTGGGTAGCTACCACCTCAGCTAGTTTGTTTAGAAACTTGGAAACGTCTAGATCTTATGCCCAGCCATGCTGACAGATAAATTTTAGGCGATTTGCAACAGCCTCTAAGTCTCCTCAGCCTTTCAGGATATCCCCAGCCAGAAATTCCTTTATTTTTTTGTGATATTAATGTAGTCAGTTAAGGGCTGCCCACTTCTAGGCACACCGGGCTGCTGCACAATGTTAGCAGCCTTCTCACAACAGCACACCTCCTACAGTTAGGCATTGATCAACAGTGATCCTCGGTTATCTCTTTGGAAAACACCTTCCAAGTTACATTCCAGACTACCTTCTCCCTCACAAACTTTACTATTTCAGGCCTTCTAAAGTAAATAGTAAATCTAATATCTTTGAAGAAGCAAGTTCTTCAAATTCATTAAAATAACAGAAGTTATGTTTTTTCCTTCCACAGATCTGGACGTGTGAATTACTCTGTTCCCCTGGAGCTCACAAAATATCTAGGAAGCGAAACAGAGTATTTACCTTGGCATAGAGCTATATCAGCTGTAACTTACCTCACAAACATGCTTGAAGATGATAGAAATCTCTATCCCTTGTTCCAGGTGATGAAGCAAAATAAAATCAAATCCAGCTTGGGACCACTGAATCTAACAGTTCAGAATCTCTAACAAGAGTAATATTGAAGTTCAAGTGATTTTCAGTGTTGCTGAACTATTAACACTTACTTTTCATTACTGTTCTCTTAAAAAAACCCCAATAAACACTTCTTAGTAGTGGTATCTGAATTACCTGGATTCTCCATTGGAGAAAAGAAATTATGCCTAATTATTCTTATAATCTGTCACCATAAGGCATGTCACAGATGTTTATTAGTCAAGGCTGTCCTACATTCAACAAAGAAGTAGGTATAGGGCAGCAAAATCTCAGACACCTGTCCTCAGCACAAAGGATGGATATATCTCTATGTGGCAGTGAGCAGGTTTGTCCATTGACTTAAAATACTGAACATGATTTAATGGTCACTAAAGTAAGCATGTCCTGAACACTCTATCATCTCTGGAAAGCAGCTGTGGCAGTACGTCCTTGCTGTACCCCAGCCTTCACCTGGGAGCACAGACAAGGTTGGAAAGAAATAGGTTGGCTTTGTCCTATCTGCACATCGGTATTGCAAGAATTCAGACTTGGCATGCTGTGGAGATCTGGAAAGATTTTGTGTGTGCTTGTTCATGTTACTTTTCATTGAAGAGATGCTAGTTCTGGGAAAAAAATGAAGGAGACTAAATTATGAAATGAAATATATTATTATTTATAGAAATCTACACAAGTAACCAACACTCTTTTTCTACCTCAGGGATATTTTCGCGATCTGGTAAAACCAATTGTGGATCAACTGCAGTGGGAGGATTCTGGAGACCATTTGCAGAGGTGGGACAATCTTTATTTTTTCCTTTTCATTTTATTGATGCATTCAAAGTATAGTTAGCAGTAGGAAAAGATCTCTCTCCCTCCCTCTCTCTCTTTCCAAGGCTTCTTCGTGCATCTGTTCTAGACTTTGCCTGCAGTATGGATGACACAGAATCTTTGAGCAACGCTTCTCAACTCTTCAATAGATGGTTACAAGGAGAAACGTGAGTGCTCGCATCTTTCATGGTTTGTGAAGAACACGGCATGTGACAGATGTCAAGTAGGAGAGGGGGAAGAATACTTAAGTACTGTTTCTTTATTTTAGTATTGCTGCAAATCTCTGACTCATAGTATATCGCTATGGGATGCAGAACTCAGGCAATGAGACATCATGGAATTACATGTTCCAGAAATACCAAAATACTTCATTAGCCCAAGAAAAAGAGAAGCTGCTATATGGCCTGGCATCAGTGAGGAACATCACCCTTTTGGACAGGTGATTTAAACACACACGGATTTCTCTTTACCTACAGAAGCAACTGGTCAGTTTGCTCATTCCCCTCTTTCTCTCTTCTGTGCTGTCATTTTGGTCAGATTACAGCATGAGGAATGCAACACATTTTCAAGACCAGTTATCCAACATGCCCCTCTGAGATTTTACTACAGCAAGAAAAAAGCCTTGTTCTTTTAGTGGAAAGATATTGAAGACATGGTTGTTGCTGCACACAATCAACCACCTTCAGCTCTCCCAACAGTGCATTCACCCTGTGCAATTTTAGTTGCTTAATAGTTAAGCATCGGGAGTAAATTAGTCATCCTTTTCCTCTTCAATCCATAAAGAGAGGGCAGACCTACGAAGCAATGCTTATCTCAGACCAGGAAAGGGGCATAAAATCAATGGAAAAAATTGTTTTCAGGTGTTGTCAGTCACCTTGCATTGGCTTCAGTTTGCTTAGCCTAGATGTCTACCTTCTAACTAGCTAAAATTAGGCAAACAGCCTTGAGCAATTGTTATTAACGGTCCTATGAAGGCATCCATGCCAAGTGAACTTGCAATGCTCCCTGAGGTGCTGTGCAGAAGTGCTCAAGCTGGAACCACAAATGTTGAATTCATGCTGCCATGGCAATGGTGTGGAGTCTGGATACTGCCCCAGACTGGTCTAGCAGTCAGACTGGGCAAGTATCTCACTAGGCTGTCACTCTGCATAGGCACACCAGCTACTTTAACCGTATCTGATAACTTTGCAGGTTGTTGTATCATGTAGCAGACAAACATTTGTGCAAGCAAACATCTACGCCAGGGCCATTCGCCACTGTATTGGAGCCCTATCTAAATATCATAACATGGAGCAGTCTCTGCTTGAAAGAGTTCCAAGTTTAGAGGAGGTGAAACAAGGAAGTATAGGAATTATTCAAGGAAGTATTCAGGAAGAGTAAATATGAAAGAGTAATTAAAATAATGGTAGGAAGCAGCTGCATTCCTAAATTCTTGTGACAACAATATCCATAACCTAAAGCCATTAAATAGTTAATGGTTGACCTGATTAAGATGCAAATTAATGAGCTAGATCAGCCTATATTTGCAGAAAGTAAAAAATCCCTCCTAAAGTAGGGAAATCTTGTCTCTTCTTTTACTATTAAAATAACAAGCCAGAAGAGAAGAGCAAACAGTTTGAACAAAATTGTCCATTACATATAGGAAAAAAGAAGACAGTCCTTAATCCCAACACACAACAGCTTGAAAGGGTGTTCTTCTGTAGCTGCTGCTGTGAATCCATGACCGTGCCACTCATCTCCCTGCAAACATGTGTGCTCCACCATGTCAGTCAAAACCATCTGTGCCATAACTGGAAGTATAACTGCAGCACTCGCAAGCATGCTCTACCCAAATGAATTTTAATTTTGTATGGATAAAAGTTTCCAAACAAACAGCACAGATGTCAATGTGAGCAAGCCACCTGTGCATGTATTTGTGGTCCCTGTAAGATCTTTAAAGTCTGGGCTACTACTTTTTTTGGTGCTGGGCTGAACAGGCTGAATTACTAACTGATCCAAACTTGTTTTCTCTACTTCATTAAAATATAGGAATAATAATGAGGTTTGGCTATTTTCAAGTAGAAACATAAACTCTACCTACTTTGCTAAAGAGATTCTAAACTAAGATTTCTTTCAATACAATTATCTCTTGACACAGTTATGTTTTCGATTTGGGTACTTTATCTTTAAAATGCTGTGGGGAAAAAATAATATTCCTGCTTGGAAATGGCTCTCCTCAATTCTTACGGCATTTCCCTTAGGTATCTGAAATATATTTACAACACCAGCCTTATCAAAAGCCAAGATGTGTTCACAGTCCTGAGATACATCTCATATAACAGCTATGGGAAAACAATGGCCTGGGACTGGATACGACTGAACTGGCAGTACTTAGTTGACAGGTACTCTAAGGAACTAATCGGAAGCTACATCCACCTGTAAATCTTGTTACATGCCATGCTTTTATGTGTTTTCATGGTACAGATATAATCACCTTTGCCAAATGGAAACTGAAAGCTTATTCAACACAATTATATCCATTTGCTGTGCGAAAAGTACTCTGTTAATAACTTGAAAACCATTCTTTCCCTAAATGATCACTACCAGTAAATGGTGATCAAGGAGACAAAGTTTTACCAAGGCCACAGAAATCTAGTTATTGCATGGAAATTAGTGAATCAAGTCTCCATTCTTGTGACTGATTTCATACCAAGGGTATAAAAGAGTATAAAATTGGGGGTTTTTAAAATTTTATTCTAATGGTAACAGCAAGCAGCAGACATACAGATGAGCAGTGGAAGTAATAGCAAACCTTTTAGCTTTTCTCTTCACTATTTGAGTGACTTCTCTCCCCTTCCATCTCTTTTCTAAGTGCTTGGTGAGGGCAAGGAAGGAAAGCACACCTGCAAGCCTTGAGCTGTGAATTGGACAGTTTTTGTATTGCCAAACTGCAGTATTCCTAACTTCCAGCCTGAGACAATCAATTACTTTAAAAAAAAAGTGATTCCACCATAAGAGATCACTCCATTAATAAAAATATTTAAAAACAGCTCAGCTATTATGTAGGAGTGTTATTTTTCAACAATTTCAAAAAATACTGATATTTGAGTGCATCTGCTTTATTGTAACACAATTAGAAGTTTAAGCTTCAGATAATTATGGTTTTGTATCAAATATCATTTATTAAATTGCTTTTCTAGATTCACTATAAATGACAGAAACCTTGGTTGAATAGTAACTATTTCCCAAACCTTCAACACTGAGCTCCAGCTTTGGCAGGTATGGTGATATCAATTCTCTTGGGTTTAAGTCAATAGATTCAACAGTCTTCTGTCCAGAAAACTTATTTTTTTGTCCTCTAAATGTGTAAAGCAGCAGGATTTAACTATAAAACAATTCTGTGCTACTAACATAAGCTTATAGATCTCTCCCAGCCAGAATTACCCTGACTGTGTCTTTGTAAAAAGCCGCTTGCCCAATGGCAGCATTATTCACTTCACATCAATTTTTTTTCTCTTTTCCAGATGGAAAATTTCTTTGAAAAATATCCTAATGCTGGGGCAGGAGAAATGCCCAGGAGTCAGTCACTGGAGCAAGTGAAGAGCAACATTGAATGGCTGAAAGAAAACAAGGAGGAAATACAAACATGGCTTGGAAACACAGTAAGGCCTCAAAGTCTTACTTTGCAAAAAAGATCAGGCACTCAGATCTTCAAAGATGTTTAGCAATGCAGATTTCTCACCTAGATATATTAGAGGACTAAGACCTACCATTTTTTTTTCTACAAACACTCAGGAGACCACTGCCAGAGCAATGTTTGTGTAGTTGCTTAGCAGGAATAGCTTTATATACTGAGAGCTGAATTTGCCTGAACAAAGAGTACAAAGGTTTAAAGTCACTCAAAGCAGAAGTGATGGCAGAACTGGAGTCCTCACTGATCACTCTGGTCTCACTCCTTATGCACACCACTCTGCAAAGCTACTTCTTGGTTCACACAGAAGTATATCTAGTACACTCAGGGATTCCTTTCCAACTGCACCTCATAGGAGCTTTCTCCTGAAGGAAAGGGAATTAAACAGTAGTTTTGACATTGTCTGAAAATCATCTCCTATATTTATAGCTGTACAAATTCTACGTCTGGGATTTAGGTTTGCTTTCTGATACTACAGAAAGGCCAGTTAAGCTTTCCTCTCAATTGATTTTTGAAGTTTAACTACCAGTACGCAAGGGATCAGTATTATGAACTTTTTTTCAATGTTATTAGTTGGGATTCTGTAGCTTAGGTTAGGGGTTGTCTTGGTTACTTTTGTCTTATTTTTTAAATCTTTTTTAAAAAAAAAGAACTTGTGGCAGCCAATACTGCAAATAAGACATGCTTTACTTACAGTTTCTTTTCTTATAGAAAAATAAAATTTAAAAAATCTATGTGAAATCTCAGTCTGTTTCTAATGAAGTGATGAAACTTCCTGGGTTATAGAAAAGCAGCTGTTACATAGTTCAGCTGTGCTGTACATAATAGCTTCAGTGACTTCTGTGGGGGGAGAAATCTATTAACTCCTCTGAGAGAACACAGAAAAAATGGCAAATGCACCCAGAAGGATCAGATGAGTCCCACTGCTGCAATTCAGTCTATTGCAGGAGTACAGACAGCAAACAAAGAATTCTCAGTCCCAAGTCCCTCTGCCCTTGTGATGCTGGAGAAAGCATAAGGGCTACTCTGCCTGTCTTCCCCAAGATGGAAGCTGGGGTGCTTCGGAGATCCCAGATTTCCATGTGCTGTGTCCTGACACTGGAAAAGCAGCAAATGTGAGCACCTTCTTGCCTTCTCCTTGGTCTCCTTAGCAGAGACCATAACCAGCTAGAGCCAGTGTCTGTCCAGATGTCTTGGGAGCAGGATCACAGAACACCTCACAGTAGTAAGCCCTGGGAGATTTTATACACAGCTGTCAGGAAGCTCTGTAGTTGGAACAGAGGACAGTAGCATGGAAAAGCACTTCTTTTACCTTCATCCTGCAATGCTATTCAAAGGGAAGAGGAAAAGATTCTAAGGTACAGAGATTTCAGTACAGGCTACGTGCCTGCCTCTGGGCCTTCGTACAGCACAAAGGACTCCAGAAAAACTTATGTAGTCCCAGGTGGAAACACTTTACCCCATTTCCACATTTCATTCAAGGCTGGTACTGTTTTGGGCCTCTCTCTAGACACCCAAATAGCTGTGACAAGCCCAGAAAAATCCAGTGACAAAGTCAGTTGTCCTGTTGTGCTTGTTTTGGCTGGGATAGAGTTAATTTTCTTCACAGTAGCTGGTGTGGGTTATGTTTTGTATTTGTGCTGGAAACAGTGTTGATAAAACAGAGATGTTTTCATTACTGCTGAGCAGCGCTTACGGTGTCAGGGCCTTTTCTGCCTCTCACACCACTCCATCAACAAGGAGACTGAGTGTGCACAAACTGGGAAGGGACACAGCTGAGACAGCTGATCCCAACT
Organism: Chaetops frenatus; assembly: GCA_013400775.1. Classification (NCBI taxonomy): domain Eukaryota; kingdom Metazoa; phylum Chordata; class Aves; order Passeriformes; family Picathartidae; genus Chaetops; species Chaetops frenatus. The sequence continues at coordinate 8,946 of VZTR01004996.1, forward strand.
CACCCAAGGGATATTCCATACCATAGTGCATCATGGTCACCCTACAGAGATGGAGGGGAGAAGAAGGAATGGAAAGATGTTCAGAGTGAAGGCATTTGTTGTACCCAGTACTCATTATGTGTGATAGAATCCTGCTTTCATAGACATGACTGAACACCTGCCAGATCATGGGAAGCGATGAAGGAATTCCTTGTTTTGCTTTCCTTGCATCTACAGCTTTCACTTTAATTATTAAACTATCTTTATCTCAACCCATGAGTTTTCTAGGTTTTATGTGCTCAATTCTCTCCCCCATCCCACCAAGAAGGAAGGAGTGAGCGAGTGGCTGTGTGAGGCTGAGATGCCAGCTGGGGTTAAAACACAAGACCTGTCAAAGGAAAATGTCAGTCATCTGCCTCCTGCAAACAAAACATGGCAGGATTTTGACTAACAGTGGTTTCAACTTGCTAGAGACACCAGCTGCTCTTCAAGGTGAGGAGGTGACAAAGGGCCAGACAATTTCTTCCAATATTTCTTGTTGCTCAGATTCACACACAGGGGACAGTGAAAGTGAAGCAGCTGCCCACACCAAAAACTACCAGCAGTACATGGCAGCAGATTGTCCTTGGGCAGCTGCCCGCTCAGTACAACATATGACTTCTCACCTTCACTATTTTACACTTTGATGAATGGAAGGAGTGGAAGCCAAACAAAAATTCTGTTGGTTTCAAGGTCACAAACAGTTTTGGAAGCATCACACAGTAATGCTATCAGCACATTTTATCACTGTGACTATCAACAGTACAATCATCTCTGAAAAATTTTCTGTGCACAGTATATTTTGATTGAAGGTTTTTAACTTCAGCTGGGCATGATGTGCAACATTGCAAAACCAATATGAAGATGTCCAGGCATGCAGCTCAGTTGTTTTCCCTTTCAGAGACAATTTAACAAAATTTTGGAAAAAGAACTGATTTTATGATTCATACATTTCTGCCACAAGTTGCTGTAAAAAGAGAAGCATGACTACTATGGGGATGGTGCAAGATTAGGAAGTTACTTTAAGATATTTTTATCCCTTAGTACATGTAGCCCCTACTACCACCAAGTGGGACCAAGCTGACCAACTTTGCTGACCTACCAGCTACAGTAGTAGGCTTTCATCAAGGAAAACAGGAAGTAATGAAGATTTTCTATGATGCTGGAAAGGTACAGCGAAAGCAGCCTTCATCTAAATCACGCAGACAATACCACTGTTTCAGACAAAACACATATTGGTAGCATTGTGTATCACTGTAGTAGAAAGAATAAAAAAAGGTCAGTCAGAGAGAATGGAAACATAACACGGAAGCATAGAGAGAAAGAGAAGCCAAGGACAGGTCTGGACAACTACTGAGCTCATGATCCTGGATAAATGGGGTAGAGAAGAAGATTTAAAGAGTGAATCAAGAAATTGTCACCTGTCATTTGATTCTCATTCAGGAAGTTGCGACCAAGTGCAGCTTTTTTGCCTGAGCCACACTGGATCAGAGAGAGTTTTAACTAGTGTTCCGATACTTTTGATGTTACATAAAGGTTAGCTGGATTTCTACACTGATATGAAGTTGGTAGAAGAACATGGAAGTAAGTCCAAAAGCAGCTGCTTTTGATAGGGTAAAGGTTCTGTCAGTTTTAAATAATGTTCTCTAGATTATGCAGTGCTCTTGCTACCTTTAAATGGCACATGGAGAATGTACTGTATGGCATGTGCCTCTTTCAGACTGTTTGTCCGAGATGGATAACAAATCTGGTACATGCTAAATCTTTCAGTCAGGAACTAGTGCATTTATAAATGGTCTGTGATAAGCTTAAGAATGCCAATTTGAAACTGAATCCAAAGAAATGTGAACTGTTTTAAAAAGAGATAATTTTCCCTTGGTCATTCGATCAGTGAGGAAGGAATTTCTACTGATAAAAATGAGTGAGGGAGTGCAGAACCAGCTGGCCCCTTAGATCCACACAGCTTTTTGAGGCTCTGCTGTTCCTATTGTACCACACCAAAAGCTATTGCACACAGTGAGACAGAGAAACTTCTTGAGTAATCGAAGTAAAATGTGCTGGAGTTAAAGAGGGGCCACTTACAACTTTCGCAGTGTTGCCTTACACCAGCTCTGCAAATCCGTCTCGTATCAGCTACAGCTGTGCGTCCTGTAGAGCCTGAGCCCATGGGCCTCAGGAGGCTGTAAGCCTGATAGGAGCATGAAAATACTTTATCTTGATAATTCAGGTAAAGAAACAACTGAAGACGTATTACTGCACACAGCAAAAAAAATTAATAACACCAATGGGAGCACCAAGGTGTCTACAACTCCCCAACTAAGCCAGTTTCTAAACCAGCAGTTAAGTTAACCCTGTGAGTATGCAGACATAAAAAAAAAAAACCCACCTTAAACATATGGTATGTCTGTTGAAATAGAACATGACTGGGAAGTATCCCTCCAGTCTTCTCACAACAACCAGTGCCATTTCTTGGCATTTTGTGTGATGGCATCTTCCAGCAGCTTTTGGGACTCAAGGTGAGAGGGAAAAAACTATCCTGTGCTAGGTGCAGGAAGCCTAGACAAACAGGGTCTGAACGATAGGAACTTATCCTGTTGCTACCAGCAACAATACCATACTGCCAGATTAAAACTTTGTCTTGTGTTATATGTATCCAGTTGTGAAAATTAGTCAAACAAGTTTGAGTTTGTTTTCCCAGGTGTTTACACAGAATCCAGTTGACCTGGAGGTATTCCATTAGAAGTCAGTTGTCCTGGACGTATTTCAGTTTCCCATCCACACCTATAGCAGTTGAATGTATGTGGAAAACCGGTACAGAAAGATATAGGTATATGACACTAAGGGAATATTCTCTAGCTCACAGGGACTACTGTGGTTCACAAGGCTGCCCAAATATCTGAATTCTTCCAAGATGTGCTTCACGCAAAAAAATTTCTGGCTTCCTAGTGTACGTTCTAAAGAGTCATAGGGGAAGAAAAAATCCTGAAAAATATGACCACAGTATAACATCTGAGAAATACCATTAGAAAGTAGCACACACTAGTTGTTTCAGTAATCCCTCACTTGCAAAAAACCTTTCCATAACAACTCTCTCTTCTTCATAAATTGATGTCCAGAGACTGCTACCAAGCTGACATCTTCTTGCTGATGGCTTAATGATGCTGAAACAATATGCATGGATGGTCTCAAGAACCAGGTAGTCAGGGAAAGGAAGACATCCAGGCATGAGAGAGGACTGGAGCCTAACTCTTCGAAAGGAAGTCTGGAGGTACATGGTCATTATTTTAGTAAAAAACAAAAGTTAATTTGAAATAGATGTTGCAGTTATAAATGTTAATATCCACCACACAACCTTCACCCAGCCTAAACCATTAAGAAAAGACATTGATAGTTCATTTTCTATGTCTTTCTCATGAGATGGCCAGGTGACTTCTAAATATCCTTTCCAATATTTTCTGTAACTGTTTGCGGTGAACAAGGGACTGGTTACTGATATGATTTCTTCCATGGAGTGCAAGGCTAGACGTAGGTGATGAGGTTCTGCCATTCCAGAGTTCCCATTCTGTTTTGCCTACTGTCAAATGCATTTGTACACCACAAGTCATCAAAGAAGCCTCTCCAACCAGGAACTGCAAACCCCAGAGCTACAGAGCTCATATCTGTAGCAGCTCTGCAACTTAGGGCTGCTGTTTATGTCTTTCTCAAAGAGGGATCCGGAAACCACAAAACTGCAGGATGCACTCTGGAGGGTAGCTAACAAAGCTATTAGCCAGAGCAAAAGTTGTGGAACCTCATGCCAAAGAAGGCATTAATCTGTAGGTCAAGTTCTCATAAGCCAAAAGCATTACTGTGGCAGCCCAAGAGGAAGATTTTCCAGGTGTCTGGTGGGCAGCCAAAAACTGATTGGATTCATTTATTTTAGCAAATAGTCACTTTCAGCAAGCTGAAATTATGGCCCACCCAGGTTTCTTAAGCAAGTTCAGCTGGAAAAAACACTATGGACTTGAAGTTACATAAAACCTGATGAAAATTCATCATCCCGGCTTTTTCTTGGGCTAGAGCACTTGCAAAGAAAGCAAACAGATCAAGGCTCAGTTCTGCCTCCTCCAAAGAAAGGCACATGAACTCTTCCACACGACTCTACTGGGCCTGGTCTTTCAAACTTTCCCATGGTATTTAAATAATAGCCAGAATCAAAAGTAATTAGTAACTTCCTAGTTTGTTGCTTCACATGAGCACCTGAGAACACAGGATTGCCAGACATTTTTATTAGCGTTTTATTACAGAGTATTTTTATCATTACTTTAAGTAAAGATGGGTATCTTCAACAGAGGCTGCTAATAAGCTCAGATCTGTATCAATAGGCTCTAAGTAATTAGAAATGTAGAGGAGCACCATTCTGTAGTACAGTGGTTTGAGTAATAGCCTGAAAGGGCAGACATGGTTTAAAATTCTCTCCAGCAGAAACAAGAATTCATGAAGTCTTCCACTTCCCACACAAGACCGTCAACCACTGCATGTAAGAGGCATTCCTCTCCTCCAGTGCTCTGGTAAATGCAGCCCTTCTTTTACCCTACTACCTAAAGGACTCCAAACCAAAATGCTCAGTCCTGTGAAAGGGAATATTTCCATGTCAGGTGAGACAAGACTTCAGCTTTTCATTTCTGCAGCAGAAAACAAAGCTTTGTTCAAGCTGTACAGACACACTCCCTTTCTCCCTAGTTCAGGAGAAAAACAAACAAAAATGTGCTTCTCCTGTGAATGCCCCAAAATAACATGACTGTTGGCTTCACAGACAAGTTGTTCAGCTCCCTGGCCCAACTGCAACAGAGGAAAGACAAGCTCCAGGCATGAAAGACAACCAGTGCAAACTAGGAGGTGAACCAGAGCAAACTACTCCCTCAGGTTATCACCTTAGCCACAAAACAGAAGCACATAATTGAGCAAGTTGAGAAGGGCTGATGCAAGCTGGGGCTGGTTTTAATGAACATTGAGTCACTGACCAAATATTACAAAAAAGAACAGCCAGCAGAGCCAACAACACAGAGTTAACATTGAAACACCACTACCAAGTGCAAGGTCAGCCACAGCTAAAATCAGATTGTAGGAGTGGGAAATCGAGTACCACACCAAAGGGTACATCTTAGCTGGCACTAGCATGGTCTAGTCAGAAAGTCAGGGCTAGGCCAAAGGATGGTATTTGTGTAAACAAAGTGCTACACTAACACACCAGTATGGTGCCTTCTGCTCTGCTCTGCATCCCAGACAGACCCCTGCTCCTGTCCCCTACTCATGGCTGCAGATGCACAGCTAGGAGAAAACTGAGCAGAGCCAAAAAAGGTTTGGCCATCTTTGCATTTTGTATGAATGGAGAACAACTCATTTAGCCAAAACTGCTCTAATGGATGGGTGGGTTTACTCAGGAAAAAGACATTCCTGAGGTACCTTCTGGGCTGCCCAGGTGAACATGGAAACAGTGTACAGGACAGGGAAACAGAGAGGCAGTTAAGTTACCCAAGCAAGTTGATGCCCGTGTCCTAGTGACACACACAGCTTGTGTTTTGTTTTTTTAAGCACACTTGGCTTAGGGGCTAACCATTCTGCAGAAAATATTTAAGAGTTCTTTGCAAAATATTGAAGGTATTTTTATTCTTTAGTCAGGACTCCTTGCATAGGAGATTAATGCAATCTGTCCAAGACAAATCAGATGAGGAAGATTAGGGACAGGAAAAAAAGCAAGCATCAGAAAACATATTAGTGAAGTATCATTAAGTTTTTACTGTGGGAAATATATTATCCCAAACACATATGTTAAAGCAAAACATTTAAAGCAAAATATAATTTTAGGAGTTATTGCTCAAATACTTCTTAAAATGCAATACAAAAATTTTGATCTATTTTCTTTATTCACTAGAAAAACATTGAGCATTGGGTGGTCTGGGAAATACGGTTTGTCCTTGGATTGTAATAGCTAGAGTGGTTTTATGGTTAAACAAATCTTTAGCAATGGAAATAAATAGAATAATCATGAAGATGCATCATGGTGATGAACTTCGTTTCTTCTTGCTAAAGAAAGAAAAAAACCTATTTTATGGGAGATAGAGGAGATGTAGTGAATTTTTTCCCCATTTTACTTCTTCACAGTGTATTAAGAGCAGCCTCTAGTGACAGTTGGTAGCCATTACATTTAATTATACTGGCTTTAACACAGCGTGAAGAAACAGAAACACCTCCTTAACTATTTATAATACATCTTCAAAAAATAAACAAAATAGCCCCAACCTGATTTTAGAGACCCGTCATTAGGCACACAGGGGCTTCTAAGTAACATTGCATGAAACTACTTAACCTAGAATAAACGGCAATCATTAAGGCTAAAATTTATAGGTATAAAAAAAATAACAACCAACCCATATAATAGGCTTCTATGTCACTTTTTTAAGGTTACACTTAACCATTTTAATCAATGGCCTGGGTTGGAAGGGGCCTTAAAGATCATCAAGTTCAACCCCCTTGCTGCAGGCAGAGACACCTTCCACTAGACCAGGTTGCTCAAAGGCCCTTGAACACTTGCAGGGATGGGACACCCACAGCTTCTATGGGCAGCCTGTGCCAGTGCCTCACCACCCTCACAATGAAGAATTTCTTCCTAATATACAATCTAAACCTACCCTTCTTCTGCTTAAAGCCATTGCCCCTCATCCTATTCCTACATGCCCTTGTATAACATTCCTCTCCAGCTCTCTTGTAGTCTCTCCCTAGAGTCTCCCTACTGGAAGGCTGCTATAAGGTCTCCCCAGAGCCTCCTCTTCTCCAGGCTTAACAACCCCAACTCTTTCAGTCTGTCTTCATAGGAGAGGTGCTCCAGTCCTCTGACATCTGTACCTACACTAATTTTGGTCCAACAGGTCCATGCCCTTCTTATACTGGGGACCCCACAGCTGAACAGAGTATTCCTAGATGGGTCTCATGAGAACAGAGTAGAAGGGCAGAATCCCCTTCCTCACCCTGCTGGCCACACTGCTTTGGATGCAGCCCAGGATATGTTTGGCTTTCTGGGCTGCAAAGGCACCCTCCTGGGTCATGTTTAGCTTCTGATCCACCAACATCCTCAAGCCCTTCTCCTCAGGGCTGTTCTCAATCCATTCTCTCTGTTCAGCCTGTATTTGTGCTTGGGATTGCCCTGACCCAGGTGCAAGACCTTGGCACTTGTCTTTGCTGAACTTCTTGATATTCACCCAAGACCACCTCTCAGACCTGTCAAGGTCATACTGCATGGCATCCCTTCCCTCCAGTGTGTTGACCACACTACACAACTTAGTGCTATTGGCAAACTGCCTGAGAGCACACTCAATCCCACTGTCCATGTTGCTGATGAAGATGTTAAACAGCGCTGGTCCCAACGCCAACCTCTGAGGAATGCCACTCGTCATTAAAAATTGCTGAAAATGCAAGTCATGTTTCAAAAAGCAGTGGGCACTGCCATGATGAGCCAAAGGGCCAAACACTCAGAACGCAAAACAGTCACAAGGAGCTTGCATACACATCTGTCTACAGAAGGTGTGCTGCATTCTGGCATGATGGCTGTTTTACCTCAAGCAGTTTTTTGCAACTAAAAAAAAAGCTTCCTAGCAAAACCAGGCATGTATAATTTGCAACAATCATAAATGCCCATAAACTCCTTAACATCATTCTGAGCTAGGTATTTTTTAGCTTTTTTCACTGGTAGCAGCTGAGACATTAAGAAGATATTTCATCTTCTTGCAAACTTGACTTTCTTTTTGGACACACACACACAGACACACACTTGTGCTTTGAATGATTGTAGAAACAAGCACCTGCCTGTGATTGTGCAGGGTGCCTGTGCTCAGCAAAATGATGAGGGGTCATGGAAGGACCCAAACGAGCTCTGGCTGCCTGAGGTGTGGCAGAGAATGGCAAGGCCAGGCAGTGTCCCCTCACAGTTCTGCCAGTAGCCCACAACAATGCCCTTAGCATTTCCAAAACAGGCTTATGTTTGTTTTTTTTTAATCCATTGCTTTGGGGAGTCATATGTTCTTTTATTCCTCGCTGAAAAGAAGTTAGGAAATATTTGTTTAAGGAGCCTGAGCACCTGCCTTTAAGTCATTTCTTCACTTACAGAAGGAGGACTCATCTACCACTGCCTGTGGTGGCTGCTCTCATGCAGACATGGCTGTGCCCAGACCTCTGGAGAATTGCTCTCGCCAGTCAAGCTTTGCTTGTAGAAAATGAACCCAGGCTCACAGTCATGATAGTGTCTGTAACCTCAGCATTTCAGCAACACTTTTGCAGTGTTACAAAGGGAGACTGGAGAGCCAGGGAGAGTTCAGGAATGTTGTCCCAGGCAGGACAGCAGCAAGGCATCAGGCACCTGTCCTCTCAGCACCACGGGGCAGTACCCAGCACAGACAGTGCAACCCCTCTCCCTCAGCCAGGCAGGCAGGCAGGCTGGAAGGAGAAGCTGCCAGGGGGGTGGGCTCCCTCGCATGGCTGCCTTCTCATGGGCTATGGAGAACAAAACATTGCACCCAGTGGTGGGGCAGTGCTCACCCTGGTGGCCACGAGGGTTTGAACACCAGGTCCCAGTATTCAGGCATGTCTGCTGCCTCCCCTCTCACCTACTTCCCCTGATGGGGTGGCCTTGCTCTCAAGCAGTCTGAGGGGGCTGAGGCCTCTTCCAGACTCTCATCTCACACCAGTCGAGCTGCTAGTTCACTGTTTTGAAGTACAAAGCCTCTCCTGAGAATACAGGTGGAGTCTTGGGTCTGCCACTGGGCTCTAGGCCACAGCTGAGTGAGGTTCTGTGGGCTGGCATCCCTGGCAGCTGCACCCCTCCAGCACCTAGTGTGGCTCTGGCTTCACCTCCCGTCCCTGGCTCTCCCAAGGTCACCATAGTGAGGGAGATAGATTTCTCATAGGGGTCCAGGAGCCTGCCAAGCATTTGTGTCTTCACATAGCAGGCAGGGCCATGGAGGGAGAAGGAAAGGTCCTGCCACCCCCTTCGTGATCTGCAGTGCACATTCCCCTGTGTGAAGGCTGGGCAAACCTTGAGGAGGCCGAACCCTCCACACCGCTGGTGCACCCGGGAGGGCAGGGGCGGGTGGCCAGCAGCTCTCCTTACAGCCACTCATCGGACGCTAATCCAATCACCCCGCTAATGAAATCAGGCTGTGCCGCTAATGAAATCACCCTGCAGCAGTCAGGCAACAAGGTTTTACAGCGCTGCCGCTCTCGGCAGCGGGTCGGCCGTGCTGGTGGGCCCCTCAGAGCCGCCCCGGCAGCACGGGCTCCAGGCCTCTGCCACAGCGGGCCCGTCCTGCCAGCAGGCAGAAGGGACCCGAGAGCAGGATGCCTCTGAACGAGACACCAGTTTCTGATTTTCCAGTTCCCTGCCGGCGAGGGTTTGCTCGGGGAGCTGCTGTCCACGTGTCCTGGGAAGGGACACCGCCTCGGCCGAGCCCTCCTCAGGTGCTGGCCCCCCCGGACCATGTGGTACGGATGCTCAGGGAGGGAGCTGGTGTCTGCAGCCCTCGTGGCCACTGCACAGCCAGCTTGGGGATAATGCTGCTAGTGACTATTTCCCACAAATTAGCAGAGAAGCATCCCAGCACCCTGGCCCTGGCCTCCTTGGGATTTATTCCTGAGTGTTTCCTGAATATTTATCAAAGCGAGAAAGGGCACCCTTTTCCTTGTGAAACGCTTTACTTCTGATACTATCATGCCAACAGGCTAGAAGGGGACAAAATGCTAATGCTGTTTCCTTTAAATGTCTTTTGTTCTTAGGAGACTTGAAGATGTGACAAAATATGCCATATTACTGTTTCTTTTTTACTTTAAAAGCTGCTGGATGCAGGGGAGTAATTTGAAGCATCCAGATCATGTTTGGAGCAAGGTCTACCTTAAATTGGGTGATTTTTTATTTTTTTTTTCAAGCAACTTGGAGCTGGAAGAAATTAAGGAGATGGTGATAACAGTATTGTTTGTATGAAACTTATTCATACCAAAGGCTTTAGCATTCTGCAAGTTAGTGTGCTCCTCGAAAGGTCTGCTAGTTAATTGGTGCATTGTTTAAGGGAAGATTTTACTGGTGTAGGAGGCATAAGCCTTTGTAAATAATATTATCTTAAATGTAGAAGGCCTTATCATGCACTCCTTGCTCAGGCAAGTCTCCTCTTGAGATCATCTGGAGTTTTGTGTAAGGAGCACAGAATCAAGTCCATAATGACCTGGCTGCTTAATCGAGTGGTACAGAGAAACACATTCAAGCTGTTTTCAGGCACATCTGCTAGACATCAGTACTGCCGTGATCTCACTAGAGGGAGCAATTTATTTTGAAATATTAGTCAATATTAGCTCAGCGCTTAGCTGGGCCACCAGTGGGTCAAAATTAAGAAGACTTCTCTCAAGCAAATACACATTTTAAGATACAAAGACAAACAAGAGGGATAGAGAAATGAAAATACATTGATAGTTAAAAATCCCAGCTTCTGAAACAATGAGCTGTAAACTGAAAAAGGATTTTGTGAGACATATGGAGATGATTTTTATAATGTTTTTCCTGCTGAAACATCCACAGTAGAGGTTCTGTTCCTGTTTCCAGTAGAAATTCCTGTTTTCAGGAATTACAGATCATTTTGCTTGGCCCTTCATGTGAGATTTTAAAACATAGATAAGCTATTCCCTTTTTTTATCATAGGCTGTAAAAGGAAATAAATTCCCAGATGCATCGAGATCCTGAGGAGCATTGCTAGCACTCAGACTCTGTCAACATTTCCATCTGAAACTATTATTTAATGTAGAGTCATAAACACCTTTCTGTAAACATATATTTAGTGCCTGACAAGATCTCCCCTCTAAAGGGGTGGGGGATGGTGTTCTTCCAAAAAACCAGGAGTTTAAAGCATTTTTAATTATATCTTTAAAGGCTGTGTTCTAAATCTGTCACGGTTCAATACTGTCCTCATTCAAATTCTATATTGGGGTAAGTTTGTTCTGGACTCATACAGTGCCTGGCACAGTAAGGTTCTCAGAGACCCAAGGCACTCCAGCAAAAGCAAATAACACGGATTTAATACTGACAGTGTTTATGCAGTCTGACCCTGAGTACTGCTTAGCTCCTGGGTCCTGCTGTCTGGTTCAGCTATGTCTTGACTCTCTGTTGGGGTGAAATGTGGGAATGTGATCCTTCTGCTTTGCCCCCTGCCCAGTCTGGAGGGGAGGAATGGGGGTCTGTGGACTAGCAGGGAGCTACAGTGACCTCCCTGAGGTGCATCAACATGGAGCACAGCTGTCCCATGGGCAAGACACAGCCACGGGGATTTAATCCCTACTCACAAAGCCCAAATGATCAGCTTCTGCATCTGTGTGAGCAGAAGCTGGGTCTTTGCTTCATGTGCTCAGCAGTCTCTGTATGCAAGATCACCGAGTGTGTTTGCTCTGGTGGGTTTTGGATACAGCCTTCAAAATCCCTAAACGTGCCATCTTGGTCCACTAAAGAGGAGCATTCTTTCTACAGAGCACCAACTGTGTGATACAATTTGCAAGGTGAGAGCTGAAAAGTTGCATGTAAATAAGTGAAATAACATCGCTGCCACCTCCCAGATGTATTAGACCAAAATTATTGTTATGAGCAGAAATTACAAGCATCACAGTTAGTTGGAGATGGTGTTGGCTCTGTGCCTTATTGAAACAAAAATCAGTTGTTATTTTCCAGATCTGACGCCCACACAAAGGATGGCTTACACCCCTGCCCTCGCTGCATTTCGGGAGGCTGGATGGAGGTATGTGCTCCACGCTCCCCCAGGCTCCGGCCGCGTGCTGGTACAGAGAGCACAATGTTATGCTTAAGGAAGCCGTGCTGGCGATACAGCAGGATCCGCCTGGATCTAGGTGCCATTTATCACAGGGTAAGAAACTGACCCCAAGGAAGGGAAGAGGAAAAGGAGGGCTGTGCAATTTTCATCTCTATCACGACCTGCAAGAAAAGCCTTGCTTTTACTGCTGCTGACATTTTACTGTTGAGAAAATCAAATCTCATTTTTCAGTGGAAAATTTAAAAAGAATGGTAAGTGCAAGTGAGTGCAGATTTAAGGCTACCTTCAAAAGTGATTGAATAGTGGAAGAAAATAACTTTCTATGGTTTTAATCTCTAATAATCCACAAGGTTGGAGGTTTTTTTTAGTTGCAGACTGAAATTTTCTGGTAAGGCTTTATATAAAAAAATCCTGTTCTGGTTTATTCTACTTGCTTTAGTCTACAGGTGAATAGAGATTTAGTAGATGTGCTGTCAGGCAAGGAGGAAGCAAAATCTGACAGACCAACAGAACATGACTAATAACCAGTTCATACAGAAAGTCTTTTAGTTAACACTGATGTAACTCCTTTGCTAAGAGAGCAGGTAAAAATCTGCTTGGTTCTTTCAGCAAAGCACTGAAGCACAAATCTAACGATAACTTTGTGAATATCATAGAGCTTTTATAGATATAACTAATGTTAGAAATTTCAAAATATTTTCATATTCATTTAATTGCTGAGAGATCTCCCACTGCTACAAGAAAATTTCCAGAAAGAATATTCTGAATACTTAAAGATTTTAAAATATGAAATGAACATGGGTACAAATTGCCTTCACATGCCTGCCTTCCAGCTTATGATCATTTCTGGTGGCACCTGCCAACGTGTGTGTGTGTGTGTGTGTGTATATATATATATATGTATATAGCCTGGATTTCTTAGAATTATTGCAGCACCTATGTTTATTGCATTGGGTCAGATAGTACTGACATAATTAAATGGTAAGAAGCACATAGGAGACCATAGCTAAAAATTCCTTTAGCAGCTTAGCTCCACTGAGGCAGCAGCAATAGCCTGGATTCTGGAATGCTTGATTTCTATTGAAAATCCTGAATGGCTTAAAACCCAATCTAAACAAATATGTATGTAAAATGCACTAAAGTGTACACAATCCTTTATTATTTAATAAATCTATAATATTTAGTTGCCCATTTAATAAGAAAGTTCTTTATGGACCAAGGCTCCTTTGGACTAGCAGCAGGGTTAACAGGACCAAGTTAGCTCTTAACAAATTTACGATTTTATTTCCTTCTCATTAAAATGTATTGGCAGATTAATGGAGATTGATATTCCTAGCATTACAGGCATTTTAGGAAAACTTCAGAGAGCTTGATATTGCTATTATTTAAAAATGTTTGATATTACATGTAAAGCCAAACTTGTTATGTGTAAAAATATAAATAAATAGAGATGTTGCATTTTTTTGCAATCCTCATCTTAAGCACAAATTTCTTCCTTTCCCACATTTGGTTGGAGGAAGCGGGGTTAAGCCTCCTCATCTACCAAACTACACCTAGTTCACATGAGCAGATTGCTGTAGAAAATCCACAAAGGCATCCAGTAATCAATTCTTTGGAGGAAAGTGGGTTCATCTATTTTTGCTACAAGGAAAAGTTGTTCTTTTCAAAAAGCCCTTTGCCCTTTGCCATGTGAATTAGCAGTACACTGCTGTTAGTCTAAGTGGATTAAAAAAGGGTAAAGACTCCTGGTCCATGAAAGCCTGCTCTATAGCTAGATTTTGTACAACTGTAACTGTGTCAGTTGTGTGAGAGACCTGGTGAGGGGGAAGCACAAAGGGGGTCTTTTAACTTCATCTGCACCTCCTGGTATCAATTCACTTACAGTGGCAGGAAGGTGCTTGCAATTCATTTCTTTTCCTGGTAAAGAATAACAACATCGGTATGAAGTCTTTATGTTGATATAATGGCAGTCACGATATGGGGCAGAGGGGAGTGGCTGTGTTTGTGCTCTAATGCCCGAGTGGTGGAGGAGACACAGCGCCTGTGTGCATGCACAGCTGAAATAATGCGCTTCCCAAGGAAGGCAACAGTGCCGTTCTGCAGCTATAAAGCACTGGGCTTAAGAGTTTTGCTTGTGAGCATATCATGGAGCTTGGCACGCTGACTAGATAAATGTTTAAAAATAAGTCTAGTGCCCAAGCTGACAAGCTTGTGCCTTTTTGAATATACTAATCTGAAGAAGAAAATGGATTTATCTGGAAGTTTGTTTCATTTGACTGAGGCTCTCATCAGGGATGTAACGTGTACTTGCCATTTTCATTACTCACCTGAATATTTTTGGTATCTCGAAACAGGAAATATAAAGAGAGTTGTATTCTATTAATCACCCTTCTCTTTGTTCTCAAGCTACCTCTGTTCCTTCTATCCCTCTTCCAATCATGCCTCCCTTGCCAAATCTTTAGAAAAAAGGTAATTGCTGCTGTATTCTTTCAGAGACTCTAGCACTTACTGGTACAACATGTAATTCTTGTGTCTAATTTGCGTTTTTGTCATCCGACTGGGAGCCAGTAAAAAAAAAAATCACTATAAAATGGAATTTTATAAATAACAGATGTGAGCTTTTTTTGTGAAAAATGTCTGGGCTTTAAAATATTCAAGGTTTTTTAAGGAAAAAGCCAATCTGATTCTGTTTGCTTATTTTGATTTCCCTTCTTTTTCTTTTGTTCCTGTCTCTATTTTCCTGAGCTTAGAGGGCAAATAAAATTTTCCTGGGCAAGACAAAGAAGAAGAGTATTGTCTTTGGTTTTATCATGGTGGAGTAGGCACAGAGAGGGTAAAGTCAAGAATTTTCCACAAAATTGGGATACCGAAGAGGTTACATTGTATTCTTCAGGTACTCACCATTGCATGGTACAAATTCCACCGGCATTATTCACCAGTAACATGTCTAGCAATTTTTTTCACTGGATGAAATGGGGTTTGAAGAAGGATCTTGCAGAAAATTGTTTGGTGTTGTCTTAGGGCCAACACTTTTGATAGCTTTCACTTCTGTATGAGTATCTGAGGGGCACTGATTACAAACATCCTCAAACTCCAGCTCCCCACCCCTCCCTTCTCTAGCCATCATAACAATGAGTTATAATCTCCATGCATAGGTATAATGCTGCTCATGTATAGAGATATAAGTTAGTAACTGCTGACTCCTGGCAGAGCCACTGTGTGCCTTCAGGTCTCTGTCCCAGGGCCTATTGAAGCTCCATGCCAAGCATGGGAAGTATTGCATGGCAAGGTCCTGACACCACATGGGCTGGGGACGTCGCTGTGATGTGTATGTGCATGGTGTGAGTCTAAAGTGCTGTCAGTCCTAAAACACGTAGGCACCGTCCTTGGGCTGAAGGCTGCATACCAGTACTGCTCTTTGGCCTCCTGTTCCCACCCATGAGTAAATGTTCAGCTTGAGGCTTCTGTGTAGCAAAACCCCATTTTCTTCTGCTGGGGTAAGAAGAAGAAGACAGAGGTGGCCCAGTTTGCCACACAGAGGGAAGAGAAAATGGGGTGGACTGGAACTGGGTTCCTGTGTGCAAAATCCTGGGGATGGAATCATGTCATTCCCAGACCAACTGATAGTGACTGTCCCACTTCCTCTCCAGCCACAGCTGCTGCCACCTCAGCCCTGAGCCCTTCCTGGGTGGAAACAGCAGCCTGGCTTTGCATGCCTGTAGCAGAGGTGATACAGGCAGCAGGGCCTACTCAGGCTGAGTTCTTTCTCCAGCATGCTCTTCACCATGATGATGGAAATTCTTCTCTAACCAAAATCACTGTTGTTGCCTTCCTGCTCCACACCAATTGTCCACTACTCACACTTATACGCTTCGGAGCAGATATGACCCATCACAGTTCTCCCTAATGCCAGTGCCCTTGTCTGTGCTGTCTCTCATGGTCTTGGGCTGTGAGTGTTCTGATTCAATATTTAGTTCCCTACCACCTCTACAGAGAAAGTGCTCTGCCCTCCCTTAATTTCAGCCTGGCCTGAATAAATGAATTCTTTTGTCAATTTCTGCTTTAAAAAAAGTGGTGATTCCAGCCATCACTTGACCACAAACTCTCTTTAAGATCTTCCAAGGAAAAGCCCGCCCAGCCCAATGGAGCCTGGTCTGGATAGCTAGGGTTCAGAAAGACAGCCTACGGGTCTGTTTGACAGATGCCTGGGTGGTTCCAAGGAGTGAAGCAAGCAGCAGCCCTGTCTTGCTGTCAGTGCAGGCATCTGGCTGGGATGTACTGCAGCAGCTTGGGTTTGTTACACATCAGTGCATGTTTCCTGCAGCAGCCACAGTTTGATGCAAACTGCAGGGCTATATTATTTATAAGCTTCAGATAGTTTAGCTGACCAGCTCTAAGAAGCCTTTCTAGAGTACAAACATCCAAACTAGAATTTCAGAAATTTGGTTGATAATATTTAGGAAAGGAAAGGGCATGTTCCTCACACCAGAACATTTTCAGCAAATTAACATCCCTGCTACTAAGCATATATAAGTCATTGCTTTGCAGCAGGATGAGTGTTTTTCATTTATAAAATAAGCCAAATGATAGATTAATTTCATTATCCCTGGAAACACTGGATGAGCCATTTGTGTTGAATCTTTAACCAAAAGATACATAAATCAGCAACCAAAGATAGAGAACCATCATGGATGTTTTTAGTATGAAGGAAAGTATGGAAAAAATTTAAGTACCTAAAATAGTCATTTATATGAGGCAACTTTACATTCTAATGGATGCAATGTAGTGCCATATTTCCCAATAACAGCAATTACTAATACAGGCATCTGTGTTACACCTTTTGCTAAAGAACTTCTTCAAGGAACGTGCTTCACAAGTAGTGTGTTAAAAATTATCTCACTTTTCTTTACTCATTAGCAGTGAATTTAAATATGCTTCATAATGGGATCTTTCCCCAGCTGCTGAGATCCCATTATTGAAAGAATCTCCTGTGTGCTGTCTTCCTCTGCCCTTCACAGGCAAATTAAGCTGTCCCTATCCTATTCCCATCTTTCCCTTGCAGCTATGGCTGCAAAAAACCTACTGAGTTGCAGGCAAAAATACAAGTGGTTGCTCTGGTGGCTTGAAGGTGTCTAAGAGAATAAAGTCCTCTCTGGGTCTTTATGACAGACGAGCAACACCCTCCCCATCAAGGGTCTTCAAAGCAGCTACAACCAGCAGTATCCTAGGAATGCAGTTTCCATGCAACAGTTCTTTTTGGTGGCAGCATCTAGTCTACCGAACATGATCCTGTAGGATTCACAGCTCATTGGGCAGAAAAAAACTTCTAGAATCTTCACAAGCAAATCCCTGAAAGATTCAAGGGTCTGGATCTATGCCAAAAGAAGTAGAATCTTTCTGTGAATGAGAAATCATTGTTGCCTTTTGCATATAGATGCATTGAGGTGGGGAGCTTAAGCAACATACCCAGGGTATACAAAGCAACCAAGTGGTAGAGCAGAAACAGACATCTGTCATCCTGACTCCTATTTTTCTCTAATTTCTATTCTCTCTTTCACTGATGCTTTCAAATCTATAGTTAACATTGCTGTAATGCATTTAGAAATGAATACAAATAAGTATTTTTTTCTAGTGGGCAATAAAGATGAGTTGATTTTGCACAGTTGTAAAATTCTGTTACATATAAAGGATTCTTTATTTTATAATAGCTATTAGAATGTTTGTTTGTGGGATTCTCTTGAGCTGGAAACTTCAGACGGAGCATTGCTTTGAGCTAATCATTTAGCAAAGGACAAAGATGCCTTAGATTGCTGACTCGTCCTATAGTTAATGGTTCTCTCAGGCTTTTCTCTGTCAATTGTGGCAACTATGACATCAAATGTTATCTCTGTAAACACATGCCAACTCAAAATAGCACATGGTTGGGGAGCAGGACAAAGAGTTCCTTATCCTATATTTTAGCTAAGATTATGGTCACCAGCATGTTCCTCTCAGCACAGAGAAAAAAATACACTTCAGTTCACCTACACTTTACAAATTTTAATTTTCAAAAATAAAAGACTGATGCAAAAAAACATTTCAATTTCAAATTAGCTGCATTAGGGGATCATGCCCTAAGTGTATAACGTATGGAATACTTTCTTCTGGGATGTCAGAATTTGAGTTATATCACCTGCAGAGGGACACTATAGGCATGAGGATAGCTACAGCTATTAGAGACCTTTTTCTAAAGATTTCCCAGGGCCGTAGACTGGCACTTCAGACAACCAGACTGTTTTGTTGATCTGCTTCTGATCTGCCATGTGACCTTGAGCAAGTCTTTTCACTTTCCTCTAGCTCTGTTTCTCCTCCTACAATTTGCCTTATCTATTTAAATGGCAGCCTTTCTGAGCAGGGAATTTCTCACCTTGTGCTAGCTAGCAGTGCTTAGCTGAATGTGAACCCGTCTTCTTTGGGATTATTGTATTGCAAAGCCAGCAAGTAACTACCAATTAAAAGCACTAGTACAAAATACTAATAAGCTATTTTTCCAGAGGGGATGTTAGTACAGTCAGAGAAACAGTAATCCCTCCTTCTCCACTGCTCCTGCTGCTCTCCATATCTAGAAGCTGAAGCAGTGACGCAGCATCACCAGCACTGCCGCTTTATGGACAAAGTTTTTGGGGGCGAGCCTCAAAACCATAAAGATATGGGGTGTAACAGCATGAAGCAGAGCTGGCCAAGCTGTGGCTGCTGAGCTGCACTTGGCTTAGGAGCAGGTCAAATCCACTCCCATGCTGGGTTTTATCAAGGAGGATGAGAGGTGCTCCTAATCCTGGCCATGAGTGAAAGTGAGCTTGCAGAGCTGCCAAGGCTCTGGCTGCAGTGCTGGACCTCAGCCACCCGTGCTGACAGCCCTGGGTTGGCAGCGTGTATTGTCCCAGGGGCTGGGTTCCTCTGGTGACAGCCAGCTCCAGGGCTCACAGGCAGCACAGCCATGCTGAGCCACACAGACCAAAGTCTGCAAAGCTCTCTCCCTCTAACCTGCATACACAGTGTGGAGCGGCAGAGGACAAATCACCCAGGTGGTTCACAGCCCACCAAGAGCCTGAGGAGGTAATTTAGAGGCAGCTGAATGACATGACTGCTCAGCAGCAAAAAGCCACAGCCTGCCCTACTTTTTCCAGTGTGGATAATTGTCACTGGCACAGTCTCATAATGAAACACAATGTGAATAAAAGCAGGTACAGAGTACAGAAGCCTGCTTCAGAGTTCTGGGCAATGGTGCACCTCCCCAGAATTTATAAGCAAGGGTCTGGCATAACTTAATTTGCATGTGTGACACCTGTTCCTGAACATTGAAAAAAGAACAAAATAAAAAACACCCTAAATGGACTTTTCTTCCTTTTTCATGGCTTATTATCCACAGACATCTCCAAGCAAGCAATCTATACAGCCTGTGGAGTCACATTCCACCAGAATTTTGGTTAGGGTCTTTGACCTATAGACCAGTAGTGCAGGGAAGTTCCATCTTCCCCCAGAATCAATGGCATTAAACCCTGTTTGGAGTACAGAGGTTTTCTGGGGCTGAACCGTAATGTTTGCATGGAAGGTATTTTTTGGTGGTGATATAATATGTGCTACAGCCTATGTTGACTTTGGCAAAGCAGATCATTATCCTAACTAGGAGTTGTTTGTAAATTTGTCCAGAAATATCTAATTTTTTTTTAAAATCTAGGTGCAGGTTGTCAGCCTGCAGCACATCCACAGTTCAGCCATTTCCTCAACATTCTTCCCATAAATTAGACAAATGCCCAGACTATCTAAGGCAGCAGTTCACTTCACAGATCAGGATTTCTTAACATGGGTCCCAGGAGGAATGTTCTTGCCTAACTCATCTGCACACTTTGGGAAGCTGAAGCTTTCTCACAAAAGGCTTGTATGGCACATACTCATCATCCTCACAGCATCCTTTTATAATCCAAGCAGATACTTTTCCTGTACATCTGCAAGCTGGAAAGATCAAGCATAGGGGAGTGCAGGCTGTGCCTTTCTCTCGCACACACACATGGCAAATCCCAGAGCTTTCTGCCTGGAATCCCCCTGAGTCAGTAAACAGCTGGATTTGTATCCCAGTCAGGAGGCAGCTCTCAGAGGAACATCTGGCTCGGGTCTCTATCTTGTCTGCTGTTCCTTCACACATCTACTTCCTTAAAAAGAGCTTAGTGGGGTGAGCAGGAGGGAAAACCAGCTCCAGGTCCTTTTGGCTACTTAAAGAGGACCACCCTGTTGCACTGTCAAACAAAAGTTATATATTTCCAACAAAAAATATAATACTTAAATAAGGGAGACAATTAAATGTAGTTGCCAATTGCAGTGCAGCTCCAACGTCTTTGGGATGACTCGGAAGTTTATGTGTGCAAGAATTCTGACTGCTGCTCGCCTCCTCTTCAGTTTGATCTTCCAGGCTGTTAGAGAAAGGGCTCTGCACAGAAAGGAGTAAGTGAGACTCTTGGATGTTTATGGGGAATTGTGTTAAATATTAAGCAGAGATGTCAGTCTGCCCAGACTTCCAGATGACATCCTTGTTTTGCAAATTGCCCCAAAAGAGGCTGGTGGCAATATTTCTAGAGGCTCATATTGCTTAGTGTGAATGACAGCAGTTCAGTGTCTTCTCTGACAATTTCCAAATAAGCACAAGACTAATGAGAAAGGAGAAGAACAAAGACCACTGCTGTGGGGCAACAGATTTGAGGGAAAAAACTGTGATTTTGTGGTCAGTCAAATATGGAATGTGCTGATGGTTCCTTAAGATTTTCTAATGGAAAAATCATAAGCTGCAAATAGTTAAATCAGAGTCTCTATTTCTCAGCAAACATCTTAAATTACTGTAGCGGTTTCACATTCACCTGCTCGCCTGCTCACACCAGGCGAGAGTGCAGTGTAGTGGTTTCATGAGAATAAGGATTAAGAGAAATGCAAAACAGGCCTAAACTTCAAAGATAAAAATAGTTTATTAACAAAAAAACAACAAAATCAAAATCAACCCCCAGGTGGTTTCTTCTTCCTCCCCCCAGCCCCCCACCCAAGATGGTTCCTTTCTCCCACCTCATTTATCTTCCTTTACCACTATCTTTCTCATCAACAACANTCTATTTCTCAGCAAACATCTTAAATTACACATAAAAAATCTCTTCAATACTTTAGCTTAAGGGAGGCTCTGTCTAGCTCTAGATCCTTTGCCTTTTGGGAATTTTGCAGTGGACCACCCACTGGGAAAATGAAAAGTTGGCATCTCTACCACTGTGGCACTTTTTCTGGAGATGAGCCCCTAAAATGCTTTGCTCTTTTCCTTGGGAAGACCAAATTAAAAGGTCTGACTTGGTCAACTTGATTTGACAGAGCAGAGAGGTATAAATCACTCACAACATAGTTCCTAAACTATTAGATACTCCATTTACATGTATTTGGACCAAATGTCCTGCTTCACCCCACCACTTACATGTAATGTAATCAGCTCACACTTGTCTACAATTTCACAGGGAGACATGCTATACATTGTAGATGCCTTGTCTCAGATAATGAGCTAGTTGTACTAATTATTATAAATCTGTCCTAGCCTATAAAAATCTTTCCTTAATGATATTGCAGTGAGGTGGCTGCTTCATTCTGAGTCAGTTTTTCCTGTAGCTATGCCTGTCTTTTTGATTGAAACCTATTGTGGTTCCTTAGTGAAGGTAGCCAATTTCCAATTTATAGGCAAACAAGCCACTTTGTCTCCAGACAATTTTATGAAGATTATGTTTTTCACCAGAATAAAAGGTATGGAGTTGGAACACTAATCTTATGCATTAAAATTTTTTAAAATAACAACAACAACAAAAACTAAAAGTAAAAAATAATTTAAAAAAAGACCCAGAGGAATAAAGTGTGCATTATGCATAGGAAGTACCCATTTCTAGATAGAAATTAGGGATTTAATTTGTTCCATATGCTGAAATGCTCTTCCTTACCAAGTTAACTGAGCATTTCACAAACACCAATGCACTTTTATCTTTACACCATATGGGACACAATTGTTGCTCTAGTTAGGCAATTGTTGCTCGAAGGGCAGCTGAAAAAGAATGTCTGCATGGCGTATGAACTACACGGGACCTTCCGGGTGCCCATCTCCTTTGGCACACACCAAGGACCTGATGAGAACACACTATAATTCCCTCCGAGCTTGCGTGCATGCCTGATTTCCTTCTTGTGGTTGAATCCATAGGATTATTCAACATGTTTTTGACTGCCGAAAGCATTACACCAGTCTAGATGACCAGGATATGCACTTGGATCTGAAGGTCTTGAAGCATTCCAGATCCTTCAGTTTAAACTCCACCTTAGTGGCTTGGCCTTGTCCATGTGCTGAAACATGAACTAGTGCTGGTGTCCTGCATTTTACTGAGTTCAGCACATGTACAGCCTATTTGCAACCTAGCTAGCTAGGTTCAGCCTCAGAACTTCCCAAATTTTAGGATGGGCCAGTAACACAGTGGCCAAGGGCCCTGCAAGTAGAAGCGCCCAGGAGACACGGTGTGTCTGTCTGACCGTCTTTGCTAAAGGCAAAAATAGGTGCCCTCACATGCACAGTATCCAGCAACTATCTCACCCTCTTGGTGCTGAGGGCCCAAACCCAGCTCAACCACCAGCTCGCTTGGGGTTTTACTGTTTGCTCACAGAGGGACTTGGTAAGAAGGATTCACTTCTAGAGAAAGGAGACATCCCATCCCTAAACACTTCAGAGGGGAATATGGGGGAGTGGGAATCAGATGAAAGAGGGATTACTACTGTGCCTCCAGTCAACAGCAACTCTCATGGACTCTTGGCTACAGTCTGAAACATCAAGAGTTCCTTGGGGTACTGTAAGTGTGTCCAACACCAGTTACTATGTCAGATTGCATGGCAGAGGTTTAATCACAGGGGTCACGGAGCCAGGATTGCATATCTAATATCACGCCTTAGGAGTTCAGCAGTGTGGGGCTATAGCATTATGTGGAGATGAGTGTCGGATACTGTCTTGAGTTTCTTGCCAAGATATCAAGAACTGCTTTTTGTGCTTTTATACTTTTCACTCATTTGGCTGAAGTTCTTATTTCTAGCCTCAGATCACACATTTCTTAATGGACAGTGGGAGGTTTTTCTTTGTACCTCTGGGAGACCTCAGTGCACTGAGAACAAATCCTCGAGCAGGTACCTTCTCAAGCACCCTGCAGCTGGAAAAAATGGCAGGACAGGACTGGAGCATTACTTCTTGTTCTAGGCTCTGCTTTTTCCTTTGTAACAGCCTGACATTCCTAATCCTCTGGGATAGTCAGGATGGGCATTCTGCCCACAACAGTCCACATGCTCTGCTGGTATGCATGTAAACTAAATTTTGCAGTGAAATTTATCAAAGGCCATGAAGAATAACAAAGAATAAATTATGAGTACCTTCATCACCTTTATGGAATCTACATTAAGACTACCAATTTAGCTGTCCCATTTTCCCTCTGCAGGCTTATTTCAGTTAGATTTCTTTTAAGAAAGTGAAAATGTGCCACTAAAATAAATCAGTAAAACAAAATTGCTCGGGTTACACCACAAATAATTAGATTCAGAATTATCACTCTTGTAACATACCACCCCTGAGCTGATCTAGAGAGCATACAGATTTTTCTTAATATGACAGCACATTGGTTTCAGTGGCATTGTATTCGATGGAGATTTCATCTTGTGATAGTCACTGCACAGGACATCTCACAGGAGCCACAATTAAGTTCTCTTTTCTTCTCCTCAAGTTGTTTCATCTTCATATTCATTCTTTGGCTTCATTTCTCCAGCCAGAAGAGAAACATAAGGGAACCACTCTGTGATTTCTAATGCAACATGTTTCTAACATGCATCTGCATGGTGTCTGCTCATGCCTGCAACCTCCACACAGGGTCAGCATGGTCTTCACAGCCTGGGCAGCATGGTCTCTTCCTATCCCCATGAAGAGCCTTCACAGAGTTCCTTTAGAGGGTTTTCTCCATTTTAAATTCATCTATTTCCCTAAACATGAGACATACCCTTGTTCCAAACAGCTGATTGACTTCTGTGGCCAGAGATTAAGTATTTTCTGGTTGGGAATTTTTCTATTCTAGACTCTGCAGAACCTCCAGTTATTCTCCTTGCCCAGCCATGCAAAATTACATTAGCCTGTCTAAGGCCATAAAAAGGGAAGCTCCCAGTCCTTCTTCTCCAGCCTTGAAGCCTGGTCCTGGTTCAGCATATTCTGTGGGCACATACTCCATTCCTGGAGTCTTCCAGTATGAGTCGAGTGGTACTCATCCTGTTCAAATGCCATTGGAAGCCAGCGGGATTTATGAATATGCATACATGCCCCTTTGACAAGCACATTGCAGCTTCTGCTCCTTCCAGCACAAGAAGGAAAATACTACACTGACCAGTGTAGGCCTGTAATATTTCCATGTAAACAATGCTTGCTTGGGTCCCCAAGCTGTGTTATTTATGTCCCCAGAACTGCCAGCTCTACTGGAGGGAATTTGAGTGGTCTCAAATAGCAGTGCCTGGCCATCACAAGAATTAAGTACTCCATTGTCATGGAAAGAATTGTTAAAGCTGTGCTCCGGTTTCAGAAGCCTTTTTGTTCAGAAGACAGAAAAATTCAATGTGTCCTGGGCCCTAGATAATTCAAAGGAAACACCCCATGAGTTCCTGAGAACCTACAACTGTCACTTAATGAGCAGTGAGACCACTCTTAGAGGTAATTAATATCCCTTTTTGTTGTGGAAAAAACAAAACAAAACAAAAAACAAAATAAAACAAAACAAACAAACAAACAAAAAAATAAAACAAAACCACCCCTGTTAGTAGGAGCCAAGGTTTCTGCTCTGCATCAGGGGATGAAGTTTTACGCAGCATCTCAGGTGCATGGTCCAGGACTAAAAAAATGACCTGTGCTATGAGACATCCCTCCCCAAGTCCTTTACTTACTGAGCTATAGCTGTTGACATGTGAGAATGGCTGTCGCCCTGATCGTGTCACGCCAACATTATTTGTCAGGGATGTTGCTGGTCACCCACTGATTACAAGCTAAAGTCTCTGACCTCCTGGCTCAGCCACCAGTTACAAGTACATCAAGTAGGACAAAGGTGTCCTTAACATCCAAATAAACCATGAGAATAAAGCCCAACTGCCTGTTGGTGTTAACAAAACACATGGAGTATTTTTATCTCTGGAAAGCTATTTCCTACTTGCAATACTACTTGAAACACCTTCCAAGTTTTCATTTGATGTTTCTTGCATTCATATATTTCATGTATCTTATTTTCATTTTCCAAACATGTTTATTAAAAAATGTTCTCAGGGTGATGGGCTCTGTGGTTGGAATTTCTTTTTTGGGGAAAGAATGCCAGAGTTGGAAGATTTTGCCAGAAGGATGTGAAAGCTGAAGGAAATAACAATGACTGGGGCTAGAGATTTGTCACAGGGAGTTAGAATGTGAAAATTTACAGTCTGGCCATGAGAGAGTCCAGGCTAAAGCCATGAATTTATAGGAAGCATTGCCAAAAGCTGGATACTATTATTTTACTCAAACTCTGTTTTGCTTTGCATGTAAAAAAAAAATTTTTTTAAAAGTTGAGAAATGCCAGAGACTTTGGCTCTGCATATAGAAGAAAGAGGGCAGAAAAGCCACCTCTGTCTCCACTGCTCTTCCCATCCCAGCTGAGGAGTGGGAAGCACGCATAACCTTCCCTGGAGAAATCATGGGAATTCAACCACCCCAAATCTCATAGGGAGAGTTTCTGCTTGCTTGGGAACTGCCCCTGCACTGAGTGCTGCCAGCTCAGGCTCTGCTGACTTCAAAGGAGCACCAAACGGGCTGGGACCCACTCACACCAGCACTTTGTCCTCCAACCTGGCAAGAAATTCCTTCATTCCTTAGTTTTGCAGACACCAAAGCAGATGCAAGAGTTTGTAGCTCAAAGGGTTGAAAACTGCATCGGCACAGGCTTGTAGATTCCTGCTTCTCTCCAGATAATGCAGCCTTGGAAGTGCCCATTAAGGTTTTTCATAAAGGAAAGGCTTTATACTCCTTTATGCTTTTATTTTCCCAGTGACCTTAATTGTTGGTGAGATTGGGATTTTTTTAATTGTATGAAACAAAAGAGTTCTCTTCCCTTTTATCTTAAAACTATGAGGTCTGGATCTACTGTAAAATTACTTGTGAGACCTCTGAATCTCTTACTTGCACAGAAGTAGCCACTTATATTTATTGCTTTACATATGGCCACAATCCAGCAAATCACTCAGGCACGTGAATAACTTTCAGCATGGAAGTAGTCCCCCGTGAGGCAGCGGGACTACCACCACACTAGATATACACATCAAGTGATGAGCTCGGCTCCACCCTCGTGTTTTCCCGAGTGCTGCCATTTCCCCACATACACACCCAGCAGGCCAGGGGGCTTGTTCCTTGGGTTCCTTTCCAATTGCCTAAATCTCAGTTGCAGATTTGAACTGTGGGCTGCATTGATGGCTACATGCTCACTGATCCTTGCCCACGTCTGCCCACCAAGACTATGCTGTGCTGCGCTCCGCTCAGATGAGATATTCTTCCTCTTTTTCCTTTAATCCCGAGAAAAATACATAACGAATTAGCAGGGGGCGGCCTTGTTGAGTTTTATAGAGCCTTGCTGCAATGTATGAGTAGCTCTTCTTATCACAGGCACAGAGAGGCAGACCCCTCGAAGGGCGGGAGCAGCAGGGACAGCTGCGAGCCGCCACACCTAGGCTGGCCCCGGGGGGTGGGGGCTCCTGCCGCCCTGGAGGGTTAAGGGCCGGCCTGTCCCACTTCTTTTTCTCCTCGCCGTCGTTTGGAGGGAGCGAGGCGGCCCCAGCTCCCCGACGGTTGCGACCCTCGGGTGTCCCCTGTGGGGCTTCGCTCTCCTCACGGGGAGGTGAGACTGCATCCCAGGGCATGCGGACCCAGGGTTAGGACTGCAGACAGCCAGCGGGATCTCGGGGGAGAGGAAAGGGGGGAGAGGAGGGAATGGCAAATACTGCGTAGAAACGGTAAGACCTGAAGCCGGGAGCACTAAGTATTTACCAGGATTTATAGGTGGACTTTACAGGACGTTTTACTACAACCTGGGAGATGATTCATTTTTATACATAGCCTGTTACACTGCTGGGCCGCTCCAGCCGGTTAATGTTCAACGCGGACCGGGCTTAGCGGTGAGAGCAAGCCCGCGGCCGGAGAAGGGGCTACGGCCATCGGCCTCGCTCCACGCCCGGCCCCGCCACGGCCCCTCAGCCCCTGGACTTGCTGGGGGAAACCTCAAAAAAAAGGTCAAACGGCAGGAGAGACTGAAAGACCATCAGGCCCCCCCTCCATTCCGGTCAGGCATGGGTTTCACCGTCTCTGTCTGTTCATGGCCAGTCCCTGCCAAAGCCTCCGGAGCATCCCTCTCATCCGCGAGCGGTGGCTACGGAGCACAGCCCGCTCAGCACTCTGTGTGTGTGCGCGTATGCGTCTGTGTGCATCTGTGTAAAATAGATGTGCGTGTGTGTATTACACGTGTATGTGTGCATGTGTGCGAGGGAATGAACCTGAGACGCTTCTCTGCTGCACCCCGGATTGCTGGGGAGCCAAGCTGGGCTGGCACCGGGTCTCTCCCACAATCTTTGCACACTCCTTGCACACTTGCGCACACGCAGGGCTCACACGGCTCCTTCCTCGGCGCCGCGCCGCCCGGCCCTGGCAGGGGGCTGACTGCAAAGGGCGCTCAGGTCCTCCTCACTTGCCGGAGCGAGGCACTCGCGGCCTCCTGTTGCCGGGTAGGCTACTGGGCAGTTTGTGGCGCTTTTTTTTTAATTTTTTTTTTTTTCTCCTGGTTTTGAGTTGGCCATCAGCAGCGTCCATACCCCGCTCCCGACGGGAGTCTCCAGCCGCGCAAATCGCGCCGCTGGCACAAAACTCCTAGGGATATGCCATTGTAGAGTCGCGGCCCCGGAGGGCCTGCCGAGCCGCACCGTCCCCGCTTGGGGTCCGGCCCCGGCTCTTGCCGAAGTGGTGCCGCGGGAGGATACCTGTCCCCACCTCGGTCACGCTGCCTCCCTCCCGTGGGGCTGCAGACCGTAAGGCCCCGCTCGCACGCTGCCACCGCCGGGCTGCGCCGCCAGAGCTGCCGGGCACGGGCTGGTGGCGGCCGTACGAGGTCGCGGGGCCGGGGTCGGGCCGGTGGCCCCCCCGCGCAGTCACAACCCGCCCTCCGAGAAGGCAGCCTCGGCTCGGATCTCTCTGTGGCTGCGGCAGCGTTTGCCCTGCCCCTCCTGGCTCCGCGGCGGCGACAGCGACCCGCGCTGCCCCCTGCACTTCGGGGCGGGCGGGGGGTGGTCACAGCCGCAAGGGAGGAAGCGACCAAAACGAGCCACCCTCGTCCCCGAAATCACGGATCGGCCAGAGGGACGTTCGTCGAGCACCGCCAGAGGGCTGGCTCCCTGCGCAGGGGCGCGGAGCACCGGCTCCGTTCTGCCCGCTCCAGTCCCGCTGATCTGCCTGGCACAAGTGGGGCCGAGGTCCCGAAAAGAGGCCTCAAATTACTTTTTTTTTTTTTCATTAAAAACCCCCAACAAAAGAACACACACAAACAAAAAAGTAAAATAAAAAAAAAATAAATTAAAAAACCAACCAACCAACCCAACCAACCAAAAAACCCCAAACAACAAAAACTGATCCCTTGCCACTTAAAATTTGCAAGTAAGAGTTTATTATATTTTCCCTCTCTTCCTCTCTTGGAAGTAGATGCAGGAGGCCGGAGAAGTTAATTCCAAAATGAGTTCGCATTTAGAAAACTTCAGATTTAGCAATCAATTAGTCCGGGATTGTATGGAGCTCCGAAGGTGTAAATCCTTCCAAGTTTCTGGATTATTGACTGTTACGCTCTATCGGGTGCCTAATATCCAGACCTACATGTGTAATACGCGTACCAAAGCAGGCATTTAGCAAGGTAAATTATATGCCCCGGAAAAGCGTGTTAGCGCCAGTGCCGTGAGCCGGTCCCCCGTCCTCTCTCCTTGTCTTAAACCGGGATGTGAGATCCCCCCGCACCACTCGCACACCCCCTGCAACCCCTTCCGCGGCCGCGGGGGAAGGCGGGCTGCAAACCTGTAAACACAGTGTCCCCCGCTCCACAAAGGAGTAATATTGAAACAAAAAAATGCCCCTGAAACGCCGCTTTATTGAAGAAGAAAAAAACCACACCCAACAGCAAACCTTTCCCCGGGCTCAGATGTCAACTACTTTCCCAAGGAAGTTATTTCCCTCCAAAAATGTTAATGAATGTCTAAGGAAAAAAAAAAAAGTTCTTTTATTTTATAGGTTGAAGCAACTGTACAGGTATGTGAAGATCGGTATCTCGCTGGTTTGGGAAGGCGCACGCGGATAAGCGCTGAAAGCACACGCGGATAAGCGCGCACGTACTGAAAACAAAGCAAGGGAAGGACAGCGGGAAGCACAGACAGTAACCAAAGGGAGATACATCCATATCTGCGCATCATTTTGACCTTTGCGAGGCGAGGCACTCCGGTCTGCCGGCCAGAGACTCGCGCACGCCGCCGGGGTTCAAAGTGCGGGAAGGCACCTTCCGAAAACAAAAGAACGGAGCCGGGCCAGGCGCGGGGAGAGGGAGACCGGGGAGCCCCGGCCCCGGCTGGAAGGGGTGCTCTCCGCGGCCGCGGCCGCAGCTCCGATCGGGGGGCGGTGGGGGCTGCGCGGGCAGGCGGGACTGTGGATTGGGATGTGGATTGGGATGTGGATTGGGAGGCAGACGGCGCTGCCCGCTCGCACGCCCGGCGCGGGGGGTTGCGCAGCAGGCGGCTTGAATAGGCCTTTCCGAGGGACGAGGGGGGTGCGAGGGGGTGTGAGCCCCTTGTTTAACCACTCTCCGCCCCGCTTCTGCAAATAGATATTTTGCAAATTCCCCATTTCGTTGTGGCTTTTTCTCCCCCTCTTTGAGGCCTCCATTGTTCCAGGTTCACACTGCCACCGCCGATAAGCAGAAGGAAAGCCCCCGGGAAAAAAAAAAAAGGAAGAAAAAAACCCCACCACGACCCAAGATTTTGATTTACGACCTAATCAAAACATTATATCTTTGGTCAAGTGGCGCAGAAAAATGATGACCCTCAAGGCTTCAGCTAGGGGGAGAGAGAAAAATTCAGATTACTCTCGGAGTGATTTATGTCCTCTCTGAGCGGTCACGTTGATTTTTCATCGTTTGAGCCATTACATAGTAGAGTGAAAAACCCTGATCCAATTTTTCTTTCTTTTTTTTTTTTGGTCCAGAATCCGTATATATTATTCTTCTAAATGAATGCGCTTATACTATGTATTACATATCTAATAATTCTCCACGCACACACATA
Source organism: Chaetops frenatus (assembly GCA_013400775.1). NCBI lineage: Eukaryota > Metazoa > Chordata > Aves > Passeriformes > Picathartidae > Chaetops > Chaetops frenatus. The sequence continues at coordinate 39,227 of VZTR01004996.1, forward strand.
CTCTAAATATATATGTACCGACATTTTATAAGTCTATATATTTATAAGAGAGGGCTATAAATAACCAAAGCCACCGAGAAGAAACGAGAGCCGAAGAAAGCGTGAAAAATACCGTGCCGATACCCGCAGCGATCCTCTCGCTGATTTCCAAGCCCGTCCCGCCGAGAGGGTTTGGGCAGAAAAGCTCTCTCGTTTCTCCGGCTCCCCTGATCCCCGAGGGGGCTCCCGGGCTGCCAGCCCTTCGCCGCCGTCACTCTCAGACCTTTCGCCCGCAGCCCAGTGAGGAAGAGGAGGAGAAGAAAGAGGAGAAAGGGGACATTTTTGGCAGCCCCTGGCACTCACCCGAGTGAGGTGTTGACACGGTGCGGAAAAACCGAGGGGAGGTGGCAAGGCCGGACAAGCAGTGGGGGGGCCTCCCGCCTCCCCCCTGTCCCAAGAATGGAGGTTCTTTCCCTCCACCGACCCCCTGGCAAGAACACACAGAGGAAAAGAAAACAGAAAGACGTGCAAAATATTAAAATAATTTTAAAGCTCCCAACCTCACAACAAAATAAGACAGAAAAAAAAAATCTAATAAAAATGTGATGATGAAGGAAAAAAAATGAGGCAAAGAAAATAAAAATAAGGGTTGTTAAAAGAAAATAAAAAGTGAGGAGTGGAAAAGTGGAGGCTGAGGTTTGCCCACGCTGCAAATATACCCACGGGAGAGTCCCCTGATTTCGTATGGGGGAAGCATTGTCCTCGTGGGAAAGCGCAGGGCGCTGACCTCTCCCCTCTCCTTCTTTTCTCTGCTCCTCTTCCCGTTTAACCGCTGGGGGGGAAGGAACCCCCTCCGCCGTGTCCGCCCACCCCTGGGCTACCTCGGCCGCTCCTCCCGACCTCACAAAGGGGCGCAACGGGCGCGCAAAGGCCGCTTAAGGAGCAAGCTCGCCCTCACCGCGTGGAGTTTCCTCCCTGCCGTCCCCTGCGCCCCTCGCCAGTTTACGCGCCCGCGGAATTTCGTGTCTCGATATTCCCGCCGGATCCTGCGGCTGCCCACCCTCTCGGCAGCCCCTCCTCGCCCGCCCGGGGTGTGAGCCGATGGGAGGGCCGAGCAGCAATTCATCTTGATTTGTTTCAATTGTCTGGCGATGGCAAAGTTATAATCCTGTATAATTTCACGAACAAGCAGGTTGAGAATGAATGGGTCAATATTATTTAAAACAAAACACAGGAGAGCACGACCTTTCCCTTCAACGACGTGTTGCAGCACGAAGTCGCAGGAAACTCGGGCTAACCTCTCACCCCCCGCGCTCCACGGGGTTGCGGTTATTTGGGCTGCTCTTTGTTTCTCTTCATGTCTGAAAGGGGGATTTGGAAATAGAAATGTAATATTACATGAAGGATCTCCCCGCTAAAGGGAGAGAAGGTGAGCGCAGGGGGCGGTAAAGGGGAGAGATTATTTTGAATAGGAGCAGTTTGTTTGCAAGCAGATTTTTTTTAATCCCCCCCACACACACACCTTTTTCTCTTCCCCCCCAACTCCCTTTTCTTTAATGTAATAAAAGCTTCCTTCACAGCAAGACAAATTTATGCTCGAGACACAGCAACTTTGTGGCTGGTAATTCTCGAGTCCAGCGATGTCAAATAATCCATTTTCTCGGGGCTATGTGGGGAAATAAAAGGACCCAAGGGGTACAAGTCCTAAGTTTCTCTAGTATGCAACGTTAGAGCGAGGGATATTTTTCTTAATGCAGAAAAAAAAGCGCCAGCATTTATTTGCATTGCAAAAGTTCTACCCCGACTCGCCAGAGAACGAGATCTAGTGTCAACTCTTAGTCGATCGCTGCAGACTAACTGCTGCTGCACATCTTGGCTCAGTAAATAAAAAAATCCAGACAGAACTGTATGCTGTATATTTTACTCCCATGAAATAAAACACTTTTATTTTTCATGTTTGCTGAAAAGTAAAACAATAATATTGTACGAAATGTTATACACAGGGCATGTTTTACATTGCAATATCAGAAACATCACTGCATCCACCAGAGGTACTATTCTAAAACTGATATTCACACAGTTTTTTTAATAATTATATGTTAGAAACATACAGTGTTGCATTTAGTATATACATTCCCTTGCTCGCAAGCGAAAAAATCCTAATCGCTTCTGTGTAACATGCTTTATTTTAAGGCCTAACCTTTTAAAAACACTGTTGTGATATTACTAACAACGGCTTTTATAAAATTAATTTGACATTTCGATATATATACATCCTTTCAGTCATTTTTATGTTAACAATGCTAAACTTAAAAAATAACAAGCTTATAGTAACATTAAAATGTCATATCATATCCAGTCAAACATTTGTCCATATATATATATATATATATGTCCATGTCCTTGTAACTGTTGAAATACTCTTAGTGAAAGATCTCAGAATCTGTAGGAGGTCCTTTGATTACAAAGGAACTATCTTATTTCAGTGGTTTCCTCTTTTTTTTCTTTTTTTTTTTTTTTCTCCTTTCTCTCTCTTTCTCTCTCTCTTCCTCTGATTTTTCCTCCTTTCTCTTTCTCTCTAGTGCCCATTACTTTCTAGTGAAATTCTCAGTCTCTGCGGGAAATGGGGGGGGCATTCCCACGCAGTGTTTCCTACTTGGATGTTTCACACGGGTCTGTCCACCGCGTACTGGCAAGCGCTCAGGTTGGAAGCAGGGTTCTGCACACTGGCATAGCCAAAACTGGAGTGCTGCTTGGCTTTAAGTCTCAGACTCGCCAAGCTCGAGTTACATGTGTCCCTATAAACATACGGAGGTGTTGGAGGAGCATAAGGACAGGCTGGCGTTGGCACTGCAGAATTCAGGGAGGAATTGCTCAAGTTGTTCAAGTTATTCAGGCTGTTGAGGCTGGAGCCGGGCACCCCGGTGACTGCAGAAGGTACCATGCTTGAAGACATACTCATGGAGGATATGGAGTTTGGAGGGGAGAACATGCTCTGAGAAGACAGAGGGTTGACATTCATGGAGTTGAAAAAAGGAAAGCTTTTGGTGGAGAGGGAAGCGGAGGTCAGGCCCTTGGCTGCCCAGTTGTTGTACGAGTAGCCGGGGTACATGTCATCGTAGGGCTGCATGAGGCCATTAAACTGCGAACCGAAGCCGTTTTTGCAAAGCTCGGCTTGCTGGTTCCTTTCTCTCTTCCTCCATTTGGCTCTGCGATTCTTGAACCAAACCTTTGGAAACGGGGGAAGAGGAAGGGAGGGAGATGCGAATTAGTCAGGAACCACGACCACCACCGCAGCCCTTTGCAGGATCTCGGGGCAACAGCCGAGCCTGTCCGTATAGAAGTTATACATAAAAATGTGTACGAATACATATATATGTATATATCTCCATATATAGGTTCACCTCCTCCTCTGTGGCGCCCTGCGCCGGACCAGGGCAGGGATGCGCTGCCAGTGCAGCCGAGCATCCTCGGGGCCGCCTGGGTTTAGCAAGGCAGATTCGTGGCTGCATCATTCCACCCTCAACACGTCCCCCCCACTTCCCCT
>VZTR01004999.1:4130-54292 GCA_013400775.1 Chaetops frenatus
CCCCCCCCTTTTGTTCCAGGTCTCATTAATGAAGCAGATTCACTGACAAATACCGCTGGGGGTTATTTATTCATGAAATACCAATACCGAGCAATTCTCAAAGCCTCCAAAGCACTCATCCCAGAATAAGCTCCAGAGCTTTGCAGTGGCTCTTCTCTCCAGCTCATCCTGAAGGGGGATTAGTGGGTGTTATCCAACTCTGCTGTTCCTTTTTATTGCCTGCTAATGGTTAAAGACTTCAGGGCCTTACAAAGTTCACCATCGCTGAGAAAAATAAAGATAAGAATGCGAGCTGGGGACTAAGCCAGTGCCATCTGCTCCCTGAGCTGGGTTTGGGGAGGGATCTGAGCTTGAGGTTCAGGAGTTTCTAGAGACAGGACTCACTAGCAGCACAGAGTGTGATGGTGTGTCACCTGCAGCTTCACCCACAGCCACCCAGCACAGCCCAGCAAGAGGGCCCATGCCCAGCACCTTGCACTGCTTCCTGCTTCTGCTGAGCAGGGAACTTCAGAGCTGCTGCACTTGCAAACCAGGACAGAGCAATTTACACCCAGATTCTGCATTTTTCAGCCCAGCTGCTGCATGCCTGACCAATTCTGAGCAGCTCTCCCATGATGCCCTGCAAAATTCATCACAGAAATGGGCATGAAGGGTGGTCGACACACGGATCCCAGCTGAGGGTGCACGGCAAAACTCAGAAACACATTTTTTATTGCTATATATAACCAATAAAACCCCAAGCTGCAGCTGCAAAGCCCAGATTCAGAAGCAAAGAATTGGATCAGCACAGGGGACTGGGGCCTTGGCTGCAAGCAGAGCCCTTGGGACCCCTTGGTGCCACCACCTGCAGCCCCAGCACCACACTCAGCACGTGGCATTCCTGCCCCCAGCCAAGGCAGAGCCGCCCCTTCCCCAGGGGTGTCCCCTCCCAGGACCCCCTCTCTGTCACAAACATTCATTTCTGATCCCAGCTTCTGTACACTGGGGGTGGTTTTCTCCCCATTTAAGACAGGCAGCCAAGGCAACAAGAGAAGAGGATGGAAAGTGCTCACCACTGCTGGATGGCCAAGTGAAGATGTTTTCCAAGTTATTTTTAGTACTTTTAGCACTTCCTACACTCACACTACAATTCCAGCTGGGTCTGCTGCACTACAGGCTCAGCTGTTCTGTACTGAGAGCCATCCAGTTAAACACCCAAATTATAATGAACATGCAATAAATGATCACCTGAGAAAAGTGGTCTCCAATTTAAATGCAACAGAATACATTTTGGTGTCCCAGTGCCGTGCCTGCATCAGATTTATTATTTCATGTAGGAAAAAAGTGATTTTCTGCCCAGTACACCGACAACCACTTTCCAGCCACTGCAACAGGGCTGCAGGGTTTGAAGAAAAACCACCATCCAGGTCCTCAGCTGGGAGAAATCATCCTCACTTGAGTGACACTGGAAAAGGCATTTCAGCGGTGCTGTGCTGACATTCCACAGCTGATGAGCTGCTTGCCATAAATTTTCTGGGTAGTCTCGCTTCTTGTGGCAATACTACAATAAACACTTGCAAAAACGCTCTCCCAAAAACCTTGAGGTTGAAAGTGTGAAAAAATTCCCCAGCAAGCTGCAATAATTTGCTGGAGATTCAATAAAAGCACCCCTCCGCCGGAGCGTTTTGAAGCTCACTTCTGCAAGCAGAAAGGCCAGGAATTTAATTACAGCAAAGCAAAGCAAAAACAAACACACCAGGATAAAAGTGAGCTGGGAAAGAACATCCCAAGGCATGTTGGGCTTCACGAGGACCCTGCACCCTGCTGCAGCCCCCTCACAGCCAGCACCCCTCTGCCATATGAAGGATCAGGGTATCACAGATGAATTAATCAAGATAGTTTGAATTCTGAGTATTTTTCTTGTTTCAGGGAAGGTTGTGGCTGCGGTTTCAACCCTGCACAAGCCAAAGGAAATGCAGGAGATGCTGGCTCAGTCTCCCAGGCAACGTCGGTGCTGGGAGGGTTAAGAAAAGGCACATGAGCCTTAAGAGGGATGGCAAAGCACGGTCAGCAAGTGTGCTGGGAATTACATGTGTTGGTACCTGCTGTGGTGTGGTCTGTAATCCATCCCAAATGCAGCAGGATGCTGAATTTCCAGTGTGCTGGATGCTCCTGTGTGTCAGGAAACTCAGCAGCAAAACGTGGGATGGGATGGGATGGGATGGGATGGGATGGGATGGGATGGGATGGGATGGGATGGGGTGGAATGGGGTGGGATGGGACAGGGTTTTGGAGCACAGCAGGTTCTCTCAGTGGGACAGAAACCCCACAGCAAGTACCTGGGGACACCAGCCAGGAGGGAACCCAGCACTGCCAAGCATCGTGTCCCCCCTGACCACCCCAATGGGCACTGTCAGAGAGATACAATGGGCAGATACACAGATATACACAGATATATACACAGATATACAATGGGCACTGTCAGGGAGAGACCAAGCTCCATCAGCCATCCCAGGAACAGGGCCATGGCCATACCATGTGGGTACACACTGGCCTGGCCACACAGAAAAAGTGCAGTGCATGAAATTATAGAGATTGTGAGGTCACATACCCAAAACTTAGGGAAATTAAGAATTAAGGTTGCCAGGACAACCTTAATGCAGTCTCTGATCATTTTGCCTTTGATGAGGGTGTTGACTCCAAGACCACATCCAGGAGGGTTATCCTAAGAACCCATCTCTCCCCAAATGCCAAAGGTGATGGTGCCATGGCTCAGCCAGGAGCCCCTGGATGCCTGAAACAGTCCAGAGCTCAGTTTAGGCAGCCCAAAACCCACCCCTGGGTACCCACAAACATCCACAGCTTCACAGCCCCCTGCAAACGACTTCCTCTGCAGCTTCTCAGTACCTTGTTTTCCTTGGAGGACACGTAGCTCCTACTTTATTGTACTCTATCCAGGCACTGTTCTGCATGCACAATTACTTAGCTCCTCGTGGCTTGCTTGTGCTTTACTCAACACCAAGAAGCAGCAGTATTTCACAACAAATAAAGTGATTAAGTTCCCAATCTCCCTGTTATCATCCCCATTTTACAGACAGGGAGCCAAGGCACAAGCACAGTGATGTAAAAAACATCCACTCGGTTACGTGCACCAAATCTGAGACATTTAGATGTGATTTTTCAGAGTGCTTAGCATTAAATGACACTTTCCCTGCTCAAAGTACAGCTCTCATTGACTTTGGTTGAAGTTTTTACAGCTTCACATTAATGCAGATCATTCCCAGAGCAGGTTCATCAGCTGTGCTGAGCGAGGCAAAGGTGAAAAACTAGGATATGATCATGCCATTAAAGACTATTCCATAATGGATATGCACAGAGGGGCTGCCTGAAGGCTGCACAGCAAACCGGCCCTAGCACCTCCCAGCTCTGGAGTTCTGCAAACTTGATAACATTTGCTAAAGAGGAGCCTGTTGGAGGGCTTATTCTGAGCAGGGAGGAAGGTGTTCAGCCTGGAAAAAGAGGACATTTTCCAGCAGCAGCAGCTGCAGGATGCAGCATCACTCAGCCCTTGGTGGGCAGAATCACCTGGGGCAGAATCACCTGGTCAGGCCCCTCCCTGACAGCTCCCTGCCCTCTCACTGCTTGTCCCAGTATATCCCATTCCTCTCCCCCACTGTCCCAGTTCCCCTTCCCCACCAGCCCTAAACTCAGTGGTTTTGGCCAGCTGCTGTCTCTGTGCTCAGGCACAGAGGATTGCTGCTGGCTCTCACTGCTAAAACCAAACAAGGCTTCATGCTGTGTGCAGCAATTCAAGTTTTTCAAAGCACTTTTGAGCTGGACAAATTAAGGCAGTTCTTGGCCTCGGAAAGAGGGACCCTCCAGAAAACACCTGCCTCAATCCTCAATCCTCAATCCTCTGCAACAGTCTTGCCTGGGGGGAGAAACAGAAATCTTAGAAAAACAAGCAATCAAGCAAGAGCCGAGACAGAAGACCTGAGATCTCTCGTCCTAAATTATTAAAGGCTGAAAACATCATGAGATGGGTCAGGCCACCCCAGTACCAGGCAGGGATTGCAGCCCTGCCTGTGCTGGTTCAAATACAACACAGATTCATGTGGGTTCTACATGGCATGGCAAAAACATGTCATTAATGGCAAAATTGGCATTAAACTCAGAGCTATGACGAGCTCTGGGCATCTCCTCACCATCTCACCTGTATCCACTCCCAACATGGGAGGTCACACCCTGGAGACAACAGGAGCATCCAGCCACTCTCCCCCTGTCTTTGCCCTTCCAAGCCATCAGCAAACTAAGATTTCAGGTCCCAGCTCATTCAGCATTCCCAAGGCATGAGCTAAAGGATTTTCCCATTTAAACCAGACATATATTTTAGCCCAAATGTCGCTGTGCCAGTTTCCATCTCTCCACCCAGCTTCCCTGGCTGAGAAATTGGGAATTCGCTTGCTGGTGGGGCCAGAAAGGCAAGAGAGGAGGAGGAAACACCCCAGCCCATGTGCAGGCTCCATTCCTTGCTCCTGAGTCCTGTGGCTGCACAGTTCCCCAGCCCCACAGAAGCAGAGATGCCCTACACTGCCCTGTGGGACAGATCCAGTACAGGGGCTTTGGTCAGTCCAAGCATTTTGCAATGGCAAGCTGGAAAATGCCAGCTTGGGACTCAGACTTCAACCTCTGCTTAGGCACAAACAACTCACTGGGGTTTTCCTTCCCTTTATACAGCCTTCTGGGGTATTTTGGACAAGTTTTTTGTCCTAGTGGGGTCTTCTGGGTCTGATTCTGGAGCAATTCATGAGGGTCACGAGGAAAAGCTGTATTTTGCAGGGAAACTGGGAGAGGGAGGGGCCATAGCCCAGAGTCATCCCCTCTCATTGCCCAGTGACTGGGGGGGTGGTTTCCAGTACACACATAAAGTGCCAAGATGTGGTGCTGATAAGCACTTGGGAAATGCTGATAGAATTAGATTAGATAAATAGGAAACAGCCAGGGCTGCTGGATCAGATATCCATGTTCTGATTTTTCACAGATGTTCCTATCGATCCACTGGGAACAGACAGCACCGAGCTCCTCACAAACTGGGTGCCAGGGACCAGCCACCTCCACACAGGCAGGAGTGAGAGTTGGGAATGCAGGTCCCTATGGAATGCTGGATGCAGGCAGGACAGCCCTGGAGGAGCCAGCTCTGAGCAGCACCACAGCTCAGCACCCTCCTACAGCTCCAGGAGCAACACCAAGCTCTGCCAAAAAGCTCCATCCAGCCAAACCCTGCTGAGACCCACACATCTGGGTGACCTTCACCAACCCCCCTGCACCCCAGGGGTCACCAGATCCCAGCCTGTGTGGCTTCCAGCCATGGCACAGGGTAAGCAAGCAGCCCATGCCACAGGACTGCACACAGCTGCACAAAGAGAGGGGTGAGAGCCCACAGGAAGCAGAACTCGAGGCTTTTTTTGGGAAACAAACCTGTCAGCTGTATTATGGAAAACACCACACACCTGGGTCAGTTTCTAGGGATACATTTATGCATATGCATCCATATATGCATAGCTTTGCTGCTATATATAGCACCTTCCATCAGCAACACTCACTGGTTCAAAAAAAGCCAGATGAATGTCCACAGTCAGAGGAACTGAGGCACAACCAGATTATTTACAGCTCATTTCCAGAAGTACTCTTTGAAGTTAGAATCCAATTAATTTTATACCTGGGGAGAGATTTGCATTGGGTTTTCCATCCATCTGGGCAGGTTTTTCAAAAGGCCTTGGCTCTAATCTAGGTGTCTGAAGCAGAGAGTGTGTTCCAAGGTGCCCAGCATCCAGCAGCAGCTCCACAGAGCACAGGTGGATTTGACTCTGCTCTGGAAAAAAGGAGACACTGAGCCCTTCTAAGGACACCACCTCCATGGGTCTGCTCTCCAGAGGTGAGGACCCTGATCTGCTGCTGCCTTTGGTAGGCACCCATCCCACCCTTGCCTGGAGATGTGGGTACCTCAGAGCAAAGAATTCCTGCCTTGGAGAAAAAGAGAGGTTAGTGCTGGTTTAAATCCCTGAGCAGGCTCAGCCCAGGATCAGAGAGACACCACTGCTGGCTCAGGGGATGTGCTGGGGACTGGTGGCTGGGGAAGGTCTGTCCCACCCTGTGCAGTAGGCACATCTCATAAAATCACATTGGTTGTTATCTGAAACTGCACCCACACTGCCAGGAGGGTTCCTCTTCTACCCTCCCCTGCAAAGCTGTGCCACTCTGGCTGTGGGCACTGCCTGGACAGACCTCAGAGCAGCCACACACTGCTCCCACCTCACAAACTCCTCGGGCCAGAGGCTGTGTTTAGCCCTGCACTTGGGCCACCTCTTCAGTTCTCTTCAGTGAGCCTTTCCTGGTCTGTGGTGCCATGAATATCCCATCAGAGACACATCCCACATCCCACCCCCAGCACAAACAAGGCCCTGGAGCCCACAGCCTGGAAACCTCTGATCCAGGCAATGCCTGCAAAGCATCACCTTTGGACATCTGAGGGAGAGACAGAGCTCAAAATGCCCGTGAGAGCCCCAGGGGCCAAGGTTTACCAAAAAAAACCCAGTTCCCCCCAGGAGGGCACAGGCAGCCCTGGCTGCAGCATTGCCTGTCTGTAATGAGCTGACCCGCAGGCTCCCTCCTGGCTCTGCAGCTCGTGGGGTAACTGCTGCACATTTTTAGCCTTGCCTGCAGCCATATCGTACAGCAAAGGCTGCCAAGCTGTGTCCAGGCACAGGTGTGTTCAGAAAAAAAAGAATAATCAGCATCTAAAAAAAGAAGAAATCAAAAAAGAAAAGAAAAAAAAAAAGGAGAAAATTCTGCTGCTAAACTCTGTTGCACCTGGGTTTTTTGTTTTTTTCCAGATGAACCAAATTGGCTGCCATCGAAGCAAATGGCAGATGAAGAAAACATTGACTTTCTGCTTGGGTCAATAAACAAGATAAATTGAGTGGGGAGTTGGACGTGGAACAGGGAACATCATCATTTGCCTGAGGAGGAGAGAGGGTTAAAGGCAGAGAGGCTGAAGCAGGGCATGGTTGTACCTCATGGAAGGGTGTTTCACCTGGGAGCTCAGCACTGAGAGGCAGGAATTGGGCTGGCTCTGCCAAGGCTTGGGACTGTGCCATGAGATTGGGTCTGATGTTTTTAAAACAGATGATCCCAGACCCAAATCCTGAGATGAGACAACAGGGGATTGCATTCCTGTAACTGAGCACCTGCTGGTGCCAGGGGCTTTGTCCAGAACAGGTGCACAGCCTGTGCAGGGCTCAGACCTGACTGCTGCTGGCCCTGGAGTGGCCACACCAACCCTGCCCCAGATCCGAGAGGCCAAGCATGGGATTCAGCTCATCCACCCCACAGACACACATAGGACTGATTGCTTTGGGCTCCCCCAAACTCACAGGGAGAAACTGGCTAATTTGTGGATTATCCTTCTGCCCTAAGGCAGTGAAAAAGAGCTAAACCATGCCCTGAGTCCCACAGACCAGATCTCCAATGGTTAGAGAAGGCAGCCTTGGGGATAAGCTTAGATACAGACCTAGGGGTGCTCTAAGCTACTCCTAATCACAGTCAAATCAATCCCAGCCTACAGCCCCTGGAACTGCCTGTAATAGATGCCATGGTCCTCCTGAGGAGGAGTAAGGCCTTGAGATCATCCACAGCATTAGACAGGTAAAACACCACTTGGGAGAGACATTAAATGTCTGCAGTAGAGCTGCATGATGGCAGAGGTTGCAAGGGATGCATCAGGGACCCAGTCCCACAGGCAGTGATGGGAGCTCCAGGCAGGTGTGCATGTGATGGGAACATTCCCCTCCTCAGGCCAACCAGATCTCAGCCATCAGGTTGGTTTCAGTTGCCACAGTGTGTAATGGTGAAGGATGTTGGGTTTGAACCACAATTCACAGCAGTGTGGGACAGGGCTGTCACCATTCCTCCCTGATTAGATCTGTCAGAATCCATCAGCAGGAACTTTGTCTAGGAACCCTCTCTCCAGCTGCACATTTAGCAACAGGAGATTGATGAACGGAGATGGGGAAAAAAAAAAAAAGGTAAAAAAGAAAGACAAGAGCAGCATTTGCACACTGCAGGACCACCCTCCTTCTCCTGAGCATCAAACTTCACTCACCACCTTTATTTCAGGGTCTGTCTCAATTAGGAAGACTAAACAGAAAAGCCTCCATGCTAATCCAAGGTCTTCCTCGAGGGGCTGAGGAGGATGCCCAAAATGCAATTTGCTTTCTTTCAAAGACATTAGAAACAGCCACACAGACTCATGGCCTTCCATGGCCCCACCACGAACCCTGCAAACCACCAGGCAGCAGTGGATGAAGAGCTGATGGGTGCTGGGAGCATCCCTCAGAGCCCAGGGCAGCCTCCAGGTAGAGAGGGGAGCTGTGAGCATCAGGAGGGCTGATCCCCCCCCGTATCCATGGCAGGATGCACCCCACTCCTCCTCACTGGGGGATCCTTCAACCTGACTCACTCTACACTGCACAGTGAGAGTGATGCCAGCCCTGTGCTGTGCAGGAGGAGAGGTGAGGATTTCCCAAAGCCTCTCCCAAAATACAAGCCAAGACTCCCCTTTGATTGCACACACAAGGGCCAAAGCATTGATTTTTCAGCCAATAAGCAGCAGCAGAAGCAAACCTCTGCAAATGGGACTCTTGGAAAAAGAGTCAAGCTGGAGGCTTTTTGGAGGCAGAGCTCACTGGAGAGGCAAACCTGGGGATTTCTGAGCAGGAAAACAGTCAGAGGTTTTATTTTTACCATTTCATCCAAACAGGCTTCTCCAGACGTATTAGTGAAAAGTGGGGATCATGGCAAAGACTGAGTTTTACATGTTTCTCCAAGTTTTTTTTCCCAATGGAAGGAGCACTGCAGAGCTGGAACACTGCCTGGCCCCTGGCCCGAGGGCAAGGAACTTGCTTTCAGCATTTGGACTAATTCATGTTAGAAGATTCTCATTTGACTCCAGCAATATTCACCTCCATCTATCCAAAACCAAACTGGGTGTAAAGAAATGCAAATGACGTCAAAACTCCTGAGGGTCTGCCCTGCCACAGGAGAACATTCCCAAGAATAAAGCCCTGAGCAGGAGTTGGCATTTTGGGATCACCTGCAGACTCGGAGGGTGAAATACTGTCAGACTGTGGGCAGGCTGCAGGATGTGCCAGTGCTCCAGCCTCCTCATCTGTAAAACAGGGACAACAGCAGCTACCTGCCTCCCACTGTGCCACACAGTTAATTAATGTTCCTTTGAGTTGTGAAGATTAAAAGCGGCGTAAAACCGCAAAATAGCGGTTTATTATTATTATGAATGGAGCCTCTGCTCGTTCCATCAGTGCCCCTTAAAGCAGTGCTGCTGCAGACACTGTGAATTGCTCCCAGCAGCTCCACTACTGCTGGCATTCACAGGGGTTTGACTGCAGACTTCCAAGAGCTTTGAACATGTTGGGGAAGAAGAAAGAGAGAGAGAACAAACAGAAATTTCCACCACATTTTGTGCTTCGCAGTTGGAGAGTGATGCTCCCACAATGCTCCCGCCCTCCCGGGGGCTGGAACAAAACAAACCACACAAAACAGCTTCTCTTCACCTCCTGTTCTCTCCTGAGCTCCACCTGCACAGGCTGCCATATCCTGGCATGTCAGAACAGATCATACTGCAAGGGCACAGAAACACCAGATTGGGATCACACGGCTGTTTTAGGAAGAGTTTAAGATATTGTCTCTATCTTTAACAGGTGGGAGAGGTTTAGCAAGAAGCAAACCAGGGGCAGAACAGTGTGGCCTAATTATGCGGGGGCATGGACAGACCCCTTGTTCTGGCTGTTCCCAGATGTTGGCACCACCCAAATCATGTTCTGTCCTCCCAGGTACCCTGGAGGGAGGGGCCACAGGACCCCTCCTCACTCACCCCCTCACCCTGGGGGCTCTCTGGCCCCTACAAACCCTCATTTGCCCTTATCCAATGCCATAAGCATCAAACCTGGAGAAGCAGCTGCCCAGAGCCCTTCACAACCCCTGAGCCAATCCCCAGCCCCTGTCCCAGTCCCATTCTCAGTCCCTGTCCTGCCACATGTGGTTCTGAGTTGGTAAAACCAGATTAACACACAGGAAAAGGCAGTTCAGATCCTGGCTCAAGTACTTCAGGCAAGTCTCCCTTTTCCACCTACGTTCCCTGCACTGTTTAATAGAGGACCAGCATTATTTCCTTGGCTGCCCCTTGCACATCTTCAGCCTGCATCTCCCTGAGGTAGAACCCCCTCTGCAGCATCTGGTTTTCTGCTTTCCTGACCCTGCAGCCAGTCTCTCTGTGCCCTGGCACTGCAATGCTGACCTGGCAGGGCAGCTTGTGGCTCTCCATCCCTCCAGCACTGCCATTCCCCCTCTCCAGACCCCTCCACCATGCCTGGCTGAAGGACTCAGCTGCCTGCAGCACACGGTGGCCGTGCTCTTCCCGACTGGCACCTTTCATGTTTAATTCAGCAGCTGGTTTAGTTAATCTATTTTTTAATAATTCATCCCTTCCATCTTAATTTTGGTAGTTGTTGAAAATCCCTAATAAAACATTTAGGGCCTCTTTTACTGGTGCAATGGCATGATTTACTTGATGGAATCCAGTCTTTGATGTCCTATCTTAATTCCTTCCCTCCCACCGTGCCTCGATCCTGTTTATCACTGTGCCGGAGGTAAGAGGTTCTTGTCGAGTTTTGTAGCACTTGAGACGCTTGGTCAGCGTTAATAATTCAGCTGCCCTGCACAGCTTAGACAAATCACGTAGCAAAACAGCCTCTTTCCTCTTATTAACAACTCCCTCTGCCACCATGGACCCGGGCATGGGCCGGGATGCAGAGCAGGGGGACCAGGCTGAGCATCCCGACCTGGCAGAAGCACCAGGAAAACTTCCCAGGTGCCAACTGCATTGTTGGGAGGATATACACCCTTTTACAACACTTGTATTTCATCCTCTACAGCCCGAGTGGGGAAACATGCTGGGTTTTTGCATCTGTAATTGGGGAAGAACAGATGGTGGAGGCACAGTTGGAAGTAATACGGCCATTAAAATAATCTATACTGCTTGTAATTCCCCCTCATGTGGAGACAGAGGAGGGCCTGCCTCTGCCCCAGTGCCCACCCAGGCTGCAGGAAGGGCGGGCACAGGTTTGGGGTTCTTTCTGTTGTTGGGATATTTTGGTGGGTTTTGATGGGTTTTACTATTTCCTTTCACCTGGGATGCTCCTTGTGCTCCTCTTGAAGTGATTTGAGGAGCCAACAGCTGAGCCAGAGTTGCTTCCTCTGCATAGTATTTAACTCCCATGTGCCATGTGGGCCACATTTTCTGCCCACATCACCCAGTTAAAGCAACTTTTAGCTTTAAACATGTCTTAGTGATAGAAAAAGAGCAGCAGCAAGCCCCAAGCACTTCAGAGAGATCAGGGCATCTCTGCAGTTAAATTTCAAATGGGGATGATGTGAGAAAGAATTATGGAAAATCCCTCCTGTTGGTTCATGAAAATTGAAACCTCTCAAGGGAACAAACAGGCTTTGCCATCCCCTCTGTCACCTACAGGTCCTGAGTGTAAGAAAACGTAAAATCAGAGTAGGAAAGTTGCCCAAAAAAGCCCAAACATACAGCCAATATATGGAAATTTATGTCCTTATTCTGAATGATGTAGGTCATGGTTTCAGAGACCTCTATGCCCTCCAAACACCCCAACCACCACTTTGCTTGGTACCTCTTGATGGGTGAAAGTTTTCCTCTAGGATTTGATTACTGTTTTGGAGACAGTTTTTTTCCCACTCACTCACTCATACTATGGAAAAGGTCCTACTTCAATACAAAATTGAAAATAAAAAAATGGGTGAAATCTCAAAAAATCACACTGGAAGGCATAATCCCTTCCCACTCAGACCCAGAGGCATCCACATCCTGATTGATGGAGGGGAGAAGGAAAGGGAAATGCAGCAGCATCCCCTGGCCCTGAACCCAAGCACCCCAGGTCCCCTGGGCACTCTGCTTTCCTGCACGACCTCCCCAGGCTGGACACAATGATTTTCTCAGGTAGAAACCTCTCTGCTGGGCTTAAAACCTTCCCTGTGCTCACAGAAGCAAGTACCTCTCCAAATCCTTACTCTGTGCCTGGAACACGAGGGAGCCAGCAGACGTTACCTTGGCAGCTGGCTTTGCTTTATGGAACTGGAAATATATTTTTTTAATGGGCTGGCGGCAAGAAAGACGTGTTTCCAGGCTCAACAACATCCAAAATTAACTGCAATTCATTTCAGAAGGGGCGAGGGGGTGGAGGAAGGGGGAACACAAGCCTGAAACCCGCAGAACATAAAAGCCTTGAAAGAAATTGCCAAAAATCCCCTGCATCGCTGCCTTCTGCCTCTGGAAAAGAGATTAAAAACCTGAGCAGCATCAGGCTGAAGCAGACGTCACAGAGGCCACCCCGGGCCATGCTCATGCTCAGATAAAACTCTTTCTCCTTATTACTTTCCTGGAGACAACCCAGCTTTTGCCAGTGCAGAGCTCTGCCCTGCTCCTCACATCTCCTGGCACACCTAAACCAAGGAGATGCTGCTGCCTCGTGTGACCAGGGATTCCCACCTCTGCAGGGTCCCCGAGGATTTCTGAGAGACCTGGGCTTCCACATCAGCATCTCACCCTTCTCCTTGTGGCAGAGCATTTCTCCTGATGTGTCTCAGTTAGCCCCGGTGCTGCTCTCTGACACCTAATTTGAGTGACCCTTTAGTGACTAATTTAATTACCCTGGCCCACAAACTGACAGACAGCTGTTAAAAATGGTTATTGCATTATTAATACGCTCCAGTAATTTCCCATTAAAACTATACTGTTAATAATTTTTTTCCCCTGTATTTCTTCCCTCTTAATTAGTCTATTTAAAACTTTGAAGGAATATTCTCTTTATGGTAAATGGGAGCGTCGAGCAAATTACATTTTTGATTGAATACTTCTGTGATAGGCCAGCAAATAAGACCGTTGAGTTGTTAATTATTGTCAGAGTTTCACACGATGCCTGCTAATGAGGCAGTCAATCTTCTCTGCCATTCCTGGAATATTAATGGCAGCTGTTGGTATTGATTTTGTCACCAGGAAAGGCAGGAACTCCTCCTGCTTGGGGGGCTCCAGGGAGGGCAGGGGGGGATCTGCACTGGGAAGGGGACAGTGAGAGCATCAGAGAGCTTGGGATGGGGTGAGGCAGGAGGGCTTGGCACTGGTGGAAGCTTGGGAAGCTCTTGGTTGTGCCAATGACAGCTTGTGCAGCCTGTGGAACCTGTGGGGGTGTTGGCACTTTCCCACAGGGATCAATTCCAACCACAGGCACCTCCAGGCAGGACAGGTGACAGAGGGGTGACACTTCCTGCCAGACACACTGGTCCCTGTCCCCTCCCTCCATGTCGACCTCTTGATTCTGAAGAATATCAGATTCACTCCTTATCTTTCTGTGATAAGATAACTTTTATCTCATTTTTTTCCTTTTTTAAGGAAAGGGAAATACCTGATCTGTCTGGACTTCAGCAGATAACTTGATGGAGTGATGCATGGAAATTACGAGTAAAGCAACCATGGATAAGGATCAACATGAAACCACGAGGTGGCCCAGAGACTGTACAAAAACAGCCTTTGAGTTCTGCTGGGAGATGTGACAGGGAGCTTTTTGTACCATTTCTCAAGCCCTTTGTGCCCTGATGCTGTTTGATTTTCACACTAATGCTCTCACTGGAGAATGGAGGAATTTGGCAGCAAAGTCTGTCTGTGTGGAAGGCACAGGAATTCTTTCCCCCCCTCCCCAGGCTCCCACTGCCCAGCTCAGAGAGCAGGAGCAGTGTGGGGCTGTGCCTGTGCCATCCCCAGTGCCAAAGCCATCTCCCTGCTAACAGCATCTGGGCCAAGCCAGAGGGAATCCCACCATGAAATATTTTATCACAGAATAACTGAGACAAAGTCAAGAAACAGCCACCCCCGAGCTGTACGTGTCTCTGACCAATGTTCTGGCTCATTTATGCTTTCCAGGGTGGAAAAGCAACCACAAAAATTCCTGCCATGGAATGGGAGGGACAGGAGGCTGCTCCTGTGGAGGCTGGACATTGTCCTCCATCTGTCCCTGTCTCTTGGTGTCATTCCAGCTGTGCAGCTCTGGGTGACAGGGCATGCAGAGAGTTGGGAGCATCCCCACACATGCTCCAGCCACCCCTGCTACACTCCCACATCTTTCCCTGAATCACCTGGTCAGGCAGAGTATTCCCAGAATAGCCTCAAGCAATCTCATTTTTGGGGATGGTGTGGGTCTGGCTGTGCAAAGCCCAACTGAGGTCACCCTGTTTTTGAAAGCTTTCTGAAAAGTTGATGTTCTCGACTCAGATTTTTCTCATGCACTGTACTAAAACCAATGGTTTTGTTTCCATTCCTTCCTGGAGAAGGAAAGCTGACTGACTGGGCACTGCACCAGTCTGGTTGAGAGCTGGGATTTCATCTTCCAATCCTCTCACACTTTGCAAACCCTATAAAATTGTGTATCAAAATAAACAGGCTCTCCTTTGGGGGCCTGGGCTGCTCTCCTAATTGTGGGGGATCTGTGTCTTTCTTCCATGGCCAGGTGCTTGCAGGGGCCACAGAGTGAGGTCCTGGAAAGCATGTCCCATTTATTCCATCCCCCTGGCTGGGCAGGGATCTACAATTCCCCGAGTTCCTTGGCACCTATGAGCCATTGAAAGATGCCACGTGTGTCCTGCTCCTGCATCCAAAGCAAGGATGAACAGCACAGACCCAGTGGGGCTGTGGAGGCTGTTCCTGGGGCAGTGCCCACACACAGGCCTGGCCTCCTCTGCCTTCGGTGGCCACATCACCCCCAGGCTCATCCACCCGAGAAATGTGGGGCTGGCTTTGCCAGGACTCTGCAGCACTAAGTCCAAGCAGAGCCCTGGATTTCTTAAATAGGTCACCCAGCACTTGCTGCTGGGTTTTATTTCTGTAGTTTTGCCCTGAGGAAGTGCCTGTGTGAGTGCCTGACCCAGCGACCTGCAGGATTGGTGCTGAATGCAGGCACCGTGCTGGGCCTGCAAACCAGCTCAGCTCCCTCTGAACTGCTCCAGCCTTCCCAGCCCAAACCTCTCTCAGCCCTGCTCCCACTGGGAAAGCCAGGACAGACTGGATGAGCCTTGCAAAAGCCACAGCCCATGATAGCAGGTGACATGCTGGCACAGGTCACACTGTCACAGCTGCTGCCGAGAGGCCAGAGCTCAGGGACCTCACTCCAGCTGCTCCAGCTGGGCTTTGCACAGCCAGACCCACACCATCCCCAAAAATGAGATTGCTTGAGGCTATTCTGGGAATACTCTGCCTGACCAGGTGATTCAGGGAAAGATGTGGGAGTGTAGCAGGGGTGGCTGGAGCATGTGTGGGGATGCTCCCAACTCTCTGCATGCCCTGTCACCCAGAGCTGCACAGCTGGAATGACACCAAGAGACAGGGACAGATGGAGGACAATGTCCAGCCTCCACAGGAGCAGCCTCCTGTCCCTCCCATTCCATGGCAGGAATTTTTGTGGTTGCTTTTCCACCCTGGAAAGCAGCAGATTTGCATGGCTCCTCCCCAAATACATGTGGTGTCCCCCCACCCAGCCACCCTTGCTGCTTCCAAGTCCATCTGCTGCCCACTTGTGCTTTTTAAGCAAGCCAGGTGCTATTTTTACTGCAGTGAAGTTTTCCATGCTAAAAGCTCCTTTTCTTTTCCCTTTATATAAAGCAGGCTTCAATAATTCCTCAGGGTCCCCTTCCAACCTGGTATTCTATGATTCTGTTAAAAGAAGAGGTTTACATTTATAATGAATTGCCTGTGATGCAGCATATCCCAATTTTAGCAGGAAAAAGGGATTCTGTAACCCTCTCTGAGCTCCCAGTGAGATACCATGAAAAGCCCTTTAGGTCAATATCATTGCCAATGCTATTCCTCTGTCAGTATCACTCATCAGCTGTGATCAGGCACAAATTATGGCTTTTACCCCCCTAGAAAAAAAGCCATTTCACCCTCCCTGGTCTAGTCCTGGGGCAAATCAACACAAAACCAGGAGCACTCCTTCCCCTTGGCACCAGCTGCAGGCACCCAGGCAGGAGATGGGAGGGATTGGCTTGGATTTGCCTACGGTCACATCAGGTAGGAATGATCTGCTCCTCCCTGCAGCCCTTGAGGAGCTCCTGTAAGGAAGAGAAGCAGCCAGGTGTCCCAGCACAGCCAGTGCTGAATCCTTGGCTCAAGCAAGCAGAGGGCCCTCCCTGCCCCCAAAGCTCTGCTCTCCCCTCAGGGAGATGCAGGATGGTCACTGGAGCCACCAGCAGCAGGACTGGGGACCGTGAGCCACTGCGTGCAGGGGGGTTGGACAAGATGGTCTTTAGAGTTCCTTCCAACCCAAACCATTCTGTGATTCTATGATTCCATCAGTTGATGAGCCATTTATTTATCCAATCACAACTTTATCATAACTCCTCTAAAACTCTTCAACTATGGCCCCAACCTGGGTCCGAACCCAGAGCACCCAGAGTCAGAACTCATTCCTCCAGCTCTGGCCTGTCTGTGTTTGATACACACTGATTAAAAAAAATAAAAGAAAGGAAACGTGGACTGAAGTGAATGAAGAGACTTCTCCCTGTGAAAGCTCAGTGCATATTTACACAGCATCCTTCCTTAATGCTCAGCTGCTTCATTTGTGTCACTTTAAGCCCTCAGCAGAAGCAGGGAGGTATTAGCTGGGGTTTAATCGAGTGCTGCTGGGCTCTGCATGGCTCCCCACGAGCTGCTGCTGCTGGGACAGAGCCCTGAGGCAGGGCTGGGGTGGATGGGGTGAGGCAGTGGCAGGGGGACAGCCAGCAGAGAGAGCAGCAGCAGGGGACACTGCCCCAGCCTGGGACAGATGGAGGACAGCTCTGCCTTACACATAAGGTGAAACATCAACTTGCACAGAGCTACCAGCCCTGTGGCATCTGGGATGAGCTCTGCTGTGCACTGCCCAGACCTCCTGTTTGCAGGAGTCAGGAGCAGGTTCTCCCCCAAAACTCATCCAGCTGATGAGCCAACACTCCTGAATGTGTCCCAGTGACACTGGGGGCTCTTCATCCACTGCATGCCTGCTCTCCAGTCTGCTCCATACGAGCCACTTCTGCAGGAGGGGAAACAGGCACTGCATAGGTTATACACAGATTGTGGTCCATCCCCATCCCTCCTTCCCAGCACTGCCATCCCAGCCTGCACTCAGGTCACCACTGCTGGAGTCCAGCCCTGAGCGTGGCACAGCCTGTGGCAGTGGGTCCCCATCTGCACCCATCTAACTTTTGATAAAAGGCACTTGATTGCAGTCAAAGCATCTCATAATATCAAAAACACCGCGGGAAACATCAAGAGCTGAATTGATTATGGCACAGTAATTCTTCAGGCAGTGAAAGCAGGGCAATTCCCAAGATGGGATTATTTTTTTGCAAGGCTTCACCTAATTTTCTTGATGTTATTTTTCCCCCACTCACTCCCCAGCCCTCCTTCCAAACCTCTCCAGCTTTGCACTGCTCTTTGATTTAGTCCCTGAAAACAATATTTTGCTTAACACAGTTAAGTTTCCCAGCAAAGTACCCAGGAAAGCATCACCATCACCCAGATCTCTGGGTATGAAACATGTGCAGCAGGAAAAATCAAGGAAGATTTTGCTTTTGGCTCTGTAGCCAGCAACCCACTTTGGGGGGACGATAAAAAGCCCTGACAAGAACTCAAAACATCTAAATCAGAAAAGGAGACCAAGCACACAGACCAAAAGGGGAATGATACAAAACCTGTGCAGAGTGGAGGCAAAGGGCAGTGGATTTTCAGTCTGATCCAGCCTTGACAAAGCATGGAAAGGTTTTCTGAGGCAGTAGGCAAAGCCACAGAGGACACACCATCCCTGCTCTGTGCAATGCTGGCATTGCCTGCAAACACAACACTGAACTTTTTGGTGCTTCTAAACTCGTTTTGAGCTGATTTTGCTCCTTTGCCTGCAGGTGAGAGCCAGGGAGGGTGTGCAGGCATCTCCCCTGCATCTGGAAACTGTGGAATGAGAAGGAGCAGCACTGCATGAGCAAAGTCACTCTGAGCTGCCTGAAAAGTGCTGCACTAGAGGGACAAAGGGCATTTTTTTCCCAATAAATCACCCCAAGAACCAGGGTGACATCCTGGAGTAGAGCAAATCCCTCGAGGGCAGCAGCCAGAGCAGCAGGGCACTGCACTGAGGAGTGGAAACATCACCCTGGCTCTGCTGCAGAGGGGCAGGAGCTGAAACTAATTAACTTCACTTGTCTTCATGGAGCACAGCCATCCTGGGTCACTGGCTGTGCCCAGCCCTGGCTGCCTGGGGGTGAAAATCAAACAGGAGCTTTGCCCTTTGGCCTGAGCTGCCATCCCTCATCCCGCCACAGTGAGACCATGTTCCTCTGCAGCAGCACGTGCATCACCCCTTTCCCTTCAGCAATTAATAAATCCCCATAAAAATCAGCCTAGAGGTCTCTCTTCCATGGTGCAGCATATCCTGGCTTTACCAGGAAAAAGGGAGCCTGGGGCTCTCCCTGAGCTCCCAGGGAGATGCCCTTTCCAAAAGCCCTTTCCAAGCCTGCAAGGGACAATATCTTCTCGCAGTGCCCTAAAAGAAGAAGGACAAAGCTGCCCTGTTTGTGTCCATCTCCATTTCTGTGTCTCCACAGAGGTGGTTTTTCCGCCCTGGCTGTGGAGCCTGTCACAGGTCCCTGGCACACTCCCAGGAATATTTTGGCTCTGCTGAATTTTATCAGTTTTGTCCTTTGGCTGAAGTGATCCAGCAGTAGTTACAGGAAATAAAAACAGGAAAGGAAAAGTAGATCCCATCTACATCAGGCAAGTTTTAGGACTGGTTTTTGGATATAGTGCCAGTTCTTCCCACTGAGTTGTGTTTAGAAATAACTGAAGAAAAGACATTTCCCAGTGTCACTGCCCCACCTGGGCATCATCCCAGCACCCTGTCTGGCCAGGGTATGAACCTCCTGGTCCTTCCTCCTGCAAACCTCCCAGTCCCTTTCTCAGGCAGGAGATGCACACAAAAGCAACGGTAATAAAACTCAAATAGGGGTAAAAAATTGTAATTCAGGAAAAATAGTACAGAGAGGCTGTATAAACAGAGAGGCCAAGGGGCTGTGCTTTGAACAGGCAGCTACAAAGCACACTCCAGCCACTGGTTAACAGAAAGCAAAGGCAGCGACACAAAAACAAATAACAACATCAAACAGGGAGGGAAAAACACCTTTCAACACGGGAACCCAAGGTCAGATTTTGCTACCTTGCATGACCCTTTCTGCTAAGCATTCCCAGTGTGTTAGAGCCCTGCCTCCCCCTCCAGACCCTCAGTAGCACTGCTTGTGTCAGCCCTGGCAGGACCCTGCTCCACACAGATCCCACGTGGACGGGTGGATGGACACACAGCCACAACAGCAGATCCATATGGAGAATATGGAGAAGCTACAGAGTCCAGTGCCAAACCCTACTCTGTGACAGGAGATCCCAGAGACATCAAAGGGAATCATTCTGGGTGTGAGACAGCGTTTGCATATTTGGCAAGTGTTGGGTATTTTTAATTGTCTCAATAAACATATAAACAAAATCTGTTCACTCGCTGGGGTTTTTCTCCCCCCTGGGCTCTGCAGCACCATAGATGAGAGGAACTGCAATCACTCAGCTGCCAAACTTGTAGCTGGTGCTGGTGCTCCCTGCAATGGATTTGCCTACGAGCCAGGCCCAAATTTACATCCCCTGTCCCTAAGAGGTTTGATCATTTTCCGTGCAGTTTTACAGCGCAGCATTAAGAGCTCAAAAATGCAGTGAGTTCACACAGCAGAGCAGAGAGAGTGAAGCTCAGCATTATTGCAGCAGGAGTTACTAAAAGCCCGGGATGATGGAAGGCTGAAATGTTCCCTGGATTCTGGGCATGAAAGATGCCATGGCTGCTGACGGACCAGGAAGAGGCAGGTTGAGGGCAGTAACGTCCCTGCACTGTCCCAGAGGTGCTGGGTGATCCACATTTCAATTCTGACCTGACCCAGATCCTTCCTGGGTGATTTCAGCTCCAGTTTCTGGGGGAGATTTTCCCCTCTTTCCCCATCACACTGCTCCCCTAATTCTCTTATTTTGCTGCTCATCGCCTTCGGTGGCTGCTGCAAGATTACATCTCCATTTAGCCACCCCATGGCAAAGTGAGACGTACCTGGCTCTTCTAACCTGCTCTCATAAATCACAGAGGGAGGCAGGGAGGAGGAAAAATCCTGGTAAGCAGCCAGGACAAAGCTCAGTTGACAGCTGCAGGGCAGGGGTTGGTGGCTGCCTCTCTGTAAAGCATCTGTCCCTGCTCTCCAGAGGATGAGGCCAAAGGCTGCCTCCATCCTGGTGTTAAGCACCAAAAGCTGCTTCTCCACCACTTTCTGAGAGACAGCAGCATCTCAGGGTGATCAGGAGCCCAGGCCAGGGCACAGGGACGTTATCTGTGGGGATGCTGGTGTCTCTGTGATGTGCACAGTAATGAATTGCCCTCCCTGCAGAAATGAGTAAGTTGTGCCTGCTGATGCAATGATTGATTTGCTCCATCATGCAAAGCTGTCCATTCATCACAGCCACTCACACCTTTCTATTGGCCCCAATGGAGCAGGAGGCTCTGCAGGAGCTCCACGGGCCCCTGCTCAGGAACAACCTGATCAGGGGGGTTCCTTTCTCCCCTGACCTCCTGGCTGAGGGTCCCCGTGGCACTGAGCACCCAGAAATCACAGCCTGCTCTGCTCCAGGGGGGCAGCAGAAAGAAAAGAAAGGAAAAAAGATCAAGTTCCTATGGCATCTCCTGCACAAATGGCAAGAAGAGCTGGCAGGGTGCCCTCTGCCTGCATGCCAGATCCCATCCCACACAGAGCAGCCCAGCCTACCTCCTGACCTTGAGGAATGCTCACCTGCAGCTGCACCCATCCATCTGTGCTCCTCCAGATCAGGAAGGAAGTTAAGGTACACACAGATGAGTTTTGCTGCTGCAACAGGAGGGACAGCAAAGCTGTTTCCACTCTCCTGGCCCAGATTCCCTTTGTCTTTCTCATCCACTTCATGTTTCATCCTCCTCCCCTCCCAGGGAGCCTCACACCACAGTGATCACCGCTGACTTGCAAATCACAAGTGCCCAAATCCCTTCAAAATATCACTGCAAAACCCCTGTTAAGGATGGGGCGACAGTGAGGCTGCAAGAGCACAGCACAGCTGAGCTGATGAATGCAATGGGCAGGGAGAAAAAGCCTTGCTCCCATCCTTGACAGAAAACGCGACTCATGAGGGCACAGAGTGGAGGAGCAGTGTGTTCTGCCTCCGAGACAACTGAAAATAAAAAAAACCAAACAAATAGAGAAAAAGTAGAAATACAAAAATCCAGTTGATTGTACTTTGGCAAAGAATTCAGAGAGCAAAGGGGCTCACTTGGGAGCAAAACGAAGATGAATTGACAGCGAGTTCAAGAGAATTCATTCTGCTGCTGAACACTTGTCTCTCCATCAGGACATCTCAAAGGCTTGTCAAGCGAAGGCAAGGCTTTTATTTGTTTCTATGGTTGCCATAACGATAGAGCTATATGTCATGTCAGGCAGCAGCTGAGGCTCGTGCCTCTGATTTATAGCTGCTCAACAGAAATTATCAACTTTTCTGCAGAGCGGGTGGCGCGGTGAACCGTGACCACCCAGCCTCTGCCAGTGCTCTGCCCCCAGGGTCAGCTCTCCTCTTGGTCCCCCACAGCTGTGTGTGCTCCAAGGGATGCTTTTATTATCCCCTGCAGAGATGCTTTTATTATCCCCTACAGGGATGCTTTTATTATCCTCTACAGGGGTACTTTTATTATCCTCTACAGGGGTACTTTTATTATCCCTGCAGGGATGCGTGGTGCTGGGGCAGTAGGACCTGGGGGCTCTGCCTCTGGCTCCTTCCCATACACTGCCACAATTAGAGAAATTCCTGGACCCACAGGACAAGCTGTGGGTCCAGGAATTCCAAAGACCTTCCATAGGCTCAAGCAGAGATGGCAAGGGGTCCAGGGAAGGCTAGCAGTTGGATTGAACACTTAACAGTCATCTGTTTAACAAAATTTTATAGACTACTGTGTTTAACACCAAGTTATGGGAGAAATACAGGTAAGAGAGAGATGGGAGTGCAAACAAAGAGGAGTCTTGAAAACAAGCAAGACAAGGTGGGACTGGGATATATTTCTTGTCCTGGCAGGGGATGTGCTGCAAGGACAGTCTGCCCAGCCTGGGACCCCAGGGTGAGGCTGCCCAGAGAGGGAGAGCCCTGCAGCACTGCTGGCCAAGCTCATCTGAAGCAAGACATCACTGTGAGTGTGGCTGTCACAGTCCCAGGCTTGTGACTGATGAGATCATTGTGCAGAGGATCAGACTCTGGGGTCGAGGAAGGGGTGCTCAATATGGTCACTGGTAAATTATATATGCAAGTTTCATTAACTCTAAGCACTTTCATTCCTAATTTATGATGCACAGCCCTAAAAACCTCCAGCACCAAGTTTTCCTGTGTCCTGTTCCCTGAAGCCCCTGGAGCATCCCCAGGGGGATGTTTGCATGAATCCTGTTGGCTCCTGTCTGCAGGAAGTTTCTCTAATGACTTGGCTGCAGCAGGGGAAGGTTTGGGCCTTTCATCCCCATCCACCCAAGTACAGCTTGTTGCACTGCCCAGCAGTGAAACAGAGAACAGCACTGGAGTCAGCATTTCCCCAGAGAGCTGCTGAAAGGCCGAGCCCCACCTGTCCCTCTGCATCTCAAGCATCTTCATAAAAACACAAGACCGCATTTGAACCTTTAACCCTCTGAGTTGTAAAGACTTCATCACTTGTTTTCTCCAAACCAGGCTTTCTGCAATTTCCCTCCATTAAACCCTTCAAGACAAGTGACCCCGGAGCCAAAGGTGGCAGAGTAATGAAAGGTCTGCAGGAATGCAGCACACTCATTATCACAGACACAGAGGAAACACTGAGGCACCATCACAGTGCCACAGGACAGCAAAGAGGGCACGCCGGGTGCTGAGGCACCGCTGTGCTGCAGCTGCTGTGACACAGCCCAGGCTCTGCCCTGTGCCATGGACAGGGGAATGTATTAAAGCCCAAGCACTGCAGGTTCAGGAAGAATTTCTTCACTGGAAAAGGGTTGTCAAGCATTGGAAGGGGCTGCCCAGGGAGGTGGTGGCGTTCCCATCTCTGGAAATATTCAAAAACTAACTGAACTTGGCACTCAGTGCACTGGTCTAGGTGACACGGTGGGGATTGGTCACTGGTTGGATTCAATCCTTGGGGTCTTTTCCAACCCAAATGATTCTGTGATTCTCCTGAAGGAGCACCCAGTATGGGGGGACAGCAGTGCTACCACAGTCCCAAAGCCAGGAAAAAGGACCCCTCCAGGAAGAGGGAGGGATGGCTGTGTTTGAACACCTACATCATGGACAGCACGTGCTCACCTCTGATGGCTGGTCTGATGTGCTGGATCACCACCTGAACATGTGAACCACCAAAACTGCTCCCCTGAGAAGCTGCTTGTGTCAGTCCAGAGAGACAAAGCAAAGGGGCTGCAAGATAAGCAGCAGAAAGTACCTTTCTCATTGCATAAAAGTATGCAAGAATCCTCAGAATAGGGTTCCACCCACCCAGGGGTGCTGAAGATCCCAAGCTTGTGGCTCCTCACTTGAGAAGTGTTTCAGTTCTAATGTAGAAATAATAGATTGCTTTTTGCTTCTCACTGTATCTGTGAAACCTTCCATAATTCAACATCAAATATTTATTATTGAGTTTATTAAAGTTTTAATAATTCAGCAACTCCTATGTGTAAGATACAAGTGCCGTGAACTCACACCTCCCTTATTCTACCTGAGCCACTCCAATATTTATACCTGGAATACTCAGTTCAGCTTCCATTTATGAGGGGTGTAGGCAACAGCCTTGTGCCAGAACCTCCCCTCCTCCTGCCTGGCATTCATCCATCCTGACAGAGACTTTTCCACAAGGAGCAGTGCCCAGAGACAATTACTGCACTGGAGCAGAAAACAAGCTGCTGAGCCTCTACCTTCACTGAGGTACTTTTAATGAAGATGTGAGGAGGAAAGAAAGATATAATGTTCTCTTGGCACTTTGGCTTGGAAAATGTTAGCATAAACCAAGGCAACACCTCCCTTTCTCAAACGAAAAGCAGAATTTGTTGCAGACAAGAAAAGCAATGCTCTTAAAAGAGCCAAACTGTGATAGATATGTACCACCAGCCTCTTCACAGGAAAGGGAACAAGCACTAATTAGCAACAAAAACACACACACTTGGATGTGAGGACATCTTGGGTGCCAGTCCTGGCTCTGCCATAGCTTTTGTAGGAATTGCTTTAACTATGGTCCTGCCAGGATGATGGGACAGAAGAATGGAAATCCATTCCTCATCACTTTGGGAAAAAATGAGACAGAAAGGGGCTGGGGGAGACAAGGAAGAAGATTCATAACACAACCAAGGATTTTCTAGTCAGGAAATTGTGTCTGGAGTCAACAGGAGAAAGCAGCAAGAAGGAAGGGAGGGAGGAGGGGAGGGAGAGAATGCAGAGTCTCCCTGGAACCCAATAGTCACATGCTCAATCTTAATTTAATGGGAGAGAGGAATACTCACTAAATACCTTCAGAATTAAACCCTTATAGTTTACAG
Source organism: Chaetops frenatus (assembly GCA_013400775.1). Taxonomy (NCBI): domain Eukaryota; kingdom Metazoa; phylum Chordata; class Aves; order Passeriformes; family Picathartidae; genus Chaetops; species Chaetops frenatus. Next base: position 28,911 of record VZTR01004999.1, read on the forward strand.
TTAAACCCTAGTAAACCAGACCAAGGAGGACAACCACCACCAAGGTGATCAGTGAAATATCCAGGAATTCCCTGAACTCCAAAAAGGAAAAAAAACACCAACACTCTAACTGTATAATTATTGGATGAGCAACATGGCCTTTCACCATTCATGAGCATCCCAGCAGATGTCAGTGGCCAGGTGGATGTGATATAGGTATGAGTTTCAGAAAGATGACAGCCCCTCCATCCCACTAAATGCATCCATTTAAGCACTGCAATCTAACATTTCATTTAAGCCACTCTCAAATTGTCATGCCACAGGTTCCTACCAATTCACCTGCCTGTACTGGCAGAGTTACACACTCAGGCCTGGCCTAGACACATCAGCCCAAAGAGCCTGGAGAGCAATCACATCAGATTTCTTATTGGAAGGAAATTAATCAAACTTATCATCATAGAAATTACTGCATCCTCAATAACAATTTGAAGAGCAGTGCAGGCACTCAAGCATGAAGAAAACGAGAAATCTGCTTCCTACCTGACATCTGCTGGATCTTCTGTCACCAGAACATCTGTCTTGCAGCTGGCAAGGGGATTGATGGAAAGCTCCACGGGGGGCACCACAAAGCTCTTACTGACTGGCAGCCACAGCCCTTGACCCAAACTGTAGGTGGACCTGGAAAAAGGACAAACATGTGACACAGGAACAGAGTGTCCACAGGGAATGGTGGCCCTCCACTGCCCACTTGGAGGTCAGAGCAGTGGTGGCACCACGACATAAGTCAGTGATTTGGTCTTGGCCTGAAAGCCAAATGGGAAATGAATGACTTGAGACGTGAGAGGACACCATGGGGATGGGAAAACTCTTCTTTTTATTTCAGGAGGAGTTTCTGTGCATGCTGTCCTCACATTTAGTAAGGGGACAAGAGGGGAACCCTTCCCTGCCTGCTGAATATGAACAAATCTTCCAGGTCTGTCACAGACAAACAACACTGGTCCCCTCACCAGCACAAGAATGAGCTGGGAGTGACCAAAAGGTTGCATCCATTGGGATGTCCTCGTGGCTCTCCCTTTCCAAATGTCCAAGCTGAACCCTCCTGTGACTCACCTGAGTATCTTCTCTGGTGCCTGCTCTCCTGTGACCAAGTCATATCCCCGCTCCAGCGTCGTGTAGGGCCAGGGCCTGGGAGGAGAGGGGGGAACAGCAGCTGAGCACATCACTGGGCTGGGCAAGTGGCACAGTCATCACCCAAGGGGAGGGAGAACTGGGCTCCTGACCACCACAGGAACCAGGGCAGATCAAGCCCAGCTCCGTGTCCCCACTCACCCTTCGCTGTGTCCCCAGTCACTGCGCACACACAGGTGGCGATGGACGGGGTCTGGGGCGTACCCTTCGTGGCAGCTGCACTCTCCTAGAAGAGAGCAGGGAAGGATGAGATGTTTCTGGCCCAGAGGCATGTCCATGACTGCAGAGTCAGGCCCTCCTCCCCCACTGCACATCTCTGCTTTGTCACAGCCACTCTGGTCCCTCCTGTGCCTCTGGAGCACTTTGGACCCCAGAAACTTGTAGGAGGTCTGGAGAAGGAGATGTGGAAAGCTGTAAGAAACCCACAGTTATTCTCAGGGAGAGGATACAGGATGGGGCACCCACAGTAGCTGGGGATGGGGTTTCACGATGCAGAAGGTCTGTCTTTAACCAATGCTTCTGTGCAGTCCTGCAGCCAGGGGTTCACTCCTCAGCAGGGATCTCGACCTCACTTGAGCAGAGCAGTGTCCACCCTGTGCAATCCCTGAGGTGGACACCACAAACCCATCCCACATCCCCTTCCCACCTCTGCTCTGCCATTTGGCACCAGGACAAGAGAGCAGAGTCTCCTGCAGCCCAATCTCCCACTGAAAGATGCAGAACTCCTGAATTTCCATCCTCCAGAGACAGTTCCTGTGCTGTGTCCCCATCCCACAGTGAAGGGGCTCTCAGCCCTGCTCCCCTCTGCTCTCTGGCTGCTGCCTCACCCTGCTCCTCCCTTTTGACAGCAGGAGAACACATTTCCCACACCAGAAACCCAACCACACTTGGCCCAAATTGATTCAGTGGTTGGTAGAAATACATAACCCGGAGCAAGAATCAGCAAAATCAGAAGATTAATTGGATTTGCACATGGAGTTTCTGCTACAAGCTGCTGCCAATGTTTCCCCCACCCTCCCCTCCTCTCCCCATCGTGCCTGACGGTGCAGCAAAGCTGAGCTGTAAACACTGCTGAGGTGGGGACCTGGGGAGGCTGCTGGGGAGGTGGGTACCCCCCTCATGGTAGCAATGCAGACTGGCAGCTACCTGTGTGCTCCTCGGGATCCTAAGCAAGTCCTTAAAAAGCCTCACAAGGATTAGAGTAAAGAGCTTTATTACCAGGAGGGAGCGAGATGGGGATTCAGCCGCTGAGATTTTTGAGGAAGAGACGCCTGGGAAGGGAGAGGCAGCAAAAAAAGGAAAGAGTGGGGGGGGAAAAAAAGAGACGGCTAATGATGTGCTAAAATGCAACAGCACCTTCATGAAATATTCACTGCCTCAAACGCGTCTAATATTAAAGATTAAATGTCCTGGGATTTGTCCTAGCGACTTCGAAGCACTGATTTATGATCTGTCAAAAGCTGCTAACCTCATGATTCATAACAGGAGCAGCAGGAACATTGCAGCTCCAAAGGGAAAGAGTTGGGAGGGAGATGGCAGCGCTCGGCCCTGCTCAGGCACTGCCGTGCCTGGGGGCTGGGGCGGTCTCGGAGCAAGAAAACACAGGTCCTTAATGGCTCCATCAGTGATTTTAAAAAAAGAAAAGTTATTTTTTCCTTGGGTGCTTAGTACGCAAGTTTCCCCAGCCGTGCTGTGGATCATTAATTCCTGGCGCTTATTACATAACAAATATATGCTCTGCAAATGAGAGACATCTCAAAGTGCTTGCGAAGCAGAGCTGGGAGTCTTGGGGCACCAGCTCACGCTCGGCTCCTGCCACAGAAATTAGAGCAAGCAAGGAAAAAACACCTACAGAGGTCAGCAGTCCATGGCCCAAACGTCTCCCCCCGTATCGATGGCTGGGGGTGCTGGGTGGTGACCCCCTTGCCACGGTGCAGGAGGGTTTATTTTGTCTGCTGGCTTGTTTACTGTTCTGTCAGTTTGGCATCAGAAGGAGGAACTCTATCAACCTGGAGAAATATTGATTTTATCGACTCCAATCCTGGAGTTTCAGCAGCTACAGCCGGTGCGTGAGGCTTTATTGGGAGGTTTATTGGGAGGTTTATTTCAGTAAGTGAGAGGGCAAGTGGTGGCACCAGCTGGGGAGGAGATCCAGGGCAGGAGAGAGTGGGGATGAGCTTTCTGCAAGTTGCCCAGGGTGATCTACACCCCTTTGGCAGAGTTTTGGAAACTGAATAGGAAGGTTCCCAGCAGGGAATCAGCTGAGTGCTGCAGTCTGCTGCAAGAGTGAGGACTCCATCACCTCGGGACAGATGGTTTAGGATCTATTTCTCTATCAAGAACCATGAACAGACAACTAGAGGGACTTCCAAAAAATCCCAGCAGAACCTGCTGTGCTCTTACAGGTTCTCAGGAGCTTTTGCCCTCTCCCCAACAGCATCCACTTTCCTTCTCTGGCATCCCGAACTACTCTGTCTGCCTCCATCCTTCCCAGACATGATGCTGAGCCAGGCAGGATGCTGAGCCTGGCTAACTCCCATGCAATGAGAAACACCTGAGAAAGTGCCTGGAGTGGGGGAACAGGGGTTCCCATACCCTTAAGTCCTGTTTAGGGTGTGTTTTTGAACATGCTGCTAAAATAAATCAAGCCATCAAAAGGCCAAACTAAAGTGTCTCTGTTCAAAGCAACTGCATCCAAGATGGACACAGTTATCCACTCAACCCTGCTGCAGCTGAGTTAGGATTCAAGCTGAGCTTGAAGCCAAAGTCAACCAAAGTAACCAAGTTTGACAAATAACTGCACCTGGAGCTGGATGCAATTTCCACAGGTCCTGCACACGCCTGTGTGCAGCACTCAGCCACTGCGGGAGCACAAATGAATCAGGATCTACCAACCCCTGGGACAAGAATCCTGCTCCCAGTGCCCCCACCCTGCACCCTGCCCATGGCATGGGCATGCACAGTCCTTCTCCTGCCTTTGGATTCAGAAGCTGAATCCAGGTTGGATAATCCATGGCAATTTTTCAGCTGTTACAGCCAAGAGAAGGATCACTGCTCACTCACTATAAATGAGGGCAGGTCCCAGTGCTCAGCTCTGGAGGTCCAACATTGTATTTCCAGTGTGTTATTAAACAGGTGGAGGCTTTAGCTCTCTTTTTTTTTTATAGAAAATCTGGAAATTACTAAATCATTCCTTCTTTAAGCTCTCCACTCTGTGCTGCTGCCTCTGCTGGAACAGGGGAACGGGGTCTCACACTGCATCCACTGCACCCTCCCTGCCCATCCCCACGGTGCCTGGGAGCAGCAGAGCAGGGCTGCAGGACGCCAGGATAAGCCTGTTAGCCTCATTATGGAGAGAGCCAATCTGTGCTGATAATGCTGCAGGAATCCCCCTAATCCACCCGCCCCATGCACAGCAGGAAGTGGAGGCTGCTCCCAGAGTCCCCCTGCTCCCAGGAAAGCTGCTCTGTGCTGTCACTGGCACTGTCATTTAAGGAGCTGGAGGAGCTTTGGCAGTGGTGGAGCAAAGCTGTTGCTTGTCAGCCTTCTCTTGGCACTGCTGGTGTCCGTGATTCCCCCCTCCATGGCTGCACCCCCAGTGCTGGCACTCACCCCTGTCCTGGAGGAACGCCCTCAGTGCCAGGGCTGTGCCCCAGCTCCACAGCTACATCCTGGGGACAAATCCAGACCCCAGATCAGGCAGTGCCAGCCTGATCCCAAAGGCTATGGGTCAATAAACACACACCTTTCCACCTGTGTGAGCATTGCACAAGCACACTGAAACCTGTTTCAGGGCTGCCTCTCCCACCCAAAGGGATTAAGAGCTCAGCCAGAGTTTTTGTGTCCACTCCTCTCTGGACACACATGCCCTTGCAGGGAGCACACCAGCCCCAGCAGAGAATCCTCAGTGCCACTGAGCCACAAAGCTGCAGCACCACTTTCCCAGCCTCTCAGTAAAGCTCTCTGAAAAGCTCCTCTTCTACCTCTGGCACCTGCTGTTCCTGCTCTTCAGGGATGGCACTTTCCAAACCTGAGCCTCTTCTTCATCCTGATGACAAATGCAACTTTTCTAGAAGCACTCAAGGAACAAGACAAAGAAAGTGGCTCTTGCTCCCGGCACAGAGCATGGAGGGAAAATCTGGAGTTAATTTGACAGCCATCCCTCCTCTCCCCCTGCTGCAAGTCACCCTCCTCACCCTCATCCATCACAGCACTTAAGTGCAAGCTTAACCTCCAAGGATTGTGCCTGAGTTTAAGCTCTGCACAGATTTAATGCTCATTATCATCTGCTCAGCTCCTACACTGCACCTCCAAGGAACACATGAGCTGATGCAAGGAAGCAGAGAGAGGTCCTGAGGGTGGCCTGTGTGCCATGGCTGTCACCTCCTGGGCTGGGCACTGCCCCAGGGCTGGCCATGGAGGTGTGAGAAGCCCCTGCAGCACCGGTTGGATGGCCCAGCCAGGGGGATGTGTTCAGGAGCAGCTCTGTACAGCAAAACCCATCCCTCTTCCCTCCTCCCCGTGCTCTTTAGACAAGCACAGAAATGCCATTACAAGAACATTAGCAGCTGCGGGATTAAGCACTCTAATGGCAGAAAATGAGAGTGCAAAGACAGCACAGATAACCTTAACTCGGCCCCTCGCAGGCACGAGTTTTGATTGCTGTTTATGTATAACACTTCAGCCTGGAGCTAAATTAGCTGGGGAGTTAACTGCCTCCTGCCCTGCTTGGTGCACGAGGCAAGCTGTGCCTCCACAGGAAAAAGAATGGCACATTACATGGGTTTTGACCAAGTTATTAAACTCCATACCTTGGAGAGACAGAACCTCATCCTATAAAAGTCCAAGTCAATAAAGGCACCGGGATCCTCCAACAGCGAAAATAGCAGAAGTGCACAAGAACAAACAAATATTACTTGATGTGCACAGAACCTGCATGGTATTAAATTGAACTATAGGAAGGAATGGCTGTTTTCATAAACACAAATACACCCTTGCCAAGGTTGGTCATCTCCTGATTTACATGCTCAGCTCTGCAACCTCTGAATCCCCTTAACAGGTTGCCTTTAAAATAATAGCTCTGTGTAAAAATGACTTTCATCTGCCTCCTGCCCACAACACACCCCTGTCCTACCCAGACAGCAGCACCATCTGTGGCTCTGGTGACAAACTGGCCCATTTGGATGATGATGGAAACCTTTTTTTTTTTTTTTAATCTCCTCCTGCCAGTTTCCTGAAAAAAAACTTTACTACTACATTTCATCTGGTTCTTTCAAGCTCATCCTTACTGCTTTGGGGTGGGGGGTGGTGGGGGGGGCTACCAATTGTGGATGCAATGAGAGAATTTTGATGAAGAAATGCCTGATTTATAGATGGGGAAAAAAAATTTCAACACATTTGCACCTGCTAATCAAGGTAGCTATCCATCTCATTTATGCCACTGCTCCAGCAAGCCTGACAGCACAAAATCAGAGGCTGTTTCTTCCAGCATTTGGCCCTGAGGGACTGATTCTCCAGCAGGTCTCTTCAGCTATGCCCACAGAATGTGCAAGTGAATCAGTTTTGTGCATACAAAGCAGGTAATTGTGCTCACAAATCAGGATTTGCATATGCTGCTGGAAAGGGGTGCTCTCCTGGAGGCTGGTAAGGGAGGCCAGCGAGGCAGCAAGCACTCCTGGATTTTACCCAGGGGTATCCCAGTGCGTGGCACCAGCAGTGCTCCCACATCTCTTCAAAATATGGAGAGCGAGGAGAGCTGACAGCCAGTCCCACAAGACAACAAACCTTCCCTGTTCTCGTCTCAAGCAGCACAGGCAGCACCTGCCAGGAGGATGGGGCCTCTTGGCTGAACAAAATCCATTTTGGATCCAGCCAAGGAGCAGATCCTGCCCTGGAGAGGTGCCTAACGTGGCAGCTGGGCATGGTCACCGTGTCACCTCTGCAGGGAGGAGCCCCTCAGCAGCATCCCTTTGTCTCTGGATTTGCAGTCAGACCAACCAGCTTGGCCGTTTCCAAGGCAGGAGGGATGAGAGAGGTGACATTTTGCTCCTGTGCAGATGTCAGTGCTCCCTCCGAAACGCTCTGATGAGCTGGGGCTTTGCAACACAGGTTTCAAATTTGTCAGGGGGACAGCAATCATTTAATTAAAGAGTGAGTCACACGAGAGAGATGTGAGGGAAGGCAAATTAAGGTCAGGCAACAAAGTGGATTTGGGCATTTCCTAGTGTTCCAGAGCCTCTGTTTTCACTGGGAATTATTCTCCACACTGAAGGAGTACTCGGTGCCTGGAGTCTCAAGTCAACTTATTGTAAAGCCAAATCCCATCCAAAATTCCAACCCCAGGAATGTGCTGGGAGAGGTAAGAGCTTGAGTCTCACCAGAGAGAGCACAGGTGACCTGGGGCTCTCTGTCCCAAGCTGTGCCAGGAGCACCTGGCAGTGCCACCAAGGACAGGTCCTGCCCACAAAGATCTGCCTACACCTTGGAGCAAGGAAGCTTGGGACAAGGCTGGGTCCACACTGCCATGGAGAGTGGATCCAAGGCTAGGGCTGAAGTCAGGTTAGCCATAAATGTGCTGGAGGACCTCTGCTGCTCTTCACAGGGGCAACTTTGAAGGCTTTCAGCCTCCAGAGAGGGCAAAACTTCAGTCCATCATTCTCATGGGTGCTCTGCCCAGCCTGAGAAGGCAGAGGAGAGGGGAATCCCTGGCACCCATCACTTGGGATGCTCACAGACAGAATAAAATCCCTGACCCAAAAAGGTTGAAATCCAGACAGGATTTATGTGCCACAGTAAAAAAAAAAAATGAGGCCTTTCTCTCTCATGGTGATAAAAATAAATCACCCTTAAAAATAGAATGACATTAATAAAAGTAAATCTAAAAGTACATGCAGTGTTTCATGGGGTTACAGTCTGCCTCAAGCTGGTGGGGAAACTTCTCACCAGTTAAAGGCTGGTCAATGGTGATGAGCAGACATGGTGTCCAGGGTTATGTGCTGGGGTACAGGGTCAAGCAGGTACTTCCACGGGCCTCATTTCAGTTCTTGTGAAGTCTGGACCTCTTAAGGGAGTCTTAGATTTAGGCTGTGAAGATCAGCAGCCCCATCAGCCGTTCCTGCTTGATCCATGCAGATCCAGCTGGCATAGACAGGAGAAAAATTCTGTTTGATCCAAATGCACACCCCCAGGCTGGAGAGAGGGGGAAGAAGCCCAAGGACAGATTTCAGGTGAGGGAGCTGCAGGCTGAGATGCAGGCTGCTGTGCCCTCAGCATGGGCAAGCAGGGACCATGGGCACCAGGGCTGGGAGCCTCAGAGCAGCTGCTGAGGCTCAGCTCCAGCACAGAGCAGCTCCTGGGATAACGAGCGTCGCTCCTTTCCCTGCAAACAAGATCTGACACATCCTGCTCAAGCGTGGGGCATCCAGCAAGGAGTGACAAGCTGCTCTGGGAGCTGGGGATGCAGTGGCAGCAGCAGCTGGGCCTGTGCAGGAGAGCAGCCTCTCCTCACAGCAGAGACCATGCCAGGATCCAACCAGCCCTGCTCGCTGCCAGGGATGGGGCTGGCAAGGGGAGCCACGGGGCTCTTCCATCAGGGAGGTCGTGGTCTGGCTCCAGATGGTCTCCCCGTGGTTTCTGCTGGAGGCAGAGTTGTTTTTCTCCTCCTCTGAACCAGGGGACAGCTGAATGCGTCTCCTCCCTCCCACTGAGGTGGCTGCGTTTTGCCAGTGCCTGGAACAAAAATCCTTCTGCTCTGCAACATCTGGATGAGAAGAGCCTCCTCCTGCACCATCTCCATCTGTCAGCGTGGCTGTTGTCACCTCCCAGCCCTCCTTGGGACTTTAGGTGATGCCCAGGGCTGTCTACACAGGGAATTCATCCAGCATCACCATTCTGCTGCAGCCATGCCTGCCAGTGCCTCTGTGCAGACAGGCCTCAAGGAACAGGAGTACTAAGAAGAGAAGATTGTCTTGACCAGGAAAATGAGTTTGTAAGACCAAGTTCAGTATTTGCATCTCAGCTGAGCAGGGAGGGATGAGGACAGGCTCACTCTCACCACTCCATGAGGCATTCATGACTCTGAAGGATTTCTTATTCTAGTCCATGTATTAATGACAGTCAGGGGCTTTGGGAGGCTTAGGAAAAGCCTTCTCCACAGCGAGCCATCCTTTAAACCCTCTGGCAGACCCAGACACCAACATCCTTACCTGCAGCCATGAATCTCATACAGACATGAGTTAAGGAAGCTCATTGCTGAGGGAAGAGCAGCCAGCTCACATGGAGAGCCAGGACTAAGCTGGGATGGCACCTCTCTGTGAGGAGATGGGGGTTTGGGTGCTCTTCAGACGCTCAGCAAGCCAGGACCACCAGGGACACTTGTCTGCACACCACCAGGAAGGCATCCCACCCGAGGCTGGTGAGCCACCAGTGAGTCACAGCACACCCTGGCACAAAGACCCAGCACAGTCCCCAGGGCACCTTCCTGTGCAAGGTCCTGTCACCCTGTTTGCTGTGTCCTGTGTTCTTGGCTCACTGCAGACTCCAGGACTCCCACGTGTCATCCAATAAAGACAGAAGGGAAGGTGACACTTGTCCTTTGCCCAGCCCCACACCTGAGTCCCAGCAGGGCTGGGCAGGTGCTGCACACGAGCAGAGCACTCATTCAGAGATGAGGAAGGACAGCAGAGTTCACAACTCCACCAGGAAGGGTTGGAGGACAGATCCAACCTAGGTAACCACCAGGCATGGGTACTAATGGGAATCGTGGTGCTCTGCAGTGGAATGGCCAGAAAAGAAAAGGGATGGAGATGGGGTAAACTCACAAGTAGGTTTTCCAGACTGGACAGCACAACAACCCAGCTTAGAAGCAGATAAACTCCATGTGCCTGCAGCTGCCACAACAAAGAACTGCCAGATCCATTTCAAATCCCCATCTTCTTTACAATTTGCTGTGACCCTGCTAGTACCTCTTAGTCCCCCGTGCCTAGCACCAGGCTAGACCAGAAGTGAGCCAAGAGGGCATCAAAATACCCAGTGGCAAACCTTCTCCCTGACATCTCCAAGCTTTCCAAGGTCTTCACTCTCCCCCAGCCTCCCTTACCTGTGTCCTGGTCACACAGCTGCTCACAAGCATCAGTGGTCCTCTGTCCACACAGGTCTCTCACCCAGGGGGACGTGGCATTGATCTGATAGTACAGGGACAGCTTGGCGGGGTTAAGCCAGTCAGAGATGTCCAAGTAGCTCCCCTCGCTCACAACGAAGCTGCTGCCTGGGGGGAACAGGAGAAAAGTGTGTTAGGTGAGTGTGTAAATCTGAAAGAAAAACCTCAAATGTGCATTTTGGCCCAACATCAGAACACTGCACCCTTCAGGGGCTGCTGTGATGCCAATGTCTGCAAAATAATAATGAGTTCACCAACAGCTGGTCCCAAAGAATTTCATTTGACCCTTTCTCTCCAGAGGAATGTGCTTCAGCAAATGGTCCACCAGCTCTTCTGCCCAGACACTTCCCTACCCTTACACTGCTGGGGTTTGATTCCCAGGTCTCTGCAGAAATGTGGACCAGTGCAATTATTCTGGTCTGTAATCAGAACATCACTGCCCCAGCTCACAGAGGTGTTGTCCAGGAGGCACCTGGAGCTCAGGGCACGGATGGGCAGCAGCAGCAGCAGGGGCTGTTCACCTTTTGCTGCAGGTGAGTGAACTGGCCCAACACACAACTTCTTATAGGAGTTGTCTCCTACCAGACACTCCCCCACCCTCTCCCTCCTGGGAGTTTGAAGTGAATTCCTGCCAAAAATATTTTCTTACAAAATCTTACGCTTCTTTATTTTGCGAAATGTATTTTTCCCCACTGGCATCTGGGAATTTGCATCATCTAATTAGCCAAATAGATTTTCAGTTCAGCCCAATCATTTCCTTATCTAACATCTGAGGCCCAGCATCGCTTGGGGGATTTTGCAGGCACAGAGGTCCTCATTAACTCTGATCTTCAATTACATTGATTATAAGACTGCCTCCATAACTGTGCTGCACAGATCAGAGGAGAGCCAAAAAACCTCTGCCATTAAGTGGTTTTTTGCAAAACTTACCAGGATAAAAGTCTCTAAAAAGAGGGGAGAAGAAGGCTGCAAGGAGGAGAGGGCAAGGAGAGCTGCCAAGTAGCCCAGGAACCCACAGCCACCTTGCCACTAAGTCTGAGGACTTGCAACAGGGGCAAAATTAGCAACTGCTGTCTGAAGATTGAAATCCTTCTCAGAGACTACCCAGGGATAGCAAGTCTATAGATCCAGGGCCTATTGTCATCAAACTTTAAGGCTTATGACCCTTAGTAAAGGACTAGGATGTCATTTTTTTAAGCACCAACTTACTTTGATGAAAGCTAAGACATTAAAAAGGAGGACAATAAACCTGCAGCAGCAGCCACCCCACATGCACCTGCTAGAATACAAACTCTGGATCTCCTTTTGAAGAGGATCCCTGATGCTTAGCAAGAGGGAGCTCTTCTCACCCTCATCCTGTGCCACATTATCCATTCAAAGGATAAAACAAGCAGAGCCTCAAGTCAAGCACCTTAGTGAATGACCTCATTTTCAGGCATCCCAAGATCTCAGCACCATTCAAACCCAAGCCCTAATTTCCCATAAACACAAGTCTTTGACACTCAGAGTGTTTATATACCATAAACATATTCACAGGCGCATCTCTGCACTCAAAGCCAATGGAGGCTGCCAAGCTACTGACTGCTCAAGCAGATGAGAATTAGACATTGGAATCCAGCAGCTCTGGAGACACAGCAAGGCAGGAGCTGCCCTGCCAAGGCTGCAGGATACATCTCAATCAGACACAAGGCAGCAGTAAATCACTGGGTAAACCCCCCAGCACCACTGGAAAGCAGAGGAACACTGAGCACAAAGAGGTTTCTTAGAGCCACGTGGTTTCCTCTCTAATTATTCTTTTCAAAGAATTTTTAAAGATAGCCTTACGTACCAATGACAACAATTGCTGGTTTCTTTTACCAAACAGAAATGCATCATGAACCCTCTGGGAGTGTTTACTATTTACATGTAGGTGTCTGTGTAGTAACCTGTCAATTTTGTTTTCCTCCTGATTTCCACAGCTCCCTAATAGAGAGCAAGGCTTGGGAAGCACGTAGAGTTGTTTTGAGAGTCCGCTACAGACAACTCCCTCTGCACCCAAGGACTGAAGAGTGAAACCAGCAGATCCTGATTAAAATCCCTACCTAATGAACTGGTTAAAATACAGCCTGGAAGTCACAGAAAATGAAGGTGGCTGGAGCTGGCAGAGCATCTTGGCCCAGGACCTGCTGCACCATGGTCAGGTGGGTGGTGGAGGGGTGACCTCTGGAGGTCCCCAATACAGACTCATTTAGGTGGAAAAAACCTCCCAGATCATCGAATCCAACCATTCCCCCAGCACTGCCAAGGCAACCAGACCATGTCCCCAAGAGCCACATCCTCATGTCTTTTATATCCTTCCAGGGATGGGGACTGGGGGGCTCCATCACTGCCCTGGGCAGCTGTGCCAAGGCTGGACAACCCTTTCTGTGAAAAAATTTTTCTTTAGATCCAATCTAAACTTCCCCTGGTGAACATGAGGCCACTTCCTCCTCTTCCATTGCTTGTTACTTGGGAGGAGAGGCCAAACCCCAGCTGGTTCCATCCTCGAGTCAGAGAGTGGTAGAGACTGAGAAGGTTCCCCCTGAGCCTCCTTTTCTCCAGCTGCCTCAGCTGCTCCTCATCAGACTTGTGCTCCAGCCCTTTCCCCATCTCCAAGTATTTTGAAGATCAATTATTTATTTTGATTTTAGTAAGTCTGATTGAGAAATCATCCTTATTATAAGGTTTTTCAGGGGAGTTGTTTGTTTGTTTGAAAAGTAGAAGTGAAAATATTTCCAGCCAAAACTGCTGAATTCAGGCTCAGTGTAAAATGGAGGCTTTTCTACCTCAATCTCAAAAAAACCCCTAAACCTGGGGAAATTAAAGGTTTTCGTTTCCTTCCTCTTCTCTTCTTCTCTCTTCTCTTCTCTTCCTCCCTTCCTCCAAGGAGGGAGGAGACAACTTCCAGCAAGGAAACTTCTCACATCTCTGAAGCTGAGTGTGTGGCAAGATTTTGAGAGACGTTCACAGACACCCTCATCACCTTCTCTCCCACTGAAAACACAAACAAACAAACACCCCAATCTCGATCCCTTTATAGCTTGCCTGGGAAATAAACAACAGGAAAAGGCATTCTACAAATATTTTGAAAGCTAAAGTTCTGATGATTTCTAAGCCTTTTCATGAATTTTTTGCCTTCACTTCCAAAGAATCCACACGTAAAAAACAGTTTTCAAAAGTCACCATGGTGTACATATCAAAACCACCCTGAAAAGCTCAGAAAGGGCAGGTTGAGGAACAAATCCCTTTAGAAACTACTGAGAACAAATATTTTCTAAGCAAGAGCTATTTCAAACACCTTCAGCTTGCCAGGAACATCAGGTGGGTTTGTTTTCCCCAGCGTGCAGTCTCTGGATGGATGGAAGAGGAGTGACAGGGAACTTGAGGGGGTAGAACTCACTGCAAACCACCCTCCTAAAACCTTCCTCCAGGATCTCAGACCCTACTAAATGACCCCTTCAGCTGCTGCCTGCAGTCCCCAGAGCAGGTCCCAGCACAGACACTCTGAGCACACCTGGAGGGACTGTCCACCCTGCTGTCCCCCACTGCCAACCTCCCAGGTGTCATCCTAGACACAAATGTCAAGCTTCCCACTCAAAGCCTTGCTGAAATCCCCCTTGAATGGAGACCTTTAGGTCTCAGGGTAAAGCAACCATCAACCAAACAAGTGAATACAGCAACAAAACAACTCTGCACCCAGCATCACCTCCCAGGAACCCCATATCAGGACATGTCCCTAAAATGCTGTTGGCTTTCTGAGCCAGCCAATGCCATGGAGCAGAGTGGAGAACACCAGGACACAGCTACAACCCCCTCCCAGCTCCACAAGGTCCAGCAGCCCCTCAGGGGATTGATTTGTTTGGGTTTCTCTGTGTGTGTGTGTTTTCCACTCCCCCCGTCCCTTCCCCAACACTGATCAAAGCCAGACGAGTTAAGGCAGCATCAGAAGTTCATGTCTCTCATGCTGGGGTCTCCTTCAAAGTTCAGTGAAATTGCTTAAGCCCTGACAAAAGAGGCTTGAAGTTTTGACATTTCAAAAATCATTTTCAAGAACACAACAGGATAAAACAGCTCAGAAGAGATATCTAACAAGGGAAAAGAACAAAGGACCCAAAAGGCAGCCAAAAGGGTTTGGCTTTTCCTTTCTCTTTCTTTTCAAGGGAAAAGATCAAAACATAATTTTTTTTGAAGAACATTTATTTCTTCCTCCCTCTGCTCTTTTTGTCATCTTTGGTCCATTCACTGTTACTTGGCCAACAAAACTCCTTTTCATCTAAAATTAGTATTTTGTGTTGGGAAGCAATGGGAGGTCATACTATAGGTTGCTATTAATGTACCCGGCCCTATACTATCATACAGTCCTAATCCTGTTACAGATATTTTTTATAAACACTAGAGAAAAGATGATCCCTCTTGCTTCATTTTATAGGTACAAAGAATAACCCTATTTGATTTCTTTGGAGACCCTATTTTTTCCCCCACTTGAAAGAGCATTGTCGAAAGAGACAACTCCTCCCCTATCAGCTCTTCCCCTTGATCAGCTCTCCCTCTCCTGTGCTGGTCCCAGGGAAAAATTCTGCTTCTTAAATTTCTCCCAGAAAATGCCAAAGATCTGGACAGGCTTTGGATGCCCAGGACACACATGTGCTGATTGAAGCAAGGAAATGGGTCTTGGGGCTGGACTGCACCCACAGACTAACACAGTGCTTAGCTTTGCCATCCCCCTCCTGCTCAACACAAAACCAGGTGATTTGGGAATAATTTGAACAGTTTTAAGTCAAACTCTAAGTTCTGTAGTCTAGTTTGAATCAGGGACAGCATCCCACCAGGTTGGTTTTTTTCTTTAATTTATTTCTCTCTTTGAACAAGGTGAAATGCTTAAACAGAAAGTTATGATAGAAAGATCAGAAAACACACCTTTCATTCAGTCCTCCCTCAGCTGAAGCACTCACAGTTTATATCTCACAGTGCCTGACTGGTGTATTTTCAGCACATGAACTGCACCCATGGGCTCTCACATCCCCAACCCAGTGATGATCAAACCTGGAGACCCCCATCCCCTCGAAACACCACCAATCCTGCCAGAGCTTTCCCACCCTGGCAAAGCAGAAGTCAATTAGCAATACATGTCTTTGTGTAATTACAGCTCAGACTGGAACCACCTTTCAAGTGGGAGGAGCAAGGTTACAATTTAAGTGTTAAATTGCACTTCCTTGATCATTCTGACAGACTATTTCCTTGGGTTTTCTTGTCAGTCAGTCTTGATTTCTCCAGGGCTGAGTTTCTGACAAACAAGACACGTATTAATAAGGCAGGTGATGGCTCAGCCAACTTTTCTAAACTTAAGCAAGAAGGAATGTGCCCACCCTGCCTTGTGGTCAAGCTCATGCTGCAACGAGATCTCCCATGGCAGCTTTAGACAAGATAATTGTGGAGGTGTTGGTCAGAGCATATCTCTATCCTCAAAGGCATCTGGGTCAGCAGTGGCTGAGACAGAAATGAGACTCCTGAAAAAAAAAGCTTCTCCCTAATGCTCAGTATCTCCCAACTCCCACGCTGCAGCCTGGGGCTCTTTAGCAGCGATGCTCTCCATGTATCAGGAAAGGGTTCGGGGAAATCCAGCCGAAATCTAATCACATCACAAGGCACAGAGGAGCTATGATAAGCTCGTTGTATGAATGCAGAAGTCAATGTTTGCATCTCTCCATCTGTGGGAGGGAGAGCAGGTTAGCTGGTCAAAGCTGTGCCATCCCTCCCAAATCAGAGGGTAGATGGTGTTGGCAAAGCTCAGCAGGTGCCAGCAGATGCCCCTTCCCCACAGGGGTGGGCACCTCCTGCCTCTCTCAGGATGCAACGTCCCAGCTCTGAGGCAGCTCCTGCTGACACCACCCAAATTCCAGCAGCAATCCCGCTGGCTTTGCTCCAGTGAATCCTGCAGAGGAGAAGGAAGAAGCATTTGGCTTCCCTTGCAAATGGAGCTGCCCCAGGAGCTGGGAATGCCTTGGGCAGGTGCAGGGCTGGGGAGCCAGGCAGCAGCAGCTGAGCAGGTTCACAAGCCTGTCAAAGCCACGATAAAAACATGATGTACTTCAGCCTCCAGAATCTTATTAGTTCTTCATGCAAAAAGCGTTCACGCCGTAAAACCGCCTTGGAATCCCTTTGATCCACGCTGATACAGTTCATAAATTGATGTTAATATTTAGAGTTCATGTCTGGTAACACTGCAGCCATTTGCTCACATTTTCTTGCCAGGCAAGCAGCCACGGGAGCGGGAGTGAGCTGTAACACAGGCACGGAGGTGACCCCGGTGATTACGAGCTGGTGAAATAAAATGCAATTTGTAAAGCTGCCCCCAAACACAGCCACCTTACATGAAACACCCGGGGCCTGGGGCAGCCGGACGTGACACCGAGTCTGCAACAGGAAAGTGTTGCTTCTGTCAAAGCCCTGACCCAGGTCTCCATACAGCAAAAACCCCGGGAGGAGAAAACAGCACAAAAAAAACTTATTTAAAACCAATTCCTTCTGCTGATTTCATAGGGGACTTACGGATCTGGGAACAGCTGGAGAAGATGAGAGACCCCAATGGCAGAATCTTCCTGAAAGCCTGCCAAGGCCACAGAATCACAGAAATGCTTTGGGTTGGAAGAGACCTTAAAGATCATCTTGTTCCACCCCTCTCCCATGGGCAGGGACATCCTCCATGAGACCAGATTGCTCAGAGCTCCACCCAGTCTGACCTGAGATAGCTTTGAGATCAGATGTCTTTCTCCATCCTTCTGGTACAAACTCGGGGAGCTTCACCTGTAAACCAGAGTGTGTCTCCAGCTTCTCTTTGCTGCCAAATGGGATGGGCACAGAGCCAGTCCCCCACCTCCCACAGCTCATCTCTGCGTGGCCACATGGGCAGCACATCCCGAGTGCCCTGGGGGCATGAGGTAATGCCTGCTCACCTCCGAGAGCTGCAGAAGATTGAGCAGCAAATGTCAAAAACAAACAGTTTAAAGCAACACATTTCATTAAAACCAAAATGAGAAGTTGTTGCGAGTCCCAACAATTGCAGTCTGCGGAGCAATCTTCAGGGAAAATTAACACAGGCTGCTAATAGCAGCATCCAATTCACCGGTGTCTTGGAGGAAACAGTGGTGGGGGAAGGTAGGAAATAATCTGCAGATGAAACAATTACTGATCAGCTGCGTGGCAAGGACAGCACGGCATCGCTCAGGCAGGCAGATGCATGGAGATTAAAAGAATAAACCAAAAAGAAGCTCCCTGCACCTCTGTCGTCTTGTCAGATGCTCCAACCCAAACCACGGTCTCCAGTGGAAATTCCACTTCTGCTGGTCTCTTGGCTTTGCAAGGGGGAACCTGGGTTTGCTCTCAGGGCAGTGCTCATCCTGGGAGAGATCATCCACACTTGCAGAAGGGACAGAGCCAACACACGGACAGCTTGTCAGGGTGGGGACACTGCCCACACCGAGCTCTGATCCCACAGCAGGAACCCTGCCTGCCCACACCCAGCTCTGTGCACCACTCTGTACACCCAGCCCACAGCCCAGAGAGGTGCAGAGGGATCAGCACCTCTTCCCTGGCACACATCTCAGAAGAGGAGGGAAGAAGGCTGTAAATGCCCCAGATGTCTTTGACAGAAACCTGCTTTATGCCCTTTGCTTTATTTCCACTTATAAAACCAAGCCCTACAAGCCCCTCGCTAAACACAGCACTTGCTTCTCTCTGCACCACTGGAGGATCTCACCCACCTCTCCCACTAAAGTACAAACATCCACCCACACCGTATATAACCTCTCACAGGCTGTAAAAATGGGAAGCTTTAATTGATACCATATTTCACACTGTTGTGCAGCAAGGACATACTCCAGGCTGAGCCCTCCAGAGTATCTTTCTCCACCCTGCCTTCCCTGCAACCCATTCCCACTGCTCCACCTCTACTTTCTGAATTATTACTTACAAGAAAAAAACAAAACCAAAAAACAACTATTAAATGCAGAGCTGAGTGGCTCACATATTCATAAGAGGTTTTATTACTCAGATGGAGGGGCTCTCGTTCCTTTCTTCCCCCCTTTGACACGGCTAGAGGGTCCTTTAAATAATGCCTTGCATTTCCATATCCTCATAAAAGCCACTAAGTTTCTTTCCATAAATCTGAGCCACCTCTGAAACCAGAACAATTCCTCCTGCTCAGCACGGGCAGGGGCTGCCTTGAGACACAAAGCCCTGGAGCAGCAGAAGGGAGGAGAGGATGCTCCAACCACTGCATTTGAAGAGAGGATTTAGAGGCACCAACTCGTTTCTGGGAAGCAGGAGGTCCCAGCCCTCCCTGCCAACCACGGCAGCTCCTGCCAGGCTCTCCTTGATCCAGCTGCTCCATGAAGTGAAGGCACAGCAGCTGTACAAACCAGGCAATAACTGCTCAGCGGGGAGCGAGGCAGGGGGACCCCATCGAATGAACAAAAGGAAGAGAACAAACCAAGGGAGAAATAAGGGCAATAGAGACAGGCTGGTTATTATAGAACTGCTGCTTGGAATATATCCTCCCAGCTTGGCTGCCAGTTGGCTTCTGGTCCCAGTCCTTCCCCTCCCCTTTCCCACCCTGCCACTCCAGCAGGCTCTGGAGCTTCTTTCTCTAACGCCATTCTTGCTGCAGCAGGGAAAGCTGCTCTTCTCCAAAGCTGGAGACATTTGGGGAGGCTTCCCCCCTCTTTCTTTTCTTGGCTCTGGCTGCTGGCATGCCAGAACTGGCTGGCATCTATTTAAAGTTCCCTTCAAAGCCGAGTTCTCATCGTCTAGGAGAGTGATTTCTTTCAGCCTCTGCCTTTGTTTGGCTTCTCCTGCAGAGGAGCCGGTAGCAGCTCCGCTTTCAGATTTTCCTTGGCTCCCGGTGCCTATTGAAATTCCACATTTCAAAAGGGAACGGGAGGGCACCGCTCCCTCGCATGGGAACATCTCCCGTGAGTGCACCATCCCAGCCTCCCTGCAGAGCCTGCCTTCTCCTCCTGTACGGCACCAAAGGGAGCAGCTTCGGGAACCAGCCGATTCCAGCGCAGGGCGACGCTCGCGAGACGCGGTGCCGCTGCCGGGTGCCGCGCCAGAAGCTGCTTCAAGACTGATCAAAGCTCCCAGACGCCGCCAGGCCAAACACGTCGGCTCTGTTGTCACCTCGATGCTACAGGGATGCTCATGCCAACCCCCTTCAGCACCCTGTAAAAAGCAGATTTCATCCCCCACAGGAAATCTCCAGGGAGCAGCAGGGCCCCTCTTCTCCATCAGCATCCAGCTCCAGGTACTGAGCCTCAGTGAGCACGTCCAGCCACATTTTTCCTGGGTATCACTGAAATTTCCCAACCCAGCCCAGGTCTGCGATGTCTTTAAATGCTTTGTAATATTTTGCTGCCAGTTGGGTGGCGCCTTGGGATTTGTTGTTATTCAGAAAGGGACAACTTTAAGAGCTTTTTCTATTCCCAGGCAAGGGACTGTCATCACATAAAATGATGAGATTTCAGGGAAAGTGATAGCCACTGCAAAATGTCTTGGCTGCTTCTATGCGAAGAATTTGACTGTTTCTCATAAAAAAATATTTTAAAAGTTTTTGCAGTTTGTAATTATATTTTACAGTTTCATTACAAAGCTCATTTTAATTCTTCTCCAAACCGTTGTTACCAGTCCTCTTGCCACTTTCTCTTCAGAAAAGTCATTAAGTCGGGACTGGAGATCATCCCATTTCCCCCAGTTTCAAGGATATTAATCTGTTTTATTGGTATTTCATTGTCATTTTCATTCGAGTGTTCCCTGCATTTGCATAATTTGCATTGCCACCCCTTTCCTCGTGACAAGCATAGGCTCAGCTTTTCACTTTCATTCTACGGAGTCTCATTGCATTTTGTTTATTTTCTTTTTCAGGACACACTGGATTCCCTGGGCCAGAACCATAAGCTGGGAGCAGGATGATGAGGTCCTGTTTCCATCACTGCCTTCCTGGCTGACCTTCAGCAAGTACCAGAACCAGTGCGAACTCCCAGTCCAAGTGCTGAACCGGCCAGTGCCCATCCCAAGGGGACACAAGTTAGCACTGGAGCAACCTCACGCCCCAGATGCAAGAGTTTCTGTTTTCCAGCTACTTGAAACAGTCTGTGAAGATTTCAAATATTCATGTGTGGCTTGGGTAATCCTTAAAACCTTTTAGAAACAGGTCAAGGTGAAGACAAGTCCCTTGTTTCAAATCCTTAAATCAAAGAATGGTTTGGCTTGAAAGGGACCTTAAGCATCCTCTTGTTCCAACCCCCTGTCACGGGCAGGGACACCTTCCACCAGACCAGGCTGCTCAGAGCTCCATCCAAACTGGCCTTGAACACTTCCAGGGATGTGGCATCCCCACCTTGGTGTCATCTTCATGTTTTCACTCCACTCCTGTTCAGTTTCTCCAGTGTGTGAACACAAACTAGATGCTCTCCTCCTTTTCCAACAAGGGCCAAGCTGTGACCACTGGGATATCCCAGTTACCCAGAGATCACTCTCAGCAGGGCTAATCTCACTTCAAACACATTGCTGACTCCCATTCTGCCGTGGGGTGATGATTTCAGCCCCTCTCCACCACCCCCTGCAGCTCTCATCCTGCTGTGTCTCTTTAACCATCTCCCCTTCCCCAAAATATTAATCCCCCAAGAGCTGCCCTCCACTCCAAAGCTGCCAAAGCAGGGAGCTGTCCCAGAGTTGGCTGCACCAGGACACCCCAGCAGCTGATGGTGCACTGGCTGCATGCAGCACCTTTCTGGCAGAGAAAGTGCCCCCTCTGCATGCCCCAAGCAGTGAGACGAGTGCAGGAGCTGAGGAATTGGAACCGACTGAATAATGGGTCCTGTCTGCTGGAAGAAAATGAAATTTGCCCTCATGTTACTGAAAACTTGCACTCGACGCTCACTGCACATTATAAAGAAAAGGTCAGTGAAACACAACAAATGCAAGGAGCCCAGTTGGAGAAAGCAATAAATAGTGACAGCAGCACTCGTCTAATTTATCAAAGCATCTCTGCCTTTGCTCAAAACCCAGCAATTTCCCTCCGTGCTGCTCCAAGGGCTGGGATGAGCAGCTCTGCTGCTGCAGGACGGGAGGAGGCCTGTCTGTGCAGCTCCCAGGGCTCCTCAACGAGTTTGGAGGAGAACAGAAATATCCATCAGCCACAATTAGCACCAACGACAACAACGATAATAGTAATTGACGTGACTGAGATTTTGGCCGCAGGCTCGCAGCTGTGCTTCTGGAAAGGGAGATCCCTGCAGTCAAACACAGCTGGGGCATTCCCAAAGAGAGGGGCCTCCACGTGCCAGCCACACCCAGAGGGGCAGCAGGAGGGTCTTACCATCAGCGATGAAGTGCTCGGGGACGTGCAGCGTCACCTTGACGGTCAGCGGGCAGGAGAGCTGGGAGCCGCAGACCACGGCCAGGACGCAGGAGCTGACCGCGATCAGGGTCAGCGCCGTCTTGTTCACAGGGCTCTTCATGGAACCTGCAAGGCACACAGAGGGGAGGCTGGGTGGCCAAAAGGTGAAGCTGCACCCAGGGCTTTGTCAGCAGAGGCAGGAGAGCGCGCCAGCACGGGGAAGGCAGGCATTGAAAACAAGGATGGCAGCTCAGCAGGAGTCTGCACACGCCATGCCTCCCATCACACCTTGCTTGGCATGGGGCTCCATTTTGCTAGAGGAGGGGGAAAACCTGCTCAAAGCCCTGTATAGACCTTCTCCCTGGGAATTTCTCCTCCCTGGAATCACTCATCACACCTGCCGTGCTCCCCTACTGAAACCACCACCACTTCTTGTCAACATTGGTTGGCTTGGCAACCCACTGTGAAACTCCTGTGGAGCAGGACAGTGTTAGGATGGCTGAATCACCATCAACTGCAGCTGGGTGGGACAGAATTACCGAGTTTCATAGGGAATGGGGTGAAGCTGTGCAACAGAGTCATCCAGAGAGACCTGGCTGCCCCAGAAGACTCAGCTGCTCTTACTGCATGCAGACTGGGAATGTCAGGTGTCCAAACGAGACCCCTCTGCTGGTGGGGATGACCAAGAACTGCCCCAGGCCACTGCAACCCCACCAAGAGGTCTCCACTGCCCAAGCAAGGAGCAGCCTTGGACCCTGCATCCTTGAGGCACCACTGATCCCCCTGGACCTGGGGGCTGCCCTGCTGCTGCCCTGACTGCACTGCATCTCCCATGGCCCCCTCACCCAACACCTCGTGCCAGGGCCCCCCTTTGCTCCAAGATAGCAACAGACACCTTACAAAGCAGCCGGTTCCTGCTCCAGGGCTTGGGATGCACCACTTGCAGAGTGTGTCTGTGACAAGGAGAGGGCACAGCCTATTCTAGTGCAAGCTGAGATGGCCCAGCTGCCAGCAGAGCTGGACACAGCCCTGCTCAGGATTCAGGTGAGGACACTTCTTGATTTTTGGAAGCCAATGCAGCCTCTCCTCCCCACTTGTGCCCCAGTCCTCACCACCTCATCAGCAAAACGAGACTTTAAAAGCACCAGTTTGAAAATTGAATGGGAAATGGATCCAGGCCAGCACTTGCACACCCTGTAATTTGCCTAAAGTTGCTGCTGGAGGTGCTGGGGCCAGGGCAGGGACCTCATGCTCAGCACAACCTGTGCTGTCCAGGCAGGGCACCACCAAGCCCCACCAAAGCATCCCCAGGTTGGAGCCTGCACAGGGGATGCTCCAACCAGGATTTGTAGGACAGGAGAAGCAGCTGATTTGCTGGAAAATACTCCCATCACTGAGACCAACAGGAGCAAGTAAATTGATTATTTATGAAGCATCTTCTCCATTCCTTATGCATGGATCATCTAAAGAGCCTTCCCACTCCTATTTCACAGCTTTATCACCAATCCCCTGTGACCCTCATCTTGCAAGCCTCTTTTTTTTCCTTTCCAATCTTTATTCACATCATCAGCATAAGTTAGCACCTCCATGGGAGGCAAAATCCTCCTCTTGTTGGGCATACTGTGCCTGCCACAACGCCTGCCTGGCTTAAACTTATGACACGAAAGCAGAAAGAAAAAAGAGGGGGAAAAAAAGAAAAAAAGAAAGGCGAGGGAAAAAAGTCCTCATCAGGATAAGTGGACAAAATCAAATATACAATGGACCAGAGAATGCTGGATTTCACCCTTATAAATCACCTTTCAATCCAGGGTCTTAAAGTGCTTTGCAAACATTAAATCATAAATCCCTTATGAGTGAGACAAGTATTATCCCCTTTTTCACAAAGAGCCCAAATCCCAGGTATGATGGCAGCTTTCACCAAACTGCAGCCAAAGTGGAGCTGGAGGAATTAGGATTCCACAGCCCCATCAGTCCATGTGGCTTCTTCTCCCCCTGTGACTCCAGGAGAGCAGCACAGGGGCTTGAAACAGCAAAAAGCCTTTTACAGCTCCATGAATTTGAGCTTGGCTGCTCAAGAAAAGGGACAATTGCTCCAAGTCTCCTCTAACTCCCTTTCCTCCTGCACTCACTCATTTCCCTCCCTGCTAATCATTGACTTCTAGAAGTGCCTGACGATTGGTTTTGACCAACTGAACCAAAATGAGGAGTCTTCTGCTTGAGCAGAAATTGGGTTTCCAGCTCAGCTCTCTATTGCTCATGACCAGTTTGCTGCCAGGTTTGAAGGAAGACTGCTGGAAAAGCATCTAAAAAGTGGGACAGGGCTTTTGTTTTCCATCTTTTTTCCCCTGCTCTGCAGACCACTGATGCTCCAGCACAGCTGTGCTGCATTTAAACACCTATCTGGAGATAATCAGCTTCACTCCAAGCCTTTAAAACCACAAGTAAATGTATTTTCAGCAAGGCCCTGCTGACCAAACCCACCTCAGCAGGTTCATCAGGGCTTCACCATGGTCCAGAGGTGAGACAAACTGATCCCTTTCTTCTTCAGCCCAGGGAGGGAATCCAAACCCAGCTTGGTAACTCAGGCAGCCCCAAATAAACTCAATGCCACAAATGAGAGCTTGACTTGGCTAACCCTGTGGTTTCCCTCCTCTCCTTGTTGTCTCTAGGCTTTCAGGGAAGTGTTTGAAGAGCAGATTTGAAAATCCAGGTGCACCAAACAAGCTGGTGTCAACATCCTTTACCAAGAGGAGGAAGCTGGGTGGGGAACACAAGACCTTTATGGATGGCTGAGAGCCCCAGCACCCAACAAAAGTCCTGGGTTTAGTCTAGTGGGGTCCAAAAAGCCCAGGAGGAAGATGGTGACCATGCATGGCTGAGACCAAACTCACTCCCCAAATCTCTCTCCCCTAATAAATGCTTCATACATTAAGATGAACTCTCTATATTTTTAATCAAAGATATTTCTGTAGTGTTTTGGGCGGTTGCAACGAAGTGAGTGGATGCCCCAGTGCTCACCCAGGCAGTTCTGTAGGGAAAAACATGGACCATGGGGATTCCCAGGGAGTCTGCTCCTGAGGAGTGGGCAGGGCACACCACCAGCATGAAAAATAGGAATAAATCACTTCTATCCAAACAGAGAGAAGTAATTTCTCCCCACAGCTCACCAAATCCAAGGAGAGAGAAGCAGAAAGGAAAGGCAAATTCTCCATTTCAGGGCACCTGAGATGCTCCCTGCTAGTGATCCAAGGGTGGCTCAATTAGACTGGAAAACAAAACACGTGTCCAGCACTGTGGTCAGAAGGACTCTGGCCATCACCACCTTCCTCACCCAGAATTTTTTTGTCAAACCCCAGTGCAAACTGCCCTGGTGAGGATGTGAGTCCCTGTGCAGACAGCTCAGAAACCGCTTGCAAAGCACCACATTCCCCTGAAGATTTTGCACCTGCTGCAAGATGAAGATAAATTCAAAGCCACTGGTGTAAACACTCAGCAAACAGCCCCTCCAAACGCACCGTGTCTCCTTTGAAATATCATTTCCTCGTGCATTTAATTACTCACTGCTTTGTACACTTCCCTTTGCCCGCCCAAAAGACATGGGGGGAAAAAAGCCTGACAAAACTCTGGGCTCAATTCTTTTTAATG
>VZTR01004999.1:54341-70235 GCA_013400775.1 Chaetops frenatus
AAGAAGAAAAAAATAAAAAAGGTGTGCTCAGAACACGTATGGATTTACGAGCAACACAAATACCCCGTGTTCTCGGTAATATGCTGTTTCTAAATCAGGCTCATAAATACATGCTTGGGAGATTAGTCTATAAAAAAAAATAAACTTTAATTACCCCCTCTTTATCAGCACACAGCCCGTGGTGTTAACCATATGTGGGTGTTAAACTCGGAGTGCTTTGCAATCTTCCCCGCCCCCCCGGGAGGTAACAGCATCCCACGGAACGTTCCGTGGCCACTCGGATATGGAAATGTATTCCCAGCAGCCGGGGAGGACGGGGCTGGGGAAGGCGAGCGGGGGAACAGCGAGTGCTGGGAGTGCTTAGCAACCTCCACCGTGCTGTGCTGCATGCAGAGTGCCCAGCACGGGGACAGCAGCACCCGGGGACAGCAGCACCCCCGGGGACAGCAGCACCCCCGGGGACAGCAGCACTCCAGGACAGCAGCATCCCAGAGACAGCAGCACCTGGGGACAGCAGCACCCCCAGGGACAGCAGCATCCCAGAGACAGCAGCACCTGGGGACAGCAGCACCCCAGGGACAGCAGCATCCCGGGACAGTAGCACATGGGGACAGCAGCATCCCCGGGACAGCAGCACCCCAGGGACAGCAGCACCCCAGGGACAGCAGCATCCCGGGACAGTAGCACATGGGGACAGCAGCATCCCAGGGACAGCAGCACCTGGGGACAGCAGCATCCCAGAGACAGCAGCACCTGGGGACAGCAGCACTCACGGGGAAGCAGCACCCGTGGGGAAGCAGCACCCCAGGACAACAGCACCCAGAGACAGCAGTACCCCCGGGGACAGCAGCACTCCCGGCCAGCACGGCCAGCCCACCCCAGCCCCGCTCACAGCCCCCGGGATGCTCCCGGAGGACGCCGCTGTTGCTGCCGTGCCAGAGAAATCGGGCTCCTAATGATCCGTCGTTATGTTCCAGCAGAGGCTCATTAATAGGAGAGAGCAGCGTTTCCAGGACAGCCTCACACACAGACACATCTCGAGGTGTTTTACGAGGGGCAGATCATGTCCAATCAAATCAAACGCCAATTAACGTGAGCAGTGGTGTTGGCAGGAGGCTCTGGACATGGAGCACCCCTGCACGGGGAGGGAGCAGCACTGCCTGTGTCCCCTGCTGGCCCTGCAGCCTCTCCTGCCACAGCAGGGTGGGCCCTCTTTCCAACACACCGGGGGGATGTGAAATTGGGATGGGAGATCCTCCTTCCAGCCAGACACAGCTCTCTCACACCATGACCCCACCAAGCACCACCCAGCCCCAGAGCCCCTTCCTTCTAAAGGGGATGGATGTGGATGCAATGAGCCCCCCAGGCAGGAGGTGAGAGCACAGGCAGGTGTTTCACACACACCCTCCACACCACACCTGCTCCCAGCCTCTTCTTGAGGCATCTTCTCCACTGCAGCCCTGGACAAATCCCTCATGAAGGTGCCCACAGGTACAGCCCAGATCTGGGTCAAGGCTTGGGCACTGGGCAGTCCCCAGCCTCATCCCAGAGTCAGCAGGATGTGGATCAGCCCTGAAGAGGCAGTTTTGCTTCCCCTGTGTTGGGAGAGACGCCTGAGGAGACCCTCCAAGGAGGCAGAGGGTGCACACAGGAAGGGATGGGGGAAAGGAGGAGGAAAGGCAGCCACATTGTGCAGCAGAAGGGTGAGATCCGTCGCTTCTGGATTTATAGAGGATTAGATCTTGCTGAGCACATGCTGAATCAGATTAATACTATTAACATTTATGAATTATCCTCTAGCAATTAGCTGAGATGTCCTCCAGTACAGCACAGGGAGCTGCAGGAAAGGCAGCCCTGGGGTGTTGGTCAGGGGGAGGAGGATGCCAAGGGGTGGCTTGGGCACTGTGGGGGGGTTGGGGTTGAGCTGCTGGACCCACAGCAAGGTCAAGGGCTCATTGACTGAGCTCCTGTGTGTCCCAGGGAGCTCTTGTGCCCCTCCAGCAGCCTGAGTCTCGACTCTTAAGGTGCTCCTGGAGTTATAAAGCCTTATGTACTGAATAAATGTATTTTCTCCCTAATTATACAGCTGCTGGTGGTGCTCCCCTTTGCTCTAAGGCATTGTGCCTGCAGCTGGCAGGGAGACACTGCCAGCAAATTCCAACCAAGAGGAGGAAGGGGGCAAAGGCAAAGCCTTGAAGGCTGGGCAAGGAATGAGCAGCTGAGCAGAGCAGAGGGGGGAAGGCAGAGGTTGGGATGAACCTGGCACAGGTTGAGATGCTGATCCACCAGTCCCATCAGCACCAGGGTCACCACAAGCAGATTCTCCTGCTCACATCTCTTTGCCCCACCCCGGCACAGCAAAGAGGGAAAGAATTTCTGCAGACCCAGTCTGCTCTCCTGGCACTGTTGTATTTTTTTTGCATTTCTCTGGGCAGGGACAATTAAAATCAATGAAGTCAGTTTTGCTTTCATGTTCTCAGTGCTGAATTGGTTGAGATAAAATCACATTAAAGAAGCAGTTACATATTTAAAGGTAGATATTGCCTGCACTGGAATTTTCTTTCATGAAAATCAATGAAAGCACTTCTCCTGGAATTAAGGCCTAATCTTTTTTTTGTTTTACACTCCAAATGAGTCCCAATTTTACAATATACAAGCACAAAGGCAAATTTGAGTGGAAGGCTTGATTTTAAGAAGAAGGGAAAGCAATTTTCAATACAGTGTAGCAAAAACATTATTCCTACAGGAAAAAGGGAAAAAAAGTAATCATTATCTATGAAATAGTTTGTGTTGAGTCACAGCCCAGGGAGGATTGTGCTCAGAGAGTGAAGGGCTGGTCAGACAGATGAATTGATTTTAGAAACCAAGAGGAGAGAGAAGTGAGGGCCAGGGAGGGCTCAGGACCTGACAGGAGATGTCTCAGGGGCTGATGGCAAGAGATGCCCCAGGACTCAAGCTGCCCATCCTGGCTGGATCTCCACCCCACTGCCCACTGTCCCACTGTCACCCTGCAGGCAGAGCTGAGATCAGGGAACTGGGCTGCACTCTCAGAAAAGAAAAAAAAGTCCCGAACCATCAGTTTCCCTCCATCCATTATTTTTGGAACAGATGCAAACTGACAGAGCAGGATGAGAATACAAATCTCTGCTCTGCAACAGCTCTCCAGGGTCAGGGCACATCCCTGTGTGCCTCAGTTTCCCCCACAGCCAAGCATCGCTCAGCAACAGATGTGACATCCATCCACCACCCTCTGCTTCCTTTCCTGCTCCAGCAGGGACACAGATCCATCGTGCCACAGGAACCCACAAGGAAAAGCAGCTTGGTTTTCCCAGCAGCACCAGCCCTCGCCCTGCTCCCGCCCGCATCCAGCTCCGTGTTTGTGTTCTGCTTCCTGGGAAACAAGAGGCTCGTTACCATGCGGAGGGCGACAGCAGAGCGATTAGTGAAATTTGTTACCCACATGCTCTGAACAAAATTAAATTAAAAGTGCTGCTTTGCTGTCAAGATAAGGGCCAAGCCGGAGAGATAATTTTTCACTCTCAAACACTCAATTACTCGCTGAGGCTGTATCAGATACAATCGGAAAATAAATAAATAAATAAATAAGTAGGAAGACCCGCACTGCCTCCAGGAACAGATGTAAAAGCTTTTATCTCCAGCGCAGTCCGGGGAAGTTAAAGAGCCTGCGGCCACCGCAGCTCCACCACCTCTTTACCCTGCAGCCCCTTTGTGCTGCCCAGCTCCAGCTTCCAGCAGCAGCCCCTCTCCCAGCAGCTCAGTACCCCTGGCACGGGCAGGTGCATGAGGACACCCCCACACCTACAGCCAGCAGCGATTTAGGGAGCAAAGAGGCAGCTGCAGCAACCCCAGCCCAGCTTCCTGGCACAGCCAGAGTCCAGCAGGAATGGAGAGGGACTCAGAGTGGGTTTTATGGGCTGTTGCAGTGCCTCATTGCTCTGCAGGCAAAATAAGCCATCATGCAATAGCACCAGGTTTGTCTGCTGGCTGGAAAAGCAGCATCCATGATGGAGAGCAGAGAAGAGTTGGGATTTAGCAGCATCCCCCACTGTCACACTGCCCTGGGCATCAGTGTGAGCATGGCTGTGCTGCTGGGGTGCAGCCTGGAGGGATGGACCTTGGTGCTCTGGGGCATAAAGACAAGATTTGTATCGTGAAGGCACCTCATCCCTGAGATCTGGGGATCTGCAGGTCACATGGGAGCTGTGGTGTCCCCTCTGGGGTGCTCTTTCCTGGCCTCAAAAGAGCAGCACAGCTCCGTGTGCCATGAACCCGCTGGGTGTGCTCCCCCCAGACTGGCCTGTCCTTCTGTCCCTGCAGGGAGCAGCTCTGTGTCCCTTCCTGAGGAATCCTCACCTGTCCATGCCATGGGCTGACCTCACGGGGAGTGGATGGACACGGGGCTGCCAGGAAGATAGAAGCACCCCCAAGTACAGACAGACAGCATCAGACACACACAGACCCATTCTTCCTCTGGGCCTCTGGAAACAGCCCAAATTGACATCTCTGCTTTATCACCTTTTGTCTCCCTCTTGGTTCCCAACAGCATCTCCCCCAGTCTGAAGGCGAGTCAAGGCTAAGGCAGAGCAGGAGGGCAATTCCCTGAGGAGTATGGAAGCTGGGGTGATGTCCTGCCTGCAGCATTCACTCAGCCCCAGCGAGGCCAGAGGCACCAGCAAAGACAGCAGTACCCAAATTTCATTCTGCACTTCGTTTAGTTCCCCATGAAATAATAAGTGCCTGCTGCCTCTGGAGATGGGAGAGGATCAAAGCGAAGCTTCCTCATATGTAGTAGACTTCGAATACCTAATATTCCCTTATAAAAGGCCTTGTTTTAAACACCAAATACAGAGGCAGATCAAAGCTCAGCTTCTCATTTCTCTAACAGCCCTCAGAAGGCTCTGTCAGCCAGCTCGGCACACACACACATGGGGCTGACACCAATCCAAGGTACATAATTGAACTCTGCTAATTTGTCAAAACCATCATCAAGCACTATGGAAACAGCCAGGTGCCTTGTTCACAGAGACCTCAGCTGAGGAGCATCCCAAAGCCATGCTCTCCCTTCCCTGGGGTGCTGGGGAGTTTCAACAACAGCTATGCATGAAAATGGAGTGGGATATTTTCCTCCTTCCTCATTTAACAGGGGATGCAAGGAGGGGTGAAGTGATCCCAGACCCAAGCATGGGGGAGCAGGCTCAGGGTGGTCCAGGCTCGAGCTCAAGCAGACACCAGAGACAGCTTGAGGAGCAGCAGCCAGCTGAGGACATTCCATGGGACACCCCAGGTGGGTGGACACTGTGCTGGGTGCCCTCCAACACATCTCAGCCCTCATGGGAACAAAAGCATCCCTTTGCCTCTGCACCCCACACCTTGTGCCTGGATTTCCAGCAACTCTGTACCTGCTTTCTGCTTGATGGGGAGTGACACCAGCCCCAGACTCAGCTGCCTGTCAGCAGTTATGGGGACCCCCTGGCAGGTCCCAGGGGCTCAGACTAGGGTGCAAGGGAGTCTATGGCTCTTCAAGACAAATGGGCTTGGGATGGCTCAGCCCCTCTCAGGGTCTCTGTATGACATCATCACTTTCCCTGCCTCAGTTTCCCCCAACCCAGGAAGCTGGACAGCATCTGCTGCACATTTCTGTGTTACAGAGCAGCTGCTCTGTGGCCTGAGAAAGCAGAGGGAGGTGCAGGAGCCTTGCTTGTGCCTCCTCTCCAGCAAGGAGGGGCTCATTATACTCACAGAATCCTTAACGAGATGGGCAGGGAGCCTGATTGACCTCGGAGTTACAGAGCTGCTGCTTCCCCCACATCTCTCCCTATTTGATTTCACCATCAGGCAGGTGCTGCCTGTGACCAGGGGAACTCAGGGCTGCACAGTCAGACCTGGAGCTAAATATATTTTGCTGGGCATAGGGCAAAGCCCACCCCAGGGCAAGAGGGATGGAGCAGGAGTGGGGTCTGTACACAGGGCTCTGCCTCCCTGGTTTAGGGGGATTTTTATCACTAATATTTTCCTCTCAAACTCAGAGTGGGACCTGACTGAACACATCCCACCCGGCTCCAGAGAGAGGGACTAAGCATCAAAGCTTTGATATCACCCTGCTGGCCAGCGGGGGATGTGGATTCACATCTTTACAACACTGTCAGGTTGTCTCTCACAGAGACTTCAGCACTGGTGGAAGGTGCAATGATGGACAGCCCTGGAGACAGGAGCCATCTGTGCACCACAGCCAGCATGCAAAGAGGTGCCCTGATACTCCTGGGGAATGGGAAAGAGGAGAGCCAGCCCTCACAGCAAACAGAGCCTTGCTGTGCACAAACCTGTCGCCGCAAATAGGTTGCAAGAAAATCTGATTTCTGGAAATCCTCAGGGAGTCAGTGCTGAGGGTCAGCAGGAAGGAGTAAACCAGCCAGCCCTTGCCCCAGCTGAGAGTCACTTGCACAGAGCTGTGCATGGCCTGACAGCCTCTCTCAGGACTTGTTTCACTTGGAAAAGCAGTCCAAAATTCCAGCTCCCTTGAGACTGCATGCCACTAGAGCAGAGCTCACACTGAGCCATCAAAGAGAAGTGGAGGATGGGGAGCTGGTGTGGGCACAGGTGAGGGACTGTGATGAAGTGAAGGGATGTCTCACTGAAGATTTGGGTATGAACAGAACACTTCTTGACATAAGCCAGCAGTGCCTGTCCCAGCCCAAAACCCAGAGATGGGGCTAAGCCCAACAGCAAAGACCAAGACTACAGGGGAAGATCTCTTCTGCTTTATTCCTTACACTCTGCTCCCCTATAATTTCTCTGGAGAGTTTCCAAAGACACAGTAACATCAGTGTAAGGGCAACCATAGACCTAGAATCTGGGAAGGTGAGTGGTGCAACATGCTGGGACCACAAAAGCTGCTGCCTCTCACTTCGTGTATTCCTGCACTGGAAACCAGGTACCAGTGGGTCTGCTGCTCCTGAGCTACCAGAACAAGCTCCCCCTTGCTCAAAACTGTCCTGTGAGAATGTCTCTCTAATCTACCTTGCCAAAGCACTACAGAACCTGCTGTTCTCCTTCTCCAGGAGACACAGGAGGCCACTTAGCCAAGCTCAAATAAAAGCAAACCCGCACACCTCCTAAGTGGAAACTTCCCATCACATCGTCTGGGATCAATGCCTTGACAGTACAAGTAATTAGGCTCAATCCTACAAAATCTCATCCGAGGAAAGAAACCCCAAGGAATCCCTCTCCTTGGACCTGATAACTACCCAAAGGTACCTGCAACGACACGCAAGCC
Source organism: Chaetops frenatus (assembly GCA_013400775.1). NCBI lineage: Eukaryota > Metazoa > Chordata > Aves > Passeriformes > Picathartidae > Chaetops > Chaetops frenatus. The sequence goes on from VZTR01004999.1 coordinate 61,636, forward strand.
TGGCGAAATCAATAGGGGAACATCATTGTAAGAATTAACTGTATCTGACGACACATCCTTCTCTATTAGAGTTACAATCCCATCCAATTATGGATCTTGGCTGAACTTGTAATTATGAGTTTGGTACTACGACTTCCCACTAGGCTATTGCTTTGCTTCCATGAGGGAGAGGAAAGTCAATGAAAGCATAATGGAAAATTCCTTTCAAGGATGCAGGGATGGCCAAATTTATCTAGACAGGAGGGGAAGTACAATGAGGACTTTATGCAAGACAATTCCCTCAGTTAGCCCCCAGTGAACATGAACAAACCAGGTTCTCACAGCATTCTCACAGCACTGCTCAAACACTGAGGCAGATCTAACAGCCAGCCCTGCACAACGGCGCGTGGCAGCTCTGCCTCCCGAATTCCCTTCAAACCCAGCCATCAAAGCTGCCCAGGTGAACAACAGCTTATTCACAGGGAAAGAAAGGAATTCTTCCCATTCATCTGTTCCTTTATATTTGCCCTACAAGGAAGCTAAAACCAACAACGAAAAACCAACACAGACGTCAATAAAAATACCTTTGTACCCGGCATCCAAGATGAGCCTTTTTCAACAGGCTGACAGAGCACCTGACCTCCAGGGGAATGGCATCAAGGCAGCCTTGCAAAGATTTGTCTGCCTTTCATAAAGCACAGTTTTCCATACCTTCCCTGTGCCCTATCACCCCTTTCCCTAGTGTAAGCTGAAAAAAAAACCCCAAACTTCAGTGACTTTTCCAAAGTACCCAAGGGCTGTCACACCCTGTGCCCAGTATCCCTGAATAACTCACTGAAAAAGCTATTCCAGCACTTGGGGAATTTGATCCCTGGATCAGCAGTGTTTTGGGAGAGTTCCTGTTGTCCCTATTTGCAACACAGTCAATTCCTTCCTCCTGTCACACAGGCACAAAGATGTGATCAGAGGGATAGAACAGCTTTCCCATGAGGAAAAGCTGAGAGAGCTGGGATTGCTCAGCCTGGAGAAGAGGAGGTTTAGGGGTGAATAACTGCAGCCTTCCAGTACCTGAAGGGAGCTGGAGAAGGACATGGAATGACAGGACAAGGGGGAATGGCTTCAAACTGAAAGAGGGCAGGGTTAGATTGGATAGTGGGAAGAAATTCTTAACTGTGAGGGTGGTGAGTCACTGGCCCAGGTAGCCCAGAGAAGTTGTGGCTGCCTCTGGATCCCTGGGAGTGTCCAAGGCCAGGTTGGATGGGGCTTGGAGCAACTTGGTATAGTGAAAGGTGTCCCTGCCCATGACAGGGGGTGGAACGAGGTGATTTTAAGGTCCCTTCCAACCCAAACCTGGGATTCTGGCATTCTGATTCTATCATTTTCCCCTGAACACAGCTGTGTTTGTACTGCAGCAGGTAAGTAACTCACAAACCCTCTCATCCTATTCATCAAAAGCTCATTTTAAGCACGGTGGTGATTTCTTCTAAAACACATGGAAAAGAAAAAAAAAAGAAAAAAAAAACTAACCAAACCCCAAACATATAAAATTGAAGGCCCAGCCTTTGAGCAGGAACAACTGCAACACAACCTTGTGCATGCGTGAGCTTATTCCCGTGTGCAACCGTGGAGCTGATCAGAGGTGTTGAGGCAATTTCACATTCAAATAAACACATTGGAAGCATTTATGGGAATGGCTCATCATGGAAACAAATGGGGCGGCGTGCTGCCGCGGTGGGCACCGGCATCTATCTGGCTGCCGCGCTCTGCCGAGGCCCGGCTTCCTGCACAAAACAAATGGAGGGAGCAGACCCACTGTGCAATTTTTAAATTGCTTCCCAACGGAGTTATTTCCCGGCAGCGATTTTTCAAACCCAGCAGCAGCAGAACTCGTCCTCTCCTCCACCAAACAGCTCGGGCTGAGAGTCCCAAACAAAACCGATCCGGCGCGACGTGATGAGAGGAAACGCGGACGCTAATTTCAAACTCCAGATGATATTTCAGTTTCTTGGCTTCTCGAACTCACAAAAGGGCCTGAAGGGACTTGGGTCTACAAATCCCTGCCCCAACCCTCATTTTGAATTTGTTCCTTTTAATTGCCTTTGTGCCAAGAGGAAGGCTGGGAAATTTTCATCCAATGGATGCTTTGCATGGGAAATAAAGGGCAGAAAACAGGAGTTGGGAGCAAGGAATTGCCAAGGTAACCATCCCTGACAGCTGCACTGGTGCCAGGATGATGACAGACACAATCACTCCCCACTGGGGCAGCTCTGGGGAAGTGCCAGGGCATGTGGAGGGTAACTGATATTAGAAACCATCAAAGAAACCCAGAACCTCAGCAACATCACCGGGAAATGGGATTTATGGCTCCTGCACAGTGCTGCAACACACAAACAGCACAGCTCGGGATGTCCTTACCACCACACACAGGTGTGCCTGTCCTTTAGACTTAGGCAGTATCAGACACCATCACTTTTGGGGACAGTCATGGTGATCAACCCTTTCTTTTCTCCTGACACCAGTGTGCAGTCACAGTGTCCCTTTGTACCTTTGCTCCGCCTCCGGCTCCGATACTGCTCCGTGTAGAAGGTGAGCTGGGTTTCATCGTCTGCCTCTGAGCCAGAGTTGCCTTTGGCACGTCCAAACCCGATCCCACCTGCAGGCAATAGAGAGGAAAAAATCAGCCCTGGCAGCTGGGAAGCTCAGGAGCAGGTGGAGCCAGGAGCTCCTCAGCAGAGCCGAGGATTTGGCCAGCAACCCCCACTCCTTTATAAGGTTCTTTGCTTGGGGTCACCAGTAGTGACCAGGAACTTTTACCATTCATGATTTCATCAAAAATCAAGACCTCACAGTGCCTAGAGTGATGTTTTTATAAGAAGACACTTGCTACCCTCAGAAATAAAAATACAAATGTATTTCCAGGGACTTACAAAGAGAACCCCTGAGTGTGGCAGCTGCTCTCCCTAAGGACACCTGCATGGTGAAATGCAGTGACTTTTAGCAAACCCAGCAAGGACAAGTGGTACAGGGGGAACACAGCACTTGGGGGACAACTCAGGACTACCCTGAGGGTCTTTTCTGCTCCTTAGCACGCAATTTGGCCCCAGGCTGCTGTGACAGCCAGCAGCACAACCCTGCAGTGGTCAGGACCAACAGGAGCAGGGCTGGCCCATGGTTCACCTGGCCTCCTCCTCCCTGGGTATGGTGTGGGATGCAGCAGGAGCCCAGCTGGCTTCATCCCCAGACCCACCAAGAAGTGACGGAGGTTTAAAAAGCACCACAGACTCTAATTGGCAGAAGTCCTTCAATCTCTGCAGAGCTTAAAGCAAAGAGGCCTCTGGGGGTTGACAGTGGCCCTTTAAACTGCCATTAAAATATTTTACTGTTTTTAAAAAATCTTTTATTCTAGGCAGCAGCACAATTTCCCCGTTTCTTGGCAGAAGAACAGAAAATGAGCAGTGCCTTCTGCCCTCTGAAATCCTTAATCACGGCGATGAGAGGTGGCTGGCAGGAGCCAGAGGGACGCCAGGAGCTCGGCACGTGGCTCCTGCCCTGCCCATGCCCTGACCTGGCCCAGCAGTGCCCTCCAGGGCAGCCTCAGCAGCAGGGCAGGAAGAGGCTCTGCCGGCTCCTTTCCTCCTGGGAGCAGCAGGAAGGGTCAGTGCTTGCACACAGCAGCATTTAGTGCTTGGACAGGGGGCTGGGGGTTTTAAAGACCCCAGACCATAACCCACCATCAGCCCCTCTTCAGCCACAAACACCACAAAAAACACGGTACACCCACACCAAGGGCTTTGAAAGGCACAGCAGAGTGGTAAGACCAATAAGGCTGATTTGCAAGAGTGAGGAAAATCTTAATTAACTTGGGCTTCTAACACAGGCCCTTGGGCAACCAGCCAGGGCTGCAGATCCCCTTCCCACTGAGCAGGGGCTGCCGCAGTGGCCAGGGCTGGGGGACAGACAGCAGCTATGGGAGGGTCCCCCCACTCCCGAGAGCTCAGCACAGCCATCCCCCCTGCCTGGGAGAGGGACCTGGACGCTGCCTGTGCGGGTAGGACATGGCACATCCCTCTGTCACCTTCCCGTGCACCAGATCTGGCCCCTTTTGCACAGGCAGATGGCAGGGGTGGACAGAGGCAGCGATGTGGTGCTCCCTGTGCTGTCACACCCCACTGAGGTGACCAGGCAGCTGGCACAGGCAGCAGCTGCTCCGCCAGCCACCGGCCCAGCCCCCTCCGGCCACTCTGCGTTTGTGTGCCGGCTGCGTCTCCGTGATGGATGGAGCTGACATGTTAAATTACTCAGGCTGGATGTCTTCAGAGAGCTGGTGACAGCGATATTGCATTTTCTGATTACCCAGCACTGAGCAGGATGTATAAATACAGGAGTTGTGAGAGCCAGCGCAGGTCCCCAGCCCGCAGCGGAAGCGTCTCCTCTGACCCAACATGCAGTGCCAGAGGTCAGCCTGGCAACGCCAGCCTGGGGCACACACATGGCTGCCAGGGATGTGGTTTCACACCCTCGTGCCATTCAGGATGCTGGAACACATCTTGGTGGTGGTTTTGAGGATCTTAGAACCAAATTGAGGCAACCTGAAGGACGCAGGGACACTAATCCTCAAGTAATCCTGCCATGAACCTGATTTCATGTTTAACAGGCCCCAAAATCTCACCAAATCAGCCCAGTGAGACATTTACAACTGGGGCAATGCCTCCTCCTCCGGGTCCATAACCGGCCTTGGTGACAGGGTGCTCACCAGGGCACGGGGCTGAGGATAATCACGATGGGGCCAAGGGTGCTCACGGCAGAGAGCACCCATGAGCAATTATTGATGAACAAGGACAGCATCCAGAGAAAGCCAAGCAGTCCTGCCTGGTCAGCATTCCCTTTCTTTCAAAAACAGGGAGAAAACCACCAAGTATCAGAAAATGTAAAGGTCCTAATCACCGCAATCAGTTACAAATTGGAGTAAGATGCTTAAAAGACAGAGAACAGGGAAACAGCAATTTTGAAGAGCTGGGTATCAGTAATGCACTAGTAACTCTCTCCAGCAGCTCCCATGGGAGATACACCCTCTTTACACCCAGTTTACTCCAGCTTTTGAGACTGGAGGAAAAACAAAGCTCCCCTTTTTCACCCAACCCCCCCTCTCCTGCCCAGCTTGTTCAGCAGGCAGTGGGGCAGGAGGCAGGCGGGGAAGGGGAGCTCAGGGAAGATGCTCTTGTTTCTAATCCTGTTTGCAGATTTACAAACTCGTTAATCCCTTCAAATAGATCTCAGCTCAGGCAGGCGCCAGGGCAGGGCGCTTGTTCTGAGCGCAGCATTAATTTAGTGGGGAGCAAGGCGGGGTGCCAAGGCAAACACCTCGTTATGGTGTGATTAAAGATGGTCCCCTTAATGCTGAGTGGGGATAAGGAAATAAAATTCAGGAATCAGAGTTATCCCCAAAGATTGTTTTGTTAGCTGAAGCCACGTGTATATTTTTAAAAGTGAGATTTTTGTCATTAAAGAGGAAATAAAAAGCAAACATGACATTTTTAATCCTTTCCCCGAAGCCAGGAGGTTGCAGAACATCTCAGAGAAAGAGCTATAGATGTAAAAGGAATCAAAACTGAGTTGAAATAAAGAAATAAGTAACAGCAGCTATTTGGATAACTCCTATCTGAGGCCCAGCTGACCTCAGATACTTAATCCTGCCAAGTTGGATGTTATAATAGAAGTGGAAGCTTGGTTTTGTCCCCAGCAGCACCACCTTGGGTGACATCTTTATGATCTCTCTGCCCTGCAGCCACTATCAATGGAAAAAGGATTTTCTGCATCCTTTTCTTCTAGAAAAAGGGCAAATCACTGTACATACCACAGAATTCAAGACCCACAACTTCCCTTATGGACCATGTTGGGTTCACCCCACTCCATGCTCACTCACCCCATGCCATGCTGCCATCTGGGTGTTCAACAAGCCCCTCTGCTCCCAGACTTCTCAGTAAAAACTGGATGAAGAATGCCCTCCCCAGCACAGCAGTAAGGTCCATGCACTAAGAGCTGGCAGGGCAATGCAATTAGCTAAGTGGAAATTTTCAGTTTAATTCATTTAACCCCAAAAAGAGCACCAGACAACTGAAAAAAAAACCCAAAAAATGGTCAAAGAAAGGTAAATTAGATGCAGATTTAAGGAGGAAAGAAAAACCACAAACATTTTCTTTTGAAATTTAGCCAGTCAATCCCAAAACCATAAAAGCATAAAGAAAAAAAAGCCCTTTAAAACAAAGCACCCTGTGGCACGGGTATGTCCACACACGCTGGCTTCACATACAGCTCAAAACTCTTCCTCCTCACTGATCTTTCCTCTTCCTTCTGTCTACCCAAAACACCCCAGCAGTGCAGGTGGTGCAACAACCTGACTGCCAGAGGCTTCCACTGTGAAGAACTGGGATCATGCAGATCCCAGAGAGCAGCCCTTGTACAGCCTGAAGAGTTTTATTTTCACCAAAACTCAAAAAGCTGGACATGATGTTTTGACTGGGGTGAGGTGAAAGCTCCCAGGTGAACCCCAGAAAAGTCCCACCAGCAAAATGTGACACTCCACAGGCACCACAGGAGAGCCAGACAGGGCAAGGTGGAAGCAGAGGCGTCCTGGCAGAAGCAGAACCGTGGATGAGCCCAGCTGAGCCTCAGCTCTCCTCCCTCAGGGAGCTCTGGGCAACGCAGGGCACAGCCAAGATCTCCAAACCACAAGAACTGCAGCCGCAGTAAGCAGCACATCCCGATCAACAGCACATCCTGTCTCGGGAGAAGGACCATTCTGGGTTATTTCTTCCCAAATCCAGAGTGCTTTTAAAGCCCTGCCCCAGGAGAGGGCACCAGACCCCCTCTCTGCGCACACCGGGCACCCCCAAGGCCACCTCCCAGCCCCGGGGCTGGGCACACAGCACGGTCCCATCAGCCAAACCCACGCCCTCAGCCCTGCCCCGCTGCCTCTCCCCAGGGCATCGCTTCACGCTTCTGGAGCAGCCAGGCTGGGATGCTCCAGGGTTGTGTTTCAGGATCAATAAACTCTCTGGAATGCAGCATCCTTTTCCTTCCAGTGCTGCCAGCCCCCAGCAGGGACCTCTTCCTTCCAGCCCACCCCTCCCACCCTCGGTTCTCTCCATCCTCGCTGCCTCAATTATTTATAAGCTCTGAGTGTGCTTCACTCCATAGAAGTGTTTAGGGAGAAAGGTTGTATGAAAGAGGCATTAGACAAAATAAAGTTATATGGCACTGTAAATAGAGAGGGTGGTTTTGTTTGGTGGTTTGTTTTTTTTTTTAAAGTCAATCTACTTGGGAAAACAGCACCTTTCCCAGAGCTCCTGGAAACACTCAGGACGAAATCAGATTTAATGAGGAGCAATGGGCAGCAGCTTAAGCACACTCAGAGCAGGGAAGTGAAGCAAGGCAAAGTTTATCCCAGGTTTGTTTCCTTTGGGCTGGGGGTTGGGTTGTTCTCTGGTTTGGATGGTTTATCCCATCCTTCTGAAGGAGTAGCACTCGGGAACCCTTTCAGAGCCTTTCCATATTGGAGGAAATCCTTCTGCTGTGTGCAGTTCCTGCAGAGAGAGTGCTCCAGCTGTAGGGCTTTGATGAGGTTAAACATTAATTAAATCAAACCACAAGAAAATAATTACACACATGCATCCATCAGGCTGACTTGTCACTACCCTGAAACAAAGTTGGATGCAAACCCCATCAGCAGAACCGTCACTGGGCCGTTAGGAGGAAATGAATGCATCCCAAATGGACAATTTCATTTAGGGGGAGGGAAAAAAAAGTCTCGTGGATTGCAATGGATTAATGAGGCAAAGAGTTTATGTTTGCAACTGGATGGAAAACGTAAACATCCTGAGTTGTGGTATCATCCTTTACCCTGAAGGGTTGTTCACACTCCAGCCACTTGCCTGCCAGAGGCACAGGTAACCACAGGCTGTAAAAACAAAACCTCTGGCACAGAAGCAGCCAGGGAATGGGCAGGGAAAGGCATGGACCAGCTCAGCAACAGTGCCCAGCCACCACCTCTACAAACAAAAAGATATTTAAGTTAAGAGGAAAAGAGGATGGATGGGATGGGGCTGTGAGATCTCCATTGGAGATGTTAGGACAGCCTGGGTTTTAGGGGATTTCTGATGATTGAGAGCTTAAAATCTCTTTTTTAGGGTGTGCTGGTGAGGAGTCCCCGTGGCTGGGGACACTGGGAGTCAGAGTCCCCTCCTGAAATGTAGGGTACATCCTGCCTCAGGCTCATCCCTCACAGACACTGGGTACAAAGCAATCTCATGTTCTCATACTGAGGAAGCCAGTGGGGAGAAATGGACAGAGACCAAGGGTGCTCTTGTCCTGACAGCCACGGACTGTTCCCGTGGTGACTAACAGCCAGAGGAATCCTGGGGAGGTGGGAAATGGGGTGGGGGGTGTCTCCAGAGACTGGGAACAAGCCAGGCTGGCTCAGGGCCACACTCTGCTCCCACACAGCCAGAGGCTCTGCCTGCAGCTGGGCATTGTGTCTCCTCCTAAGCTCAGCTGCAAGGATTAACTGACTTGTTCCATTAGTGACCAAAAAGCCTCTTACCTTCAGGCAGTTCAAAAATGAA
>VZTR01004999.1:71719-85290 GCA_013400775.1 Chaetops frenatus
GCCTGGACATCACCCCATGGCTTGAGGGTTTATTAACCTAGGGCATTCTGTGCTTTTCAGGGGGGACCTTCACCACCAAGAAGAGCAGCTGGAGAGGATCAATGGAGCATGGTTGGGATCCACAGAGTGGTGATATTTTCCTTATTGTGTCCCTGTTTCTCTCTTTCTGTCCCCCCTACCTAAATATTTCTCTCTCTCCCCTATTTCTTTCTCTCTCTCTTATTTACTACCCAATACCATCAAACAAACCCCAAACTACTGTCAGTGGCGTATGGTCTCGTTTGCTCCTTAACTCAGGCATTTCTAAGAACCTCAGCGAGCGGACCATGACCCTCCCCAGGCCAGTTCCTCAGGCCGTGGCCACCTACCTCGGGGCCGGCTGCGGCGTTTCCGCCGGCCCACGGCGGTGCTGCGCAGCGCGGGCTGCAGCTGCCCGATCTCGATGGGCGTGTTGGTGCGGAAGCTCTCCTTGAACTTCTGCATCAGGGACTCCACCGTCTCCTGCGTCACCTCGGGAGCTGCAACACCAGAGGCAGAGGGGATGTGGTTAGAGCACAGCTGGGCCACCGCCTCCCCGCTGCCCAGGAAAATCTCTGCTCGCGTAGGCCGGAGTGGAGTGCCGGGGCAGGAGCTCTGCCAGCAGCCTCTGGCTTCACCCACAGGGACCCATCTGGCACTTTCCAGATCTTACCAGAGCCAGCAAATTGCGAGTTTACGGAAATTGTGTTTTCCGCGCTGCTTTCTGGCATTCTGGATTATTCCCTGCCTCTCCCCCATGGGCACTTGGAAGCGTCATGTCTGATCCAAGTTACAGCCTGAAAGGTGCAAATCATCCAGGGCACTGAGCTGGCTCCAGGTCAGGTTTAACTCCACACCAGAGGCTCAGAATTGAACCCCAACCTTGGTGGTATTTTAGGGCAGCAGGAACTCTCCAAGAGGCAAGTTTGGGATTATGGAATGATGGGAAGGCTGGGGTAGGAGTCAGATGCAAAGTGCAGCTGGCCCAGGAATGCCCTGAGCTGCTGCAGGATTCCTTGGGGTGTCCCAGGGGCTGCACCCACGTGCTGGGATGCAGCACCTGAGGTCAGGAAACAACTTCCTGCAGTGACCCACAGCACGTTTCAAATCATGCTGATGTTTAAGCAACTCCTCTCCTTGCTCTCACACACCCCCAATTCAGTAATGCCAAAAAACTCCAGAACAGCCAATGAAGCTCCCTACCTACCTGCACAATGGGCAGGAACAGGAAATCATGAAACTACTCACAAAAAGCAAAGATGAAATTCGGGATCAAAAGGCCAGTCCTGCAGGACACAGAGGTCTCCCAGGTTCAACACTGGTTTGGCCTCTGTCAGCTCCTTAAATAAACTCATTAACAGAACACAACCTCTGTCCTATCTCCATTTCCAGAGTCACAAAGTCCCCTCGATGAGCTCCAGAAGCTCCCCCTGCCTGCAGCATGGCTGTGTGGAGATGGCAGGAATCCCAGGTCCTACAGACACCCTGTATCCCACTTGAAGAAAGGATAAGTGAGCACCCTGGAGCTCCCAGCCTGCCAGGAGTTATGGGCTGATGTGTCACCCCATCACATCTCCTGGATGCAGAGACACCAGGTGTGCACATGGTGCTCCTCAGGCACCCAGCGAGCCCAGGGTGCAGAACTGCTCTGCACCACGGACACCAACTCCCTTCCCAGTGTGGGGCAGGGAATTTGGAGCTCAGTTGGAACAGAAGCTGGCCCATGCAGGATGAGGCATTTGTAATTCTAGGCAAGGATTTCACCTAAACACGGAGTCTGTGGCAGACTGTCCAATATGCAGCCATGCTGCAGGGAGCAGAGAGCCCTCAGCACCCAGTGCCACACCAGGCCATGGAGCAGGTCCCCTTCCTTCTCCCTGAACCCCACAAGTGATGAGGTGATGTCCTCAGCCTCCCCAGGGTGCTTTCCTACCCCTCTGGGCTGCACAAATGGCTCTGAAATCTGCTGGGGCCATTGGGAGAGGGAGAATGAGAGAGTAGATCCCTCAACCCAGAGCTGTCATACTGGGAGACAGAGGGAGAGCACCCATCCAGCCACACCAGGCAACAGAAAAAAAAGGATCAAACCCCCTGCCTGAGTTAAGTGCCAACAGTGGGAACCATTTCAGGAAAGCTCCAGGAAGAGAGGGAGCTAAGGGACCAGCTGTGTTACATCTTTGAGTTTTCCAGTACCAGGCTCCCCCCAGGAATCACAGATAAAAGACAGAGCTCCCCAAAGCCCCAACATTTGCAGCAGCTGCAGCTAAATCCTGCAGTGTCAGAGGTCCCAGCAGGCAGCATCAGTGAGAAAAAAATATATCCAGAGTGGGAAAGGTCTCCAAAGAGCATCCAATCCCATCCCCAGAGCACACATGGCACCCGAGGTGCCAGGGAAGGATGCTGTGGCAGCAGGGGGGTGGCCCAGCCTCCCTCTGCCATGTTCACAGGGGGAAGCCCGACCATGCAGCTCCCTTGCCTGGGAGCACGTGTGCCAGGGCCTCCCCTGAACACATGGAGAGCCATCCAGACCTTGGGGCTGTGTGACACAGGACTCGTGGAGGTGGAGCAGGGAGCTCTGCAGTGGCTGAGGCTTATTTACCAGAAGGAGGCCAGGAAGTGAGTACAGAGGGAGGAGGAGGAGGAGGAGGAAGAGGGGACCATGCCTGCAGCAAGGTCACAGCAGCCTCATGGCCCCTGCTTGGCTGAGGGGACCGTGGTGGTTGTACCCATCTGGGCACCATCTCCAGGTAGCTGCTCCCGTGCCTGCCAGTGGAGCAAACACCAAGAAGGGGGGAGTGGGGAGGAAGAGGGGTCCCTGGGCCACTGGCTGTTTGGGATGATGCTGCAAATGCTGCAGGAAATGGTAGCAAAGAGCTGGTGCCTCTCACTGCTCTGCACAGCTCAGGTCTGCACAGCCAGCACATCCTTGGATTCTCTGTGCCCCTGAGCTCTGAGGGCTGGAGAAAGGAAATGAGAAAGGGGAGAAGGAGGGAGGAGAGAAAAGTAAAGCAGGGGAAAAGAAAGGGGAAAAAAAAGAAAGGGGAAAAAAAAGGAATGGAAGGGAAGGGAAGGGAAGGGAAGGGAAGGGAAGGGAAAAAAAGAGAAAGGAGGGAAAACAAGAAATGAGAAAAGAACCTTGTTGGCATGATCTCAGCAGGCAGAGTTTGGCATACCTGGGTAGCATAGAGAAAACCCTCAGAGACAAATGAAAGACAGCAGAGCTTCAACTGTGTGAGCATGAGGGGTGAAGGATGAAGGGAGAGCCCTTCATGCACTGCCAGCAGTGCCAAAAGGGAGAGAGAAGAGACCATTGCACCATAACAGGATGAGACAGCACTCGCTGGGGCTGTTGATCACATCCACGAGAGAGACAGCCCACTGCAAACCAAACTGCCCTCTAGGCCTCCCCACAGCAGCCCTCAGAGGGTTCAACTGGTCAGAAAAGGATGGGAAGAAGCACCATTGTGGCGCAGAGTGGCCTTAATAATTTTCTTTAACTACGGGCCAGCCCTGAATGGGTCAGGAAGTTGGCTTAGATGATCCTTGTAGATCCCTTCCAACTGAACTATCCTGCTCTACGCAGCCCTGCAAGCCGCCCCTGCACTGCCTGTGTCAAACACGGGCTCAGGCAGCAGCTCCTGGCACCTCCACAGCACCCCCACGCTGCTCCCCTCCCTGGCACCACACAGCCACGTCAGCAGTGCCCAGGCACCAGCTCCTCCCAGCGCTGGCCCAACACCACACGCTTCAGAGGCGACGGGAGCGTCCTCCCCTCCAGCAGAGCTTGCCAAACGCCTTCTCTCCCCTCCCCGCTTCCCAGGATAAATCCACCCGGGCTGCTGAGCTCACGTCTTCGTCACGGTGCTCAGAGATCCTCCAGCCTGGCAGAGTGGTGAGATCCACCCCGAGGTTTGGCACCAGGCTACGATCTCCATCTCGCCCCGTTCCACAGCAAAGCCTCCAGCAGCACAACCGGCCCAGGAGCAAGGCAGTCACGAGGCTCTCGGGCCCCCGCAGAATCAGCTTCCCTCTCTGGCAGCACGTTGAGGACGCAGCTGAAGGTCACCCTACCTTTGCAAAGCACAGCACAAGTTCCTGACAAACACCTCCCTCCTGTCCACCCCCATATTCTATTTGAAAAGCGATTTGCTCTCCTTATGGCTCCCCTATTTGTTTGCACATCTCCCACAAAACAATTCCCTACCCAGAGCCGTTCTTTCCTCCTTCCTTTCTGCTGGCACAAATTGCAGTAGGAAAATATGTTGTTTGGCTTAAAAATTACAACAACAACAACAAAAAAATGTAGTCATCAACTGAACAATATGAGCAATGTTTGGGTAAAAATACATTGCAATGGAAATGGGAAGCAGCAGCATTCATTCCAGCCTTTGCAGGACTCCCAGCACAGCCAGGAGAGCTGCACCCTCCCAGACACACAGGCTGGGTACAGGGGGCTGTTCTGGGGAGATGCCACAGGTAGGACCTCACCATCTCAGGTGGGATTCCCCATATCAGAGTCCCAATCCTGGATCAGTGCAACCACCCACGAGCCTTATTTGAGAGATGGACTATCTGAGCCCAAACCAGCTGCACTTGGATGATGTCTCCACGACTCCAAGACATTCTCAAGGAACTACAAAAGCCCTCTGACTATGCAACCTGTTCCCAGCCCACAAAGCCAGGCAGTGATGGAAATACCCCTTAGCTCTCAGAAAAAAGCTCTCAGATTTGCTGAGGTGTTTTAGTCTTCAGATATGGCCTTGAGGACCCCAGTGGAGCAGCTTCTCCCCAGACCAGGCTCAAACCTCGTGGTGCCATTGGGTGGTGGGAGAGCTGCCCAGTCCTATAGCTTGGGTTTTGCATCTTATGAAAACAGTGAGGTTTAAGGTGTGCAAAGGTTCCAGCTTCCCTAAGTCTCAAAGTCTTTGCTGTCTGGCTTAATGATTCTTCTCCTGGGGCCACAACCTTCCCTGTTCTCCTCACACAACACCTGCACTTCCTCAGCTGCAGGAGGATGACTCGGAAGGCAACAGCAGCTTCCATCAGAGCTTCCCACGCTAGGAGTGGACGAAAACATATATTTTATGAAATACAGTTTTTTAAGCGTCTGGTTTTCCCATTCCTCTCTTTGATTTCTGGCTGTCAGAAGGCAAGTTATCGACCCTTCAATATTAACAGTGGCCACAATGCTCCCAGAGTTTTAGGGAGAGGAATAACTCCTGACCATCTCAAGAGCTGATTGACTGAGCATTTTGTACCAGGACAAACTAAATCAAGGATTAAATGGAAAAAGTTTGGTTGCAATTAAAAGTCAAGGTCAGTGGGGTTTTTACCTCCTGACCTGCATGGCCAAGTGTAGGCTGCAGCCCCCTCACCTCAGACACTGGCTCTTCTCAAAGACTCTCCTGCCACTGACTACTTCCAGTATTTTTCAAATAATCTGTTTTTTCTAGGCACAGGGCAGGGGACTCTCCTGGGAGCCACTGATGTGGGTTCTAAAGGTCTAACACATCATCACGTCCCTAACACGCCACGGGAACACCAGGCACGTGCAACACAGTTTAATAACATTATAATTGTTTTCTCCAAATCAACCCCCTGATATTCAGCAAGCTCATTTTGATGTTTCTGGATCAATATTTTAGAAATTTCTGTTCTACAAAGTATTTCAAGAAATTGACTTTCCGATCCTATTTTGGAACGAGCATAAATTTCACAACACTGGAAGTTTTCCACATGGTGGAAACCCTGATTTCTCACCAGCTCTAAATAATGGGTGTTTGTTGCTTTTCGAAGCATGAAATAACTAACGGTGTTTGTTCTGAGACTGGGATGTGGACTGATTTTCAACAGTGCCACCCTGAAGGTACTGAGCTCCACAAAGCACAGAGCTTTAGTAGCATAAAATTAGGTAATTACACTGATGCTGATGTGATGACAGTGGGAGAGATTTGTACAACAGCTTCGCCCGTACTCAGAGGAAAACACATTTGGAGAGCGACATCCTGCCACAGAGCACAGGGAGTAAGGCAAAGGCAGGAGAAACATTGGGAACTTCACCTCTCCCTGTCTTTCTTCAGCCACCAAACCTCTCTCGAGCAGGAGAGCCTGTCCCCTTTGGTCCCCTGATCTCCAGCAGTCCATGTCAAGTGCCACATGCAGCCACTGTGCCCAAGAAACACAGGGAAGCCATTGGTTGCATTCCACAAACAACTCAGGACATACATATCAATTTTATTTAAATACATATATATATCTCCATAGATATACTTCTATTTAAATCTCTCTCTCTCTCTCTATATGGAGATACATAAATAAACATCAAAAGGAAGGATGAGGGAGGATCTCCAAAAAGCCCTTCTACAAAGTGAGCTTCTTGCACACAGCAACAGAGGGAGAGGGGAAACCAGGAGCATTTTGAAAACAGCCTTGTATTCCATGTCGACTTTTTCTTTCTTCTCTCTCCTGGCCCTTTCTGTTAAGTTTTAAAATAGAGGCTGTATACATCTTTTTAGCACAGCTATTAATATGTAGCTATTAATACACAGCTATTAATATATTAATAGATTATTATATACATTAATAAATCTGTCTCTATAAAAATAGATCTTTGTACGCAAAAGTCTGATTTCAATTGCAAATTGGAGGGGGAGGGAAGGAGAAGAAGAGATAAAGTTTTTATTCAAGATGTCTCCTTTGAAGGAAACTGAACAAATGTACTTTCCTCCTTCATATATTCATGAGATGACTGCTTCCCTACCCTGTTCTCCACCACCCTCAGCTCCGGGCTTGGAGCCAGCACAGCCCTTATCTGGTACGAGGCAGGGAAAAAAAAGTCCTGATAGGATCAGAAGTTTTCCGTAGTTTAACAAATCTGGGAAAAAGTCTCCATTGGGTTCTAATAAAGCTTTAGGAGCGTGACAGCAAAGGGGATGCCAGGAAAGGCTGGTGTGCAGTGGGAGGGGGATGGAGAACAGCATCCTACAGTGGGGACAGGGACTCCAGGGCACCCCAAAACCCTTCTGGACATGCACCCACTCTTTGCTTTTTACCTTTACTGCCAAGCTTTGCCATTTCCCCTATCTGCAGATAGCAGGAGAGAACACCTGCAGCTCCCATCCTCACAAACAGCTGGGTGAGCAGGAACTGGCAGGACCCCCATCCCACGGGGAAGGGATGGGCAGAGCCAGAGCCCACCCAGCACCGGCTGCCCTGACCCTTCTTCATCCTCTTTCCAGTCACGGCGCTCAGTCGCTTCCCAGCTAATTGCCTCCACTCATGTGTGCAAACTCACCGTTTACCGGAAAATGTCACGGAATGTTAATTTCACTCGGAACGCGCTTCCATTTTTTTACGATGGGAAATGAATAAGCATCGTATTATTAGTAGCAGAATTTCCGACTCCGACCGCAGTCGTGGCCCCGCGGGTGGAGGCTGTGAGTTACTCGTCACCCTGCACCTTCCCTGCCTCTCCAGCTTCCTCCTTTCCCTCCCCCGCGCTTCCCCCACTTCTCCTGTTGGTAATTAAGATAATGCAATGTAATTATAAACATATTAGGAAAGATCAAACGCTGAAGAGCCGCGGTCTGACAGTCCCACCTCCACCTCACACCTCTGCCTGGAGAGAACCTCCCAAAAGCTGAGGCATCCCTGCACTCCTGGGGCTGCTCCAGCTGCTCCTTCCCAGGAGCTGTTTCTGGCCAGGAAACCCTCAGCTCTGCCACAGGTTACTAGCACACCCCTCCCCTAACATGTACAGGGCACTTATTTCTTTATCCCATTTCTCCTGCAAGGGAAAACCTTTGGCCATGGGATGCTGCCCCATCTCCCCCTGCCCCAGCACTGAGGAGGTCCAGTCCAACAGAGACTCCATTTCCCATTTTCTCAGCTCTAATAAAACCCTTAACTTGGGTTTTTTTATGAGACACTATAACTTTTTTGCTTAGGCAGCCAGCAGAGTGGATGAGGGAAGATGGGCAGACCTTGGGTATCAGCTAATGCTCCTCAAGTTATCATATAATTGAAAAGTTAAATAAGAACACACTGGAGGAAGCTTCTGGATTTGGTGCTAATGGGAACACTGAAGAGTCTGGGCTGACGTTGCATGGAGGAGAGACGCTGGCTCGAGAGCACAGCACTGACCTCCAGCTCCCTCTCTCCACCACACAGCTCCTGCAGCTCCACAGAGCCAGAGGGGACACTGCCCCATGGAGCCAGCTGGGACAGGGACACACCAAGGGCAGGAAAAAGTCCCATCCCCACCTGGCTGAGGAGCTGCTGCTGGGGGATGAACCCGGAGGCAGCAGCACCTTGGCATCTTGTCAAGTGAGTGTGAGCAAGTGCCAGCCCCCCCAAAGGATGGGTATGCACAAGGCAGGGATCCAGGAACAGCCACAGCTGGCCTATATGGGTGGGAAACGTGGCACAGTGGCCCCTCTCCAGTCTCCACCACTACCCAACTCCCTGCTCAGCAGTGTGGTGCAGAAGGAACTTTGTAGTTAGAAAATACATTTCCTCTGCCCAACAGACAAGGTGACATTTTTCACAGTACTGACAATGCCGTGCCACGTGCCAGGATGAATGAGGGAGCGGTGCCAACCCAGAGGAGAAGGACAAACTACCAAAATCTCTCAACGTGGCCAGGAACTTCAGCACCGCAAGACCAATGACCTCCCACACTGAGAAGCACATGGGTGGAGGCAGCAGGCAGGAGAGAATGAGCTGAGAGCTGATTTGTTGGCTCAGGAGAAAACCTGAGAACACCCAGAAAGCCCAGGATATCAAAGCCACACCTATTCCAAGCCACACAGGTAAAGAAGGGAGGCTGAGCACTGACACACTCACAGGACCCAGTGGGAGAGTGGCAGCAAGCGCTGTAACTCAGCGGGGCCGTCAGAGACGATTGATTTGAAGCACCTCGTTAATAAGTTTCCTTTCCCCACTGGTCCTTCAGGGAGGTCAGTGCCTAATGATAAATGGGGCTGGAAGGTGCCTGCAGACCCAGTACCAGCACAGGTGCCCAGCCTCAATCCATCTTCCTTAGGAGCCAGCTGACAAAACCGCCTCGGTGCCGTAGCCAGGTAAAACACGACCGATGGGAAGAGGGCACACAAACAGAGTGAAGAGTTGCTGCTGCAGCTGCCCTTCCTGCTCCTTTCCCCATAAAACCCACAAGTCTGGGATGGAATGATGAGGAAAAATCTCCACATGCCGACTGGTAGAGCCTCAATGCCACTAAAAGCCAAGGAGAAGGGCTGAGTATCATGGTCTAAGACAAACCCATCAATTGCTCAGGTGACAAGAGCCAGAGCAGCCTCAGCTCTGAGCCCCACATCCCAAGGGCTGAGTCCTAACCAGCATCTGTATACTCCCAGTAGAAATGGAGAACGTTGTGGGATTGTTCTCCTTCATCCCACATACTCTTCTGATCAGTCTGACTTCAGAAACCAGTGGCAGGTTTTCACTCCATGCTGATACCATGGAAGCACCACCCCTGAAAGTGTTCAAGATCAGGTTGTACAGGGCCTGGAGCAACCTGGGCTAGTGGGAGATGTCCCTGCCCATGGCAGGGGGGCTGGAACCAGAGGGTCTTTTATGTTCCTTTCAACCAAAACCATTCTAGGATTCTGTAACAGCCCTGGTCAGAGTTGAAGCTCTCCCAGGTCCTCTGCATTGCACACAAAGTGGTTGCAAGATGCAACCCAGCCAAGAAACTCAGGAGAGGCAAGGACACCTGAGATCCCTCAAGGCAAGTAAACAACCATCATATTATTTTTTCAGATTTTCCATCAGGGGAAAAAAAAGAGGAAAAAAAAAGTCATCTTGAAGCTAATCCTGGTCAACAACTGTCCCACAGCCCAGCTATGCCTTTAAATAATGTAGTGCTTTATCAAAGATTCATAGTGATGCACAAAGTGATGAACAATGTGTGCCTGGCATTTATATAAATATAGTTCCTGATGGCTTATTTTCCTTGGACAGCCAACACTTCACAGCTTATCTTCTGTGAGCTTGTGATTTCGCCTGGATGGAAAACACTTTGGATACCTGGGGAATCAGGACTACTGCACATGAAACTGCCATGACATCCCCACTGGGCATCTGCAGCCTCACAGAATTCCACAAAAATCCTCATTCAACAGCTGCAGCTGGCTTGAGGAGTCAGAAGTCACCCAGCTGTGGCTGGAAGAGGGGGCAACCAAGGGTATTTCTTCCACTTGAGATGTTGTGGAGTGTCAGGGTAAAACCAGTCCAAGCCTTGCCAAGCAAAAGAAATTCACAAATCCAGCATCCCTTCAGGATGCTCAGCAAAATGCCGGCATAATAAACTATCCTGTTTCTGTTCCAGTCCCTATGGCACCATTCAAAGCCACTTTTCCAACTGTTTCTTCCCTCCTCTGTCTCACAAAACTAATGAGCAGGTTGTAGCAAAGAGAGTGGAGAAAAACAATAAAACACATCAGGAGCCATCCCACCAGCCTCTTCTCCACAGCAAATTGCCATGGGCCAGGAAGAGCCTTGGCTGACCCTAGATATGATAAACCCTAATTAGTCATTAAGCATGGGCCACAAAACCCATGAGCCAGGGGGCTGCGGGACCAGAGGAGGCCCCCAAGCCCCAGGAGCTTCCCTGTCCCTTCTGAGCCATTCTTAGAGGCAGGAGTATGCTGGATGTGGCTCTTGTGGGAGAGATGACCTGAGCATGCTCCCACACGTGTGATGCTGCTTTGATCCACTTTCTTTGGGGTGTAAAGGAAGGGGACCCTGTCCCACAGCACCACCATTCCCTCCCCCCACACTGGCGAGGACAACCCAGATTTGGGTTGGAGGTAACCAGTTCAATGGGATGATCAAAACAAACCTAAAACTCCAGCCTGGCACCTCTCCATTGAGATCTCCGAAGACAGTTAATATATTAATATCTTAATTATGACTATGTTTATCTCTGCAAAGCACAGCTTTTCCCTGGAAGGTCAGGACATTTTCAAATCCACACTGAAGCCTGAGCTGGCACCACCACAGAACCAAAGACCCAATGGCACGTCTGGTGTAACCTCTGTAACTGGGGCTCTCATTCTCTTCATTAATGCGCTACAATCAGTTACAGTTGAACATGCTGGACCTGAAAACATCTTAAATGGCTCTGTTAACTAGAGACACTACCTAAGCATGTCTGGAAGTGCTTCCCTGAATTAGGGACTAATTCCTACCCTGTCGAGGCCTCCCCCCACCACTATTTTTTTTTTCCATTTCTTTAAAAATGAATGAAATTTGAAGCTGGTTTTCTTCAGACAGGACTAGAGGACTGTAAAAAACCACTTTTCACTGGCAGGCTATGAGAACATACATTTTCAAAGGTCCCTATAAATTACAGAAGGAGTTGGCAGGGATTAGAGCCGGGAAAAGCTGATCACGTACAAAGAGGGTCATGATCCCATCAGGTCACTGGAAAGAAGAGCCCCAAGACACATCAGATGCCAGCCTGACGCACTGTCCCATTTTAGCCTCCAGCCCCAGCAAACGTTAAGCCATCATTTTATTTATTAAAGGCTCAGAAAGCCTCTGGTTAATGCTGGGAGTCAGGGTGGAACTGCATCTGACTCCTCGAGCCAACAGCAGCGGCAGACGGTGACTCCCAGCCCCAGCATGGGCACCAGGGCTTGCACATCTTGGCACAGCCATGAGCCCAGCCAGGCTCCAGTGTCCCCTCAGGGACATCATTATCTTTTCCCGCATCTCGTTCCTGTTGCCTGCGTGCTCTCCCTTCTCCAGTGTGGAGAGCAACACCATCACCTGTCCATTGTGAGGGCATCACCCCCAGCTCACATCCCTCTCTAAATCTCATCTCTAAGACACTGCAGAGCTCAGGTGTTTGCAATGAATGGCAACTCTGGGGAAAAGCTTAACTACCTGCCCTCCTCTTGCACAGCTCAGGCCCCAAAATGTCCCTCTCCACAGCCCCAACATCCTGCCCTCCAACTAGAGCACTGCCTTACCTCTGCCCAGAGGAGTCTCCACTGGAAGGCAAAAATAATACTGAGATGTGGCCACCAGAACAGCTATTCCAGTGCTGATGAGGGGCATAGGAAGCTCTCTCTTGCCATCATCAGGGTCCTTCCCCTGCTTTTTGCTGTTACCTCAAAGACGTTTGTCTCCCCTGCCAAAATCCCTTCTCCCGCAGTTCTCCCGGACTGCAGCACCCAGAGCAGCTTGGCTGGGAGACTGGGGGGGCCTCAAGCCCTGAGATCAGCAGTTCTCAGTATTTCCTTATGCTGCCCTGCCTGCTGCCCGGCTTGGCTCCCTCTCCAACCCCCAGATGAGGACTGGACCATTAAATGACACAACCAGGGTTACCAGAGCAGCCAGTGGCAGAGTGGAGCTGGATCCACATCTCCAGGTGCACTCTGATAGCCAGACCATCTTTCAGGAATGCTCAAAAGCATCTCACTACCACTAGAGAGAAAAGTATCCATGGATTAAGTAAGAGAAACTTCAGAGGTTTACCTGAGCCAATACAGTAGGGAAGAAGAAAGTCCAGGAGAGGAATTCAAGATGAGTGCACAACCACACCTTTGATATGCCCATGGTATTAATCATTGGAACCATCAGTAATAAGTCCTGTCTCCTGTCTAGACTTGGAGGCCATACCCAGACTGCAGAGCCTGTGAAGCCAGCACAAAGGCCTGCTTGAAAAGTTCTTTTTTTAAACATGAAAGAAACTGAGAAATAAAGATGGGTCTTTTGTTGCAGGAGTGGAATTGCAGACAGTCGATTTTTAAGTCTGATTTCTCCTCAGTTTTCACCAGGCAGAAGTTCTATTTCTCGCTGATCCTTAGATTTGATTTGGCAAAATCTTCTTTCTGAGGAACTTGTGGAAAATCCCATACTGGGGTTGCTGGACTTTACCTTTGTTTACCAACTCCATCACTGTGTATCCAGTGCATCCCAGACAGGGATGCAGCAGTGCCACCTGCAATGGGCTGGGGCCCAAAGTCCCTTAAACACGACTTGATGGACAGAAGCAAGGAGCTCCTGCTGCTGTAGGATGAAGCTGTGTCAGTGAGGTGAGAGCCATGCACACTAGAAGAGAAAAGCAAGTGAGGAATTCCCAGAGGGATGGAGCTTGAGACCATCTGCTTGGGGAAAAGCAGGAGAGCAGAACTCATGAGGAGTATGGACTGGAAACTCCACAGTGAAGTGAGGACAGAGGCAGTGAGGAAGTGACAACACCTGCACAAGTCTACCCAAATTCCCATAATCACTGAACCCCATGTACACACAGGGGCTGAGCTCAGACAGGGAGGGTCTCCCCAGTAAGGACCAAGATCCCAGAAACTGCACCCCACACCAGCAGAGCCCACCTGGCACCATGCACACCCCCTGAGCACAAAACCCTAGAGACCTTTTACTTAACAGAAACCAAACACATGAGGAGACAGAGTGACTCTCTCTCCACCCCAGCTTAAGGGATCCTTCTGGATAATTAGGACAGCCTGGCTATCGCCTCCTGCCTTGCTCCATTTCATTTTATTATTAATAAAAAAAAAAAAAAA
>VZTR01004999.1:85310-99852 GCA_013400775.1 Chaetops frenatus
AAAGAAGACTACTTCTCTACTTTTCTTCCTAAACTGCCTTGGATTTTTCTTCTGTCTAAATTCATCTGGGCTCTGTGCAATGTCACCAGGTCAGCTTGTGCTCCTGCTGCAATTCTAATTTTGTCAGCTTTACATTTTCTAGGCAGTAGGGAGATTTTTCTTTCTTTGCTCCTTTTTTTTTTTTTTTCCCCCAAGTCAAAAATGATTTTGCATAACAGTAATAACGCTAATGGCCCTGCACAGTGCATCCAGATTACAACTGCAGCTAGGGAGAAATAAACATCTCATCTTTGCCCTGCTGTTTATCTCCCCACAGCAGAGCCTGGTATCAGGTCAGAACCTGTAATTTCATTAACTTTATCACTCAGACACGCTTGTTGCTAGATGTCATTATTCAGCACATCACTCCTGTGTTTTGTTTGTGCTGGGATTCACTTCAGATGCTCTGGCATCACACGGGAGCATCCCTCCCATCCACATTGCTGCCTGAGCTGGGGAGGAAAGTTTGGCTCACTGAGCTGTGATCTGCAAAACATTTGTGCTGCTCAGGCCTCCTGGGTAGGGACTGCATGGAGCAGAGCCATCCAGAGCAATTCCCTGCCTGATTCCCTGACCAGATACATCCGGAAGTGGTGAATTAAAAAAACCCACAGTGTTCCTCATGGAAAGGAAAGCTGACCCAACAGACACCAAGCGTGGGGTGGGCAAATCCCCAGTGATGGGAAGTGCCCAACCCAGCACCTGCAAATCAACCAGTGCCCAGCACAGGGGGTAGCTGCAGCACAGGCAGGTGGAGGGTAAGCAGAACTGCTCCATCTCCATTGGATTTGCCATCCCTGGTAATTAATGCTGGGAAGTGACACTTGAAAGAGCCTCTGCTGACAGCCCTGGCGATGATCCCGTTTGGAGCCCGCTGACAAGTCCCGGCTGATGTCTCATCACAAGGCAACACAGCAAGAGCAGCAAGGAGAGCTCTTCCCATGGCAGCTGATGCATTCCCTGGATGCAGGCACAGCTCCATGCCTATCCCCAGTGACCACAATGAAACCTGGCAGTGCCAGCTGGGCACCAGGAAAAGGCTGATCTCATTGTTGCACTGCAGCCATGACCCAGCTGGGCGTCCCTTAATGCATCCACATTCAATCCAGCTGCAAAGCCATGCCTGAGCAGAACTTCCAGTCCCTGGGGACCTCCAGGTACCTGGTGTCTGCTCACACCAGCTGAAGTTTCTCCCACCCCATGTGCCCCATCCCCACAGGAACCCAGCTGTGACTGCTGCTCATGTGCAGGTCCAAGCACCTGTGAGCAGCACGTCTGAATCACCACGTTTCCCCCGAGTGTGCCACCAGGTCAGAGCGGAAAGCCCACAGCACATATATTTATATCTGCTGTCTAGAAACCCTAGATCTAAACCACAGCCACCTTGTCCTGGGCAATCCAGGCTCTAAGCAGCTTCAGCAGAGAGGAGTAAGTAGCACATACTATAGCTTGGCTCCGTGAGCACAGCCTCATCCAAGAGGGAAAAGTGCCCATCTGGGAGGAAACATATGGTGAACTGGCAGAGTCTGGAAGGATCAGACTAGGCAAGGAACAAACCTGCCTCGATCCAAGGCAAAAAGCCTGACAGCATCACAAGCAGAGCTGGTGGGAGCACTTGGGAACATCTCTCCCAGCCCAAGTATCCTACAGGCAGCTTCCAGCTTGGGGCAGGAGGTTCAGCTTGTGTAAGATCTTTATTGCCAGTTCCTGAAGCCCTTGGATCGTTTAATATTCTGCTCTATACCCTGTTTGCTATTTTGTTTTGAAGAGCACTGAAATACAGTTACTGCTGTCTTCCCCACTCACACAACTCTAAATAATTTATAGAAAAGTGAAACAAAGAAGAGACTATGAAAGAAGAAAGAAGGTAGCTTGGTTACGATGTACGAAGGCTTTCATTTGTGCATTCTCTGTGAGCAGAGGGTTGAGGAAACATCTGTTAACCCCATGGGCTGGTAACAGCCAGACACACACCAGGAGATGGCAACAGGGATGCTCAGAGCAGCACTCCAGGATGGCAGATTGACCCCTGGGCACCTCCAAATCTGTTTGAACAGCAATACCCATCACCATCATCATAGCCATGTTTAAAAGGGAAAGAGTAAAGAGCATTTTAAGGGTGGAAGAAACACAACCTCAGCCACCACTTACGACCATCATAAGGGCAGGGAGCTGCTTCCCAGATGCACTGCATCACCTAGGCTATCCCTGGCTCCTCCATGGAGCCAAAAAGAGTCCCTGTCCCCATCCCTGCCACTGTGGCTGCTTAGTCTGTCTGGGAAGCCCACACAAGAAGGGAAGGATGGTTCAGCACCACCCTAAGATCCCTTCCCTGCACAGAGCAAACCAGCACATCCCTTCCTCACTCCTGCTGGAGTCACTCACAGCACTGACAATCGGCACTAACGTGCTTTGCTTTTGTTTATTCAAATGCATTTTACTGTGCATTGCAGGTGAACAATATTAAATGGCTCATAATAACATTTCAATAAGCAGAGGTGGGTGTAGCAGCTTCCGAGAGACAGACTTCAGAAATGCAAGCAATCAAGTGTGAGTTAGCCAGAAATACCCTGGGGAACGCGCTGCTCCCCAGCAGAGGAGAGAGAGAAAAGCCACAAACCTTTCTTCTCGTAGTCAGGTTTCTCCTCCCCGCCCCGGCCCAGGCTCTCCAGCGTCCTCGTCACCTGGCTGCCAAACTCATCCTCCCTGGTGCTGGGCTCTGCCCGCCGCGGGGTCTCCTCCTCCTCCTCGTCCTCGTAGTCGTCCAGGATGGGGGTCTCCCGGATGGGCACCCCGATGACCGAGTTGTGGGCCTGCAGGCGCGAGTTGCGGAAGCTCTCGCGGGCCTGGGGGCCCAGCAGCACCGAGGGGATGTAGTGGATCTCGTGGGTGGCCTCGGTGCTGGCGCTCTTCTGCGGGATGCGGCGGCGCTTGTGCCAGCGGCGCTGGGCGTACAGGGCCACCATGAACACCAGCAGCAGCAGCAGCAGCGCGATCAGCCCACCCTGCAGAGACAGCAAAGGGCAGCGTCAGGAGAGCGCGGGGAGGGGAGGTGGGACGCTGCAGCGTCCAGATGTCGGTGCCGAACGGGCTTGGAGAGGGGAGAAAAATCTCAGACTAAAGCCATGAAGCGAAGTTAGAATGTTCTCACACACACTGATTCGAAACAATTCATGTTCTCGTGCCAGTTGAAACGTCAACATAAGTGCAGGAATGATAAACAGTTAGACAACAACTGCACCTGCAAAAACAATAGATGTGCTTTCTCATAACTGGTTTAGAGTAATTATTTATGCCCTTTAGCCTATGGCGGGTTGGAGTCACAATTTTATCCAATGGAAATTTGTTTTCTATGATGTACCTGATATATTGAATGGATTTCTTAACGAAGAAGCTCTTTCCTCTTTGCCTTTCTGGGCTATTGGAGTCTATTGTGTCGTGTTGTGACTCAACAGCAACATCCATGGAACCACAGAATGATGGGACCGTAAAGCCCACCTCATTCCACCCCCTGCCATGGGCAGGGACTCCTCCACTAGAGCAGGTGCTGAACACCCCATCCAACCTCGGACACTTACAGGGATGGTGCAGCCCCAACTCCCCTGGACAACCTGTTCCAGTGCTTCACCACCCTCTGAGCAAACCCCCAGAGCAGCCACCTATCAACACCCCCTGAACTGTACACAGGCGGATTCATGGAGCAGCCACCTCTCAGGTGTGAGGTCATGGACATGTAGATCAAGATGCCAGAAGTGGCCTTTCGCTGGGAATAGCACAGTGACAACCCTGGCTCAACTCTGCTCACTCTCCCAGGGACTTGGTTCTTTCCACCTCACTCCTTGGGACCCCCAGGCCCCCTACACGTGGGGAATTGGGGAATGGGGATGATTACATCCCACCACTCAGGAGAAAAAACCTCATTAAAACAACCAAGCCATCACCCAGGAGAAATAAAACCTTAGCAGAGACACACATTTCCCAAAAATGATGGTGCAACCAATGGCCCCTCACAGACAATACTCCCAAGGCATGATTACCCCAGCTCCAACACTTCTAAACTGATTTCCCTGTGGTTCCATTATCAGCTGCAGACCTGAGGGTACAGCACAACATATTCCAAACCCAGACCTTCTCTACTAAGATCTTGTCTTTCCCCTCCCCCAAATTTTATTCAATACAGCTCTCAACAACCCTTACATTAAAAATAAAAATCTTTAAAAAAAAAATAAACTTCCAAATATCTATATGTACATGGAAGTAGCACATCCTCTCAAGGGAGCCTGGCTAGGGATTACCAAAGGGAGTCAGCCCTGCCTCTGGCTGCTCTGGAAGTTAAATTCATCCCTAAACACACAAGAGCTGTGCCTGTGCCAGCTCCCAGCCTCTTAATCTCTGCAGCATCGCAGCAATTTTATCCTGTGGCAGACAAGCAAGGCAAGGCATGTAAATCAGGAGCAGCACGAGCGACCAGGGCTTTGCAGCATGACAGGAACAGCCAGGGCAGGGCAGGCGTTCCTTGGGCACCTGGGATGCCACAGCCCGGAGCCGCTCCGGGCTCTACAGCAAAGCAGAGGCGTGAAAATATTCCCTCTGCATTCCATCCAAAGCACCAGGCTGCACCTGGAGCACAGCTCTGACTCCTAAACAGGAGCAGCTGTAAGGAGGTGGCACTGGAAAGCACAGTTCACAGGATGAGTTACCCTGGGAGAGGCCTCGGGAGCTGGAGCAGAGGAGAGATGTTTCCCTGTACCACAACCTGCCCCAGGAGGGGCCCAGCCCAGCATCCTCCACAGCAGGATCCCCTCCTCTGCTGCAAAATGTTCCTAACAGATGCAGGACTCAGGGGCTCAGGACACTGCTCAGCTTGAGTTCCCCAGTTTGTGTGACATGCCCCATCAGGAAAGGTGTTTTACAGTCCAGGAGATGCTCAGGGATCCCTGTGTGGCAGAGGGGCAGGGCTCGGTGAGCAGCCCAGGTTTATGCCCTGCAGTACCAGGGCACTTCAAGGGCCAGAAGGATGAAGACCCATCATGGCCTTCCTTGCTCAGAAACAAAAACCAGCACGGACACCTCAACCTGGGAGAGCAAGCATGAGTTTCCTTGGATTTGCACAGTGCCTGATGCATGGAGACCCCAGAGCATCACAGGAGCTCCCTGGCCTGAGCCACCCACACCCACTGGCATTTCCTTACAAATCCAGGAGAGAAACCATGGCACACCAGAAGGGATGCCAGGCCAGGTGACAAGGACACAGCAGGGCCACAAACTTCAACACAACAAACCCCAGTGCGAAACCAGGTCTGGCTCATGTGCCAGCATCCTTACAGCAAAGAGAGGGTTCTTGTGGTTCAGAAGGTCTTCAGAACAACACTCATGGATGTGATTGCTGAAAAATCTTCACCACCAAACCCCTGAGCTGCTCATCTGGGTATCACTCACACCTTGGTGCACTGTGCTGTTGTAAAGTGGCTGCAGGGCAGAGCACTCTGCACCCATGGCCACACAGGCACTCACTCCCCATGGAAAAGCAAAACCAGAGACGTTCCAGATGCTCAGAAAAGGTCAGGGTGACAGAAAAAGCCTTGCAGGAGGAGCAGCTGTGCCAGCTTGACCAAAGGAAGGGGCTCAGGCACCCATGGCAGGCCTGGGACTGTGGATCTTCCTGGCTGGGATCACCCCAGGGAAATGGCCTGGAGAAAATAAACCTGTTGGCATATTAAATAAAGATCTCTCTGCTTGGGAGAACCCACAAGAAGGCATAAAGGCACAGAGGTTACTGGTGTGCCATTCCCCTTCTGACTCAAGAATGACAGGGCTGCCTCAAGGAAGCCAAGAGCTCCCAGCCCAGCTCAGCTACAACTCCCACATCCTTTGGGGATGAGCCAGAGACCTCTGCTCTGCCAGTCACTGGGACAACAGCCCCTCTCTGCCTGGAAAAGCCTGGGGGTGCCCGTGCCAGCCCCTTGGGTGAGCACCACGAGCTCATCACGGGCAGCTCAGTTCCAAACTGCTCCTTTTGTCCCTGACCCCATGCTGGCAGCTGATTGTTTAACCACGCCACACACGCCAGGAGAGCTTCCTGGGAAAAGGGAAAAAAAAATAAAATAAAAAACCCTCAAACTTAGGAGGCATTCAAGCCAGCCTCATTTTCATCTATTTTTCGTGTTAAATTATCCAACTGAGGGAGCGGGAGAGAGAAAGGGGAAAGAAGGGATAATATGAGGAATGTTTTATTTGACAACGTGTCATTCGGAAACTGATTATTTCTGTCTCTGAGCTTTTTAATATTCCCAAACAATGGCCGAGCCACGCAGGGATTTGGTATTCTAAGGCTGGATTTATAATACTCTGTTCTGCAGTGATAAGAACACGGGCCTTTAATCCTCTGAGCTGTGAACATGCATATTCTGCCACGTAATGTCCTTCCTGCCACACTCCAGCTGCCCTGGGCTGGCCAAGCAGGAGGCACCGGCACCGGAGCATTGCCAAGACCCACAGGAGAGGAGAAGGAATGGGAGAAGGAAGATGGGGGAGAAGAGGGATGGTGGGAACAGCCCACACGTGGAAAGAGCTGCAGGGCTTGTGAAACCAGAGTGAAGCTCAGCTGAAGCTGGAGAGCAGCAAGGCTGGGACCTATTTGAAGTCCAGAAGGAAAATCAATGGGAGAGGCCACCCTGAAGCCCAAGAGATTGGATCCTCATGTAAGTTATGAAGGCTGCCAAGCTGTTGGATTGGGGGGCCATCACACTTTAGGAATCTTTGAGATGCTGAACAATTTCTGGGCAGCAAGAGGAGGCATTGCTGCTTTGAACACAACCACCACCCTGACCTATAAAGCCAGTGAAAGACAAGAGGGTCCCACTGCTCCTCAGGGGTCCAGACAAACTTTCTTGCAACAGCCTCTGGCCTTTCCCACTCTGCTCCCCACAGTGGGGGGGGTGGTGGGGAAGGGCAGGTGTGATCCCTTGCAGGAATCCTTCATCCCTGGAGCCTTGCAGTCACACAGTGACAGCTGTTCAGAAATCAAGCCCTGACAGTGTTCCAGCTGCCACACCACAAGCGCTGAAGTCACAGAAGAAAGTCCCAGGCTGGAGGGGATAGTTTGGGCTGGGCAGATCTCTTACACCACGGCATCCCTTCTGCAGGTCAGAGCAAACCCAGTGCTAAACAGCACAGCACTCAAGTCTGTGCTGACCTGGGCCCCTTCCTCCCAACACCAATGCAAGTTTTTGTCCTGAGGCAAAAAACATCCCTCTTTCTTTCCTAACTTGAAGCCATTTATTGTCCAACATTGTGCTGGCAACCAGCCCCACGGCTACTGACCTGCTGCTGGATGGAGCAGGGCTCTCACAGCCCCAGACATCACTCCAAGGACAGTCCCCCAGGACAGCTCAAGGACATCCCATCACTTCCTGGGCTGAATGAGCCCCCAGAGCTGGAGCATCACATCCCCTGCATCAGCCCAGCAGGTGAATTAAGGTGAGCAATCAGGTATCAGCAATAACCACACAACTCTCAGGCCTCTTCACACTGTGTACTTTTCCTTTTTTTCCTTTTTGGTTGTGAAGGTAATTAAACACTAGGACAATGTACCAAGGGGTGTAGTGGATTATCCATCACTGTCAATTTTAATTATTTTTTTTTTAAAACAAGCCTGGATGTTTTTTGAAAAGTCATAATTTATTTCAAATGAGAAATAGAGGCTTCAGGGCATTCTTGCACCCTGTGCAGCTCTGAGGGCACAGCAGATGATCCCACAGTCCCTTCTTGAATTCCATTCACCCCAACTTTGGCTTTCCCACATTTCAGCTCCTCAGCATCTTATCTCTCATCTCGGGCACTTCAACCCCTCCCAGGCAACTCAGACACACAAAGCACACCAGACCCTGGATGCAAAGAGAGGCAGAGCCCACCCCCATCCACAAAACACAGCCACCCCCTGCCAGCCCAAACCCCCACTGTGGGGGTCAGTGATGAGACCATGGATGAGTGAGCACTGGGCAGGGAAACTGAGGCAGAGCATGGGGATGGAACCAAGGACAGACAGGAAGCCAGCATGAAGGCTAGAGAGGAAGAGACAAACACCAGGGTTGAAATATATACATATATGTACTCCAAAGAGATCTGGATCCAGTCCTGGTCTCCAGACCACTCAACCCCACCTCTCTCCATAAGACACAGTGATGATACACACGGCAAATCTCCTAAAAATACAACATTTTCTCCCTGTACACTTCAAATCCCCACTCAAGCACAGCTTCACCAAGGTGCTTAACCACACACTTTAAAAATGTGTTTAATTCCCCTTACAGTCCATGAGCCTACAGCACACAGCTCAGTGCTTTGCTGAGCAGGGACAGCTCCTTGAACTGCAGCCCAAAGGGAACTGGATTACATCTCTTTTCTCCCTTCTTTCCACAGCTCACCACCCCAGCTGAGCTACAGCTATGACTGTGTCACCTGGCCCTGCCCAGAGGTGACAGCAGCCCTGAATCACCCTCCTTGAATGGGTGCAAGGAGCACAGGATGTGGCGCAGGG
Source organism: Chaetops frenatus (assembly GCA_013400775.1). Lineage (NCBI taxonomy): Eukaryota > Metazoa > Chordata > Aves > Passeriformes > Picathartidae > Chaetops > Chaetops frenatus. The sequence continues at coordinate 93,889 of VZTR01004999.1, forward strand.
GTTTAGGAGGAAGGGCTCCCACAGAATGGCTCCATCCAGACCATGCAGATCCTCTTACCCTGCTGTACATCCACACAAACTTAATAGTATATACAGTCCTGTAAAGTACAACACACACACAAATAATGAGAGTTACAGTTGCTGTGGGAACCATAACTTTAAAATCTCTGACTCTTCCACATTCAAATAAAAAAAGACTTAAAAAAAAAAAAAAAAAACTTAAAAAAAAAAAAAACTTTAAAAAAAAAAAAGTCTGACAACAAGTCACATTTTCATATAATTTTTTTTTTTTTTAAAGCCACACTCAGTTTTGTTTTGCTGTTTCATCCAAGAAGGGAAACAAAAGGAGGAGTGAACATGCCAATCAGCCTTTCTGTGCTACTCAGACATGCAATGTGATGTTCCAGTAAATGTTTATTTGAAAGGTCTCCCAGGCACCGGCTGTGTGCAAGCACCAAAACACACAACCCTCAATCACAGCCAACGTGCCTGCGTGTCCCGAACTGCACATCTCGCTAGGATAACAATTCAAAATGACTCCTAATCCATTTTTATTATGTAAAAAAAAGGCATTTATTTGCAGCCAGCTGAAAGAGGAGGGCTGGAGGTGATTTTATTAAGCACCTGATTGCTGGCTCTTTTTAAAGCCGGGGCGCAGATTGCATAAATTGTGATTTTAATGCTCGCTAAACGGTTCACCTAAATGGGCTGACCTGCTAACCCAGAGCCTGCCCTCAGAGAGGGAGGATTTTAAAATTCATAAGGTCTCCTGTGCTTGCACTCATGTTTTCCTAATGTGGGCAGCCTGGGAGCACAAAGCTGAGACAAAAACAAAAGCTTTTCTTTCCCCCTCCCCGAGGAGTCTGAGTTACAGAGCCCCATCCCTGCTCCACACTAAGCCAACAAGAGACCCCTGCACGTGTCCACCCCAACTCAGCTCATTTCCACTCATTTCATGAACTGTGTGCCATCCACATTCCAAAGGGGAGGGAAAATTCACCTGAATTAAGGAAAAACTACCAGGATTTTTAAATGAAAGAGGCCACCTCCTCCACAGTAAGCATCTCCCTGTGCAGCTGAGGTTTCACCGGCCAGGACAGCCACATGCTGCAGGCTGAGAGTGCCCAGGGCTGTGGCAACACAAAAAGCACCTCCCAATGAAACACGGGGCTAAAGGAAAATCCCTCAGGGCCAGCCCTGACACAAAGTTCCTCCCTGCAGCATCCTCAGCACAGAGCCCAAACCCCCTGAGTGTCCACGGGAAGCCAGCTCAGGTGAGGGGCATCCCCATGCCACAGTCACACCCCAGCAAAGGCAGCTCCTGCCATGGAAAGGGCCAGTGGGAATTCACACAAACTGCCTGTGTGTGGCCCTAACACCTTTCCCAGCTTAGGGAGAAAAGCAATGAACCCTCCAAGGTTCAGTCTCAGCCTTGTTTCACTGAATTTACTGGTAACGCTTCCAGGGATGGAAGGCACTTGGCCATGGGACCTCCCAAAATCACAGCCACTGAGGGACCCCGATCTGCCCAACCCCTTCCAAACAAAGGTTTAGCAAATGCTAAAGCAAGGTCTCAAATTAGGAGGATTATTACAATATCCGCCTGCGCAGCATTTGTTAGCAAGTAATAAAATATAATTAAAAGTAAAGAACACTTGTCAGATAAATGACAAACACGCACTGCTGTTGCAAAAGCACCTTTGCTTGTTTTTTTTAATAATTGTGTTTATCCGCTTCCTCACTAATTTGCAAAAAATGCAGTTAATTCTCTGTGGATCTCACAACCATTAGTGCAAATTAATGCTGTTCCCACTGTATATTCTGCATATATTAGAAAAAAGATTAATCTAATAAGAGATGCACATCTCCGGGTGAGGGAACAGGAACATGATTCACATTGTGCCTCCAGCTCCCAAGCCCCAGAGGTGACACAGCACAACACCCGTTCTGCTCAATTAACCAGCCCACTTTTGGGGCTGCCAGACCTTGGCCACTTGTCCAGAAAAGGTGGCAGAGGTGCAAAAATTCACCACAAGCCTTCTTAGACAGCCAAACATCTCCAAACCCTGTTGGGTGGACCAGGTCTCCACTGCACTGGTTGTACTGCTGCTCTAGCGAAGGTGAAGACAGGAGGGAGATTGGAAAAAGGGTTTAGCATTTATTTATGGACTTCTCAAACAATTTCAGGAGTGAGGAGATGATGGGAAGGTGCTATTGTACACATAGACAGAAAAAGGAAAGAGCTTGTTTTGTTGGCTCTGGGTTTTTTTGGGAACAATCCAACCTATTGTGTAAAAAACAAAAAAAAAAAACAAACCCCCCCCAAAAAAAAAACCAAAAAAAAAAAAAAAAAAACCACAAAAAAAAAAAAAAAACCAAAAAAACAACAAACAAAAAACTACCAAAAAAACACAAACCCAAAAAAAACACACAAAAAACAAACTGTTTCATACCATATTTAAAGTGCAAACACTTGAGCATAATGAATATCAACAGCTGAATGAACACAAAGCACAGCTTTGCAGAAGGAGAGGGAGGGTATTCAAACACAATATCAGGGATGAAGCCTCCCTGCACATGCCCACATGGCATCTGAAGGTACTTTGGAATTCTGGCATCATAAGTCACACTACAAGAATTACACACTACAGCCCCCCATATCCTGAGAGAAGCCTCCACTGGTACCTCGGGCACACCAAAGGGAAAAAAACCCCACCCAAATCTAAATTTTTATCAATTTTCATTTATGATTTGATAAGAAATTTGGAAACTGTGCTGTCCCCCATGCAGCACAGAGCAGGGAGATCCAAATCTTTGATTTAAAGAAAAGATCCAAGACCTCAGGAACCCCACAAGCCTCCTCTTCCAAAACACCACAGCTATTCCCAGAAGGCCATTAAGAGCCCAGTTAAATACAGCACTTAACCACACACTTAACTCCCATTAACTTCACTGGAACTTTGCACACAGATAAAATTTATCTGGTGGTTCAGGGCTTTTTCATCTCCCTGAGAAAAACTGAGAGTTCCCTCACCCAGCTCTCCATGTGATGCCTCCAAACCACCCTGGGGCTGAGCACAGTGGAAAAACAAACCCACAGGGATGGGTTTTCCTGATGCTCAGCTGCCACATTCATTTGCTGTGAGTCCACAGAAACCTTTTTGTTCTGCAGCACATCTTGACAAAACTGCTCCTTTTTCACCCAGCCCTCTTGCTGTATCAGTTGGGAATATAAAAGTATGGGAATGCACCAGATTTGGTTTTTACTTGTTATTGGAAGGGCATGAGACCAACCAACTCTTTCCTGGGAGTAGTGAGGACAGGGAACCCTGCCACTGGGCTGGGAAGGGAAAAGCTGAGTTTGCACTTCCCAAAGGGCCCTTTGCATCCCCAGCTCTGAAGAGCTCTGCACACCCTGGGGACAGCCCACATCCCCAGGCTCCTGACATTCAAATATCTTTCTTATTTTTTTCTGTATGGATGTAGGACATCAAAGTCAACAGGAGGAAAGCAGAGGTGGCAGCATGGCAGTAATGCCACCTGGGTGCCACCGAGACAACCTGCCAAGCTCCCTTTTACACTACAAGGGGCTGAGACAGTCTGAGACTGGCACTGTCCATCCCAGCTGGAAGCAGAGGGCTTGGAGTGTATCTGAGTGGGATGCATGGACGGAGAAACAAGAGCTCCTTCCCAGATGGAGCAAGGATTGCAGGGCATGGCTGTTACAGCTGCCTCACCCAGCTGAGCTGCACCACACCATGAGGGTCACACAGAATCACTGGGTTGGGAGAGACCTCCAAGATCATCCAGTCCAACCCAACCCTGACACCTCAACTCAATCCTGGCACCGAGTGCCACATCCAGTCTTGTCTCAAACACACCCAGGGATGGTGACTCCACCACCTCCCCAGGCAGAACCATTCCAATACTTTATCACCCTCTCTGTGGAAAACTTCTCCCTGATACCCAGCCTGGATTTCCCTTGGAGCAGCTCAAGGCTGGGTCCTCTGGTTCTGTCAGTGCTGCCTGGAGAAAGAGCCCAAGCCCCACCTGCCTGCAGCCACCTTTCAGGGAGCTGTAGGGAGTGACAAGGGCACCCTTGAGTCTCCTTTTCTCCAGGATAAACACCCCCAGCTCCCTCAGTGGCTCCTCACAGGGCTCATGCTCCCAGCCCCTCACCAGCCTTGTTGCCTCCTCTGGGCTCTCTCAGGAGTCTCAAGGTCCTTCCTGAACTGAGGGTCGTGGTGGGAAGGCTGCAGCCCCCCATCCCCAGCCAGCAGCAGCTGAGAAAGCACCTGTTTGGAAGCGGGAAAGGATTCATTTCAATTAAATGTGCCTGGTGCTCCAATCGAAAGCAATTAATTCTCCCCATCTGAAAGCTGATTAGCTGGGCTACCTGGGTAAATGGATAATAACAGGCTAATAACCCCCTCCCCGGGCACACACTGGGGCTGCAGTCAGGTTTTTGACACTGTGTCTCCAGCCTAATTGCAGCATCTATGAATAACTGTGGAGCAGATCCCAGCTCCATCCCTGGCAGCACACAGGGACCAGCTGAGGATGGCCACTTCAGAGCCACTCTGAGCCCCCAGTGCTGTTCCCAGGCTTCCAAGAGGGCTCTGGGCATGGAAAGCTGCTCCTCCAGCCCCAAAAGCTCCCTCATCTCCCTGGGAGGCATTCCTGGGCACTGGGATGGCAATTCCCAGCTCTCCAGCCCTGTCCCCTCCCCTTGCTATTTTTAGCCTGTTTAACCCTACTGCTCATCTGCCTTCCTTATCCTTGTCCCTCTGGAATGTGCTCCCACCCAGCCCAGCCTGGGACACACACCAGGAACACCAAGGCCCTGGGCTTAATGGGCAGAGCTCTGCACCTCACCCCAAACCAGCCTAGCAGTCCCCAGTTTAAGCATCCCCACTAAGCCAGGCTCCTGAAGCTGCTCCAAGGCTCAGCCCCTGATGTCCTTGGGGAGTTCAGGAAGCTGAACCCAGACATGGGGATGGAACCAGCAGGAGAATGCAGGGAAGGCACAGAACCATCCCACTCCTCTGTGCACCTCATTCCCTCCAGTCCCCACATCACCACTAAGGTCACCTCAGCCCTGGCCACAGAGCCTGGCTCTCCCAGACAAGGAGCAGCAACTGGGGACCTCGTGGCAGCAATTTTCCATCTCTGCTCCCTACTTTTTTCCTCACAGTTGGGAAGTGTTGACTGGCTAAAACCCACTTTTCCAATGAGGTATTTTTGGTTAAGAGCAAACACTGAACAGAGAAAAACAAAGACCTCAATCCTGCTGCCATTTTGTAATCAAATTTCCTTTTGCTAATTTGACAGGCCTGTTTTGAAAATCTAGATGGAAAGCTAAAATGAAGTTAGATTCCACAGCTAGACAAAATGTTTCAAATGGAGCTAATAAAGCCCTTCTGCCCACACCTTTGGGCTCACAAAGCTCCTCTCCACTCCTTTCTTGTTCAGTACTGAGCTTTAGTTCACTCACTCCCCCTGCTATGCACAGGCATCCCCCAGCAGTTTGTTTTTAAGCTTGTAGGAGGCAGGAAAACAACTTCCACCCAGCTCCTGCTCCTGTCCTGTGGCTGGCCTGAGTTCACATCTAATCTAAATTAAATCCAGTTTATTCAATGCTCCCATCTTCAGAGGAGCCCTGCAAAAGAAACAGCTTTGCCTGGGGAGAAAGAATGATTGGGAAATGAAGATCCAGCCGTGTGTGTTCCCAGGGGGGCTCACCTGGGCAGCCAGGAGAGGAGGGAGCTCTGGGGTGGAGAGAAGCACCCTTCGAGAGGCAGCACTGACCTGCACAAGCTCCTCCACCTTTCAAACCCTTCCCTTGCTCCAAACAAAAAGCCTCTGGCTCCCCAGGGGCTCAGCTGTTGTCCTCAGCATCTGACCTTTTTTCAAGGCTTTCATCACAGGAGAGTAATTTCCCACAGAACAAAGGAAGAGAAAAAA
>VZTR01004999.1:99873-126053 GCA_013400775.1 Chaetops frenatus
AAAAAAAAAAAAAAAAAAAAATTGGAGTCTCTACTTTGTGCCTTCCAGAGCACTGGAAAGGTGGTGGTTCAGCCTTTCTGGTCCATGGCTGTGATCCTTGCATAAGCCCTTGGAAAAGTTCCCTCAGTGAGCAGCCCCACCTGTGTTTCATGGGAGAGGGACTAGAATAAACCCATAAATCCAGGGATAAATGCAGCAGAGTGTGCTGGGAAGCACAGAAGAGCAGCACAGTTACTGATCTAAGACCAGGTGCCCTCACAGGGCTGGACAGGAGCGTGGGTTTTACAACCAGAGGCTGAACGTGTCTTGCACAGACCAGACAGGAGCTCCAGGGAATGAAATCCCAGAACTCAGAGCCTCAGCAATCCATGTCCCTGCCTCAGGCTCCAAATGTCCCTGTCAGGATGAGCTGCTGGACAGAGAGGAATGGACCTGGCATTACAGACCACGGGCATAATCCAGTGTTCAGAGGGCAGCTCGAAAAGAAAAACAGAAGTGCTCTAGACCCCTCCTCCTCCTCCTCAAAAGCAGCAGCTCTGGCTGCCCTCCACCCCTGCAGCCCCGGGGGGAATGCCAGCCTGCATCCCTGCATGCTGCCAGGAGAGCCAGGGACTTGCAGCAAAATCCTCAGAGCAAAACATTTGCAGGAAAAGGGTTCCCATCCATCACTCCAAACCACCTGCTTATTTAAATCAGTCCAAACACTGCCAAAGTTGTCTGAAATCCTCGGCTGTGGCAAAGCTGTGCTGGAGGCAGAGCACTGGTGGGGCTGCTCGACCCTGATCTGTGTCAGACAGGGCAGGCTGGAACAACTGCCCACAAGGACTGGGAATTCTCGCAGAGCAGGACAGAGAAACATCCATCAGCAGTGACAAAAGGTTATTGATCCTGCCCCAGGGCAGAGAGGTGGATTCAATGACCACTCCACATCCCTTCCACTCCACAGTTCCTACAGAAAAGCAAATTTTCATCCTGCAAAACCCTTGGGAATGAAGTGCTCCTTTGATTGTCCCAAGGGATGGCAGTGCCATTGGCAGGGCTGGCACGTGTGGAAGGGTTGGGGTACTGAAGGAGCAGCTCCCCCACTAAAAAAAAAAAACAAACCCAAACAATCAAAAAAATGGCAAAACAACAACCAAAGGAACAAAACACACTCTGCAGTCACACCTTCCACAGCCACGCTGCTTCAGCATTAACCTGAAAAACTTGTTTAAGAGAACAACGAGGAAAAGTTATCAAATACTCTCGTGCAGGCCAGGGCGTGCAGGTGAACCTTCCAACCACAGCCACACCCCTGTCTCGGCCACCTCCCAGCCCCAGGGAGCCAGGGCAGCATTCCTGGAGGTTCAGTGCACTGAGAGGTGCAAGGACAGCCAGGGTCATTGGCTCATCCACTCAATGTGCCAGTTCTCAATATTTGCACTGTCAGGATGTTTTCCAAACACAGATAATCGTTTATACCCAAAACTTCTTAGGGGAAAAAAAAAAAAAATGCACAATTAGCAATTCCCTCATTAATTAGGAAGGAAGAAAGAAGTCCAAAGCAGAATTTGTCTGCATAAAACAGACAGGAGCAATGAAGTAGCTAAATATGACTTAAAGTCATGGTTCTTATTTCTGTGCCTGACACCCTTCAGATCCCAGCTTGGTAAAAAATAAATTTACACATAGCTATATGGATTTCATATTTAATAGATATACATGCACACATGTGAATAGAGACAAGGAATATCAAGGAGGGCTCTGAAGGGTCCTGGTGGGACCAGGGGACCCCACAAGCTGAGATGCTGAACAAGGGAACAGGCACATGGGAGCTCACATCAGCTGTGCCACAGAGAAACTCAGGGAAGCACATGGCCTGCACACAGGGTGCTGGAAGAGGATGACCTCACCCTCCTCAGCTGGTTTAGGGCTGGTGCATCATTAGCCAGCTCTCCAGGTGCTGTCCCCCCAGGGGACAGGAGGATCAAGGATGTTTTTCTCTGCTGTTATACAAGACACGAGCTTGTGCCCATCCTCTGATGTGATACAGCCTCAAGGCTACAGGGTCAAGCTTCCAGGGCCTGTCTCAGCTCCCAGAGCCCTTCTCCAGGACAGTCCCACTGCTGTCACCTCACTCAGGGACAGGCCTTTTTGCAGGCAAGAGACCTGCTGAGAATCACATGCAGCACCTGGGGAGATAACCCACCTTTCAAACTGAGTACATCTCCCAGAGAAGGTCAAGCTGCTCCCAAAATCTGGAGGGGCTTCACACTCAGTTCTCCAGCTTCTCCATGCATTCCCCTCTCCTCATGCTCTACTCTTCTCCAGCACCCAGGCCCATTTCTCTCTTGCATTTACAAAAAGCCTGAAATCCCTTCCAAAGCAAACTCTTGCTTTACTTCGGAAGCACCATGATCTATGAGGGGATCACAAGACCCCCTTCTCCTCCCTTCTCTGCAGAAGCCCTTCCCTCTCCTTGCTTTCACTTGTCCCTTTTCTGCTCCCCATTACTCCCCACGTCTAACAAGGATGTTCCACAGCCTTGCCAAGTGCTTTGGGAAGAGCCTGAAGGACACAAGAGCAGTTCCTGAAGAACAGCTTAGGACTGGCTACTGCATCAGCTGCTCTCCTGACCAACATCCCACTGCTGCTGCCTGTCCTCTACAGGATGGGGGAAGCCAAAAACCAGACCAGGAAGACAGGAGGAGAAATACCTACCTGTCTCCAGCTTCCCAGCCCCAGGAACCAACAGAATTTGAGGACAGCCACAGCTCCAGCCCTGCACAATTATTTCACAAAATGGGGAGCAGGGGGTGAGCAGAAGCACCCCAATAACACAGGAGCTCCCCCAGCTTTTTGAAGACATATGGCTCCTCTTCATGCTTCAAGCAGTGACTCCTCCACGCTTCCAAATTACAGCTGCCTAAGCTGTTTCTGCAGATATTTCCTCTTTCTATGCAATCATTTGGCTAATAAGATGAGCAGGTTGGGCTCATTTATTTTGGACACTGTTCGTGGGTCATTAGCAGAAAGGCTAATCATTGCATTGGCAGAAAATACCACTTCTGCTTCAGAGCTGGCTGCACAGCACGGGGAGGGGGAGAGAGCAGGAGCCTGACAGAGCCTTTAAAAAAACGAAATAATAATACAAACCCCAAGTTCCACTGCTGTAGAAGTGGAATTTTCCTCTGCCATTTCCCAAGGTGCCTGCTGTTAGGATGAAGAGGACAGGCTTCAGTGCCCGAGGCTGCTCCACGCAGCTCTCGCTGCCTCTCCCTGGCACGTGCCACCTCCAAGGGCCTGGAGAAGGAGCAATGCTGGCAGCAGCAGCAGCCTGACCTCCCTGAGCCACAGCAACACATCCTAGTGATGCTCAGCCCCCCAGGGAAGCATCCTCATCCTCACCCACAGCAAATCCAGGCAGGATGAGAAGAGCCCCATGGCACACGAGCCCTTCCTGGGATGGTTTGGGGTTAGCAGATCAGGTGTGATGCCTGTGCTCTGCCCCTGAGCACTAAAATCCACCCACATCGACATTTAAAGAGCAATTTGGATTCAGTGTGAAGGCTGGAGTGCCAGGGGGGATGCAGAACCTCGGGGCATTTGTGCAGCTGAAGCCTGAATTTCCAGGAGACACAGCAAAGCAGAGCCCTTCCCGTTTCTCTCTTGAGAGGTGACAACAGAAGCAAAGACAGTTCTGAGACACAGTCGTGCCAAAACAGCAGCACTGAGAGCAAAGCTTCTCCCCAGGTCAGCTGCTCCAAAACCACCTCTCTCCAAAGGCCCTGGGAGAAGCTCTGCCCTGTGGATATCATGCCCAGGCAGAGCACAGGGACACAGAGCTGCTCCTGCTCCCATCCCACTGCAGCTGCTGCCTTCACCCACTGACCTGGCAAGGGCAGAAATGAAGTGCTTGAGGGGAACAGCTGGCCAGGGCACAGGTTGTCCCCTTCCCCAGCAGACACACAGCCAGCAGGCCTCCTGCTCCCCTCCTCCAGCTTCTGCTGGCCCCAGATGTCCCCGCCGTGTTTGCTGCCAACGGTGCCATGACCTTGGCTGCTCTCAGCAGCATCCTTGGGGCAAGCACAGGATGGGGCTCCCACCTCCCCTGGGAGGCTTTCAGCAGATGTCCATCAACTCTGTGCTTCCCCCTCCTGCCCTCCAGCACCACAGCCAGGAGCCCCAGCAGAGTTCCCAGCCAGTTATACCAGGGGGGAGCTGGGCAGGGGGGCAGTGTGGCAATGTTGGGAGGGGGGACATCAGGAGTTTGTCCCTGGAGTGCTCCAGCTTGCCTTGAGTCACCCACGCTGAGGCTCTTGCTGCTGTCCCCATGGGAGCATCGTGCTGTTCTCCAGGCCAAGCCTCTCCAGCCCCATGGCAGAGCTCCCTGGGGACCCCACAACAGACGGGGAGCAGGGCTGGCTCTGCAGGGCTCTGCAGCCGGAGAAAGGGAAGAAGATGATTTGGGAGCTAATTTAGAGCTTGGATTTCCTAAGTCTTTTCAGACACCGAGGCTATTGGCAGGCAGTGCTACAGCCCCTGCCAGTCTCAGCAGCTCTACAATGTCCTTCCCTTGGCAAGGGCAGCAGTGGGGAAAAAATAACACACAAAAAAACAAGGGACATGTGATGGAGAGCTTGGCTGAAGGTTCCCTCCCGCCGTTGACCTGCGTGCCAAGGAGGAAGAGCACGGGGGGAAAAAAAATAAAGTTTTAAAATGAAAGGAAAAAACCCCACACGACTTGTTTTGCGGTGTCCAAGCTGTGGGGATGGAGCTGTGGCAGGAGGTGAGCAGGCACACCCTGGGGCCATGGCTTTGTTCAGTGGCCAGCACAAAGCCATCACCTTCCCCACATTCCCCAGCCAGAACAGGGAAAGCAAGGCAGGAAGGAGCACTCTTGCACACCCTCCCTGCACCCCACGCTGCTGTATGGAGCCCCAAAAGCAGGACCTTGCACTCACCCCAGCAAACCCAGAGATAAATGCTGCTGGGTGCACACTTCTGCTAACAGGACTGAGTGCATGGGGGTGAAACAGGGATTTGGCCTCAAAATTTCATGGCCCAGAAAGGCAGGATGGTGGGGAGCCTCTCTCCTCCTCAGCACATGCAGACCCCATGGAAGTGGCTCCTCTGCTGAGGATGCTGTGCAGGAAGGAGCTCAGCAGCACCCAGAAAATGCCAAGGGTGAAAAACCTGCTGCTGGAGAATCACAGCATCTCAGCGAGTGACAGGATGAGTCCAATATTTAATTAACCTTTTTTTCAAAGGAAAAGGGAAGGAAGGAAAGCAATCAGAAGAGCATGGGGGCAACCCCAGCCATCAAACCTGGGAACACCCTGACAGCAGCACTGACACACAAACCCCCCTGGCAGGGTAAGAGCTGAGCAAGGGGGGATTCTCCTGAGGAGGGATGCACAGCCCCCACCCAGCCACTGCAGCAGAACAGCTGATGGGAAAACACCCCAGCATGGAAAGGAGAGAGACTGGATGCCAGCAGAGACACAGACATCAGCAAAGGCATGGTCAGGTGAAATGTGACCACTTTTGGCAAAGAGACACCCAGCACATGACTGTCATTGACCTGCTGGTTGTGCATCACATCAGCAAGCTGGGCACCAGCTACCTCTGCAGGCTCAGCTCTCCCTGCAACACCTGGGATGCTCCAGACAGCCCTGGGAGCACAGCCTGCTCACTCCCAGCTCCAGAGTGGGCTGTACAGGGATAGAGGCAGCCAAACCCAAGCAGTCGGGATCCTAAGGCAGGAAAATCTGTGTCTCCGAGCCCTCCCTGCAGGTTCACTCACATGAACCCCTCTCTCCCTGCCATGGGGGGACAGGAGAAACACAAGCCATTGAACAGTCCTGCTCATCCCTCCCTTCCCAACACACAGGGCAGGGCGGGGGAGAAGAATCAGGTCACTTCTCCAGTTTGACAAGGCTATTCCCCAGCTCCCAGGACTCAGCAGCACCTACCAGAACAACACCTCAGACTCCTCCTGCTCCCCTGGGCCCCCAGAGAGCCAGAGGAGGAGCTGGGCTCTGTGGCAGAGACAGTTCAAGCACATAGGGAGAGGAGAATCACAGCGTTCATCCCAGCACAAGCCACGAGTGTCCCAGGTGGGTCTGGGAAAGGGTGGCCCCAAACCAGTCCCAAGGATCCCTCAAGACAAGGTCAAAGTAGCCCTCAAAGGAGAAGCTAAAATCTGTGGGTCCAACCAGCATGACCAGTGCCAGCATGTGCAGGCAACTGATTCTCAAGATGTTTGGTGCAAAACAGGACAAAAGAAAAGGAAAAAAAAAGAAAATAATAAAAAGGACAGCTGGCTGTGGCACCACAGGGCCTGGGAGCTGCAGGCAGTGACAGCTCCAGCCCCTCCTTGCAGTTCATGTAAGGTGGGCAAAAAAAACCAAAGCTTTCATGGCAATTTACAGCCTTCCCCAGCCAGGGAGGGCACGGCCACATCCATAATATTTCTACAGCCTCAGCCTAAGGCACAGGCCTTGCTTGATAACCAAATCCCCAGCACAGCCCAGAGACATCTCCCTGTTAGTCTGCTGGGTGCTGCAGGCACGGGGACCCCTCAGCACTGATTCAGGCTGTACCTGGAGCTGCTGTCTCATTCCTGTTGGTTTCCACAGCTCACAGCAATCCCTGCTTGGGTCTGCAGTTTGTAAACGAGCCCCTTCCTTGCCTACCCCTGCACCACTGATGGCTGGCAGCCACCACTCCATCCTCACCCCACCCTCCCAAACCAGCATCCCGATGTTCATCCCTCAGCACATCCCAGCTGTGTGAGGGGATGAAGGACCAATGTCCAAGGGGATAAGGATGTGTCTGAACCCACCTGGGAGGGTGTGGGGCACAGTGTCCAAGAGCTACACAGCCCAAATCCCTATCACAAGGAAGAACAGTGGGAGAAGCAGCTGCCCTGAGCCATCCTGAGGTCCCAGACACCCCAAGGATGCAGGGTGGGATCAGATCCTTGGTACCCAGCCCAGCCTTCACCTGCTTGGCCAAGCTGCATCCCAGCCCCTGAGCTGGGAGAGTTTAAATCATTGATTTCTGAGGCAGAGGAAGGCTGGCAGGCTCAGTGCTACGCTGAATAATGATGGGTCTCTGGGAAATGCCAAGTGAAACCTAAAGCTTAATCCCTTTGGGGCACTACCCAGCACTTTCCAGCCAGACATCCCCCCACTGACTCTTCCCACTCCCAGAACATGGGGCTGCCTGTCCTTTTACTCCTGCATTACCAAACCCACCCCAACCTCTGCAGAACCATGCTCCAAAGCTGCTAAATAAGCAGGACGATTCCTCACTGGGGCTGTTTGCCTGTTCCCCCAACAACTGCTGCTCCCACCAGGCTGGTTTCACCCTGAGCCCGAGTTTGGTGCAGTGAGGAAAACCATGGCCAGGGCAGCAGGAAAGCTCAAGGTTGCCCAAGGAATGGCTGGTGAGGAGCTGCTGCCCAGCTGCAGCTCTGGGATGGGAGATGGAGACACCTGACACTGCTAAAGCATCAGTGGTGGGTTCCACACCTTCCATCTGAATAAAAGGTAAGTGGTCTCCTCTCCCCCGAGGAGCTGAAAAGGAGGCAGCTAGAAAGGAAAACCACTAATTTTCCTGTTGGATAAAGGGAAACACAATGAGGAAAAAAAAAAAAAAATGTCCAAGCCCTGAAATCCAAGTGCATGCCAGCAGGGCTGGGGCTGATGTTCCCCCACTCACTCCCTCTCCAGCCACTGCCATAAATCCAGCCCCAGAAGCACCCACCTGAGGCAAAGCTGAGCCAATCAAACCAGCTCCCTTCTCAAACAGTTATTTTCCTGCAGTTTTATATAATTGGATTTTAACAATAAGCACAATTCCATTTTTTCCTCTTTCCCATTTCCCTTTGCTGCACATCATGAGAGTTCATGCTGAGGCTCCTGCTCGGAGCTGGCAGAGACCTTTTGAAAGCTGAAAAAGAGCTCGTTCCCCCCCCTGCCTGTGGGGATGGAGGAGGGAGGGAGGGAGGAGGTGGAGTGGGAGCAGCAATAGGTAAAAATAACCATACTTGGCCTGATGTTGCTCCCAATTAAGCTGGTGGGAATTCTGCCCAACTTCCAAAGCAGCAAGACCCAGACACACACAAAAGGTGCTGTGCTGTATGAGCAGCCTGAGGATGGCCAGAGAAAATTGTGGATAAATGAGCTTCTTCCCCCACCCTGTTTCCTGCTGGAGGGAATGTGAGCATCCCCTGCCCTGGGGCCAGAGGCTGCAGGCACTCAGAGGGTGATGATCAGACCCACAGCACCACATCTCCTCTGCTCCAGGTACACTTACTCCTCACAGAGCCTGGAAAGGCTTTTCCCAGGAACGGTTTATCTGCTCAGACAGTTTCACATCAGCTGAAACTGAAGTGTAAGTGGTTTTGGGGAGGATACAGAAAGTGTTGAAGAGTAGAAACATTTCATTCTGACACTTCCCTGAACAAAAAGCACTCTGCCTTTTCACAGCATCACAGTGCCTTGTGAAACCAAGTCCAATTTATTTTTAAATGGGGGGAAAAAAATAAAAGAAAAAAAAGGGAAACCCAAACCGAGAGCAAATATATTTCTGAGGACAAATATGATATTGCATTTCATCCTGTCATTAACACTTACTCCCATCTTTGGGATTCACCAGTCAAATGAGAATTCAGCCTTTTGTGGTGCTGTAATGTAACATCTTTCACAACCACCCTGAAGCTGTTCTGCATGAGGCTGAGCACAGCTCACCTTCACACGAGCCAGCTCCTGACACCGACAACACTTGAATGGATGCAAACATTTCCAACTCACATTCAAACACGAGGAACAACTGAGAGGAGCAAGAGCTGCAGATAACACAAGGTTTGAAAGGGGAAAACAAAAAAACAAAAAAATAAAAGGCATTTTGCTGCTTGTCTGAAGATCAGCCCAGCTTTCAAGCCCACAGGCATCCTCCTGGGGATGTGAGAGCTGGGTGAGGCTCCTCACCCTGGGTCAGAGCCCTTGTTGGACCCACTGAAAGATGGAGATTATGATATTCCTGCTGGCACTAAAGGGTACTGGGCATCCCCCAGCACAGCACAGCCTCACTGGTGAGGAGACAACACCCTCCACCCTGCCAGCATTCCCAGGCCTGCATCCCAGGAAAACACTCTCCATCATGAGGTACCACCTCAGAGCCAGGGGCCACCCACACCCAGCCATTGCTGGAGAAGGCAGCATCCACAGGAGTTTTCCTGGAATAACATTTCCTGACAATTTTAATGCCACATGTACTTTGGAGCCTGGCAGTTTAAAGCAATTAGATCCAGGCTGGGAGCTGCAAAGCATTTCTGTGTTTACGTCAATGTTTCAATCCAGTACTCGCAGCACTTTACACACAGGATTAGCATGGGGCTCCCACGTGGGATTGCTCTCTGCAGGAGCCCAGCAGCTCAGTGAGAACCAACCTGTGGAGGACAGGGACAGAAACCAGGAGCTGAGGCAGAGCCACCCCACAGAAGCCTGGATTTCCATCTGCTTGTCCCATACTGGGGGGGAAAAAAATAAAAAAAAACACCATCAAAAGGTCAAGCCACCAGCTACACCCTGCAGCACCGTGGATGTGAGTATTTCTCCTGGACAGATGGTGGGAAGGGGAAGAGTGAGGAGGAGGAAGGAAGGGAACAAGTTCAAAACAAGCCTCTGAGATGAGCAAACTGATAAAAATACCTCTCAGTGCCGCTGGCAGTGGAGGGACCCGGCCCGGGGGCGAAGGCAGGCACAGAGCGTGTCCCACCAGCTCACACTGCTCTGATGCTCCTCACCCCACTCCCAAAACCTTCCCTCTGGCATTTCTGCCTTCATCTCCTCACGACTTGAGCATCCCCCTTTTCCAGTTCTCACACCCCCTGACAACACCGGCCACTTTTCCAGCAGGAATTTTTCCTTTTTCCCTTTCGTCCTCAATTCTCAGCATGTCAAGACTGGGGAAATTTTCTCAGGCTCCAGATCCTTCCCACACCTTTGATGCCATCTGCAAAAAACAAACCCCTTCCCAGTGCTTCCCCATGGCTGCTTCTCCCCCAGTACCAACTTCAATTGCTCTGGGGATGACATGAGAAAGTTAAGTTTGCTGCTCAGTTCAGGTGAACTGAGGGCATTTATCCAGCCTTCCTTTATCAGAGATGCAAATCAAACACTCCAGTTACATATTTTAACACAGTGGGGTGGAAAAAGTCTGATGGAGAGAAAGCCATAAAGGATCTAATGTATTCACTGGAGCTAAGGTGGAAAACTGAGAGAGATTAGTGAAAAATTATTAACATAACAGGTGTCATTGTCATGAAAGTGACAATTTGAAGACAAATCCCCTCAAAGTGAATTCCCTAAATATCAGAGCACATCATTAACTACATTTAGTCTCTGTTTTATACTGACTCTGCAAAGGAGAATGGAGAGGAGGGAGAAGGTGAATGAAAGAGGCTCCTTCTCCCAGACAGCAAGAAATTGGTTAATGGCACATTAAAATGGAAATGGAACTTGAAGCCAAAGAATGTCCCATCCTGGGAAAGAACAGATGCCACAACAGTGTCAGGGTGAGGGGAGTGGGACTTTCTGGAGCATGGACCAGCAGGAACTCCTCTGTGTACCAGTTCCAGTGCTCCTGCAGGACTGGTGACTTCAGCTTCCAGCTGGGCTGAGCTCCAGCCCCCAGCCCCACAGGGTCTGCAGGCACTCAGCCCCCCAGCCCTGAGCCCCCTGACCCAGCAGGGATTCCACCAGGCCCTCTGGCCAGCCTGAAGCAGCTCAGGAAAGAGCTGGGGGCCACCTTCAGCAGAGTGGGGAGGATTGGTGATGATCTGAGGATTGCTTGGTTTGCCACCAGCACAGAGCCTGCAGCTCCCAGCCCCATCCCAGGGATTTGGGGATGCTTAGTCCACCTCCACATCAGGGTGGGCAGGTCCTTCTCCTCTCCCCACACAGGGACATGCTGAACCCCAGGGATTTTAGAGCTTTTCTTTTAGGCTTTGTTTTTCAATAAAAACAGCTCATTGGAGATCAATTTAGCTTTTTAATACCTTTCAGATAAGAAAATCTGCTGTGGCAGCAATTCTCTCCCTATCTTAATTAATTTCTAAACACATCACAAGCTGGAAGTGCATGTTTGATGAATCTGGTTGACCTCCTGGTGCAGAAATGATGACACAGATGTTGTGCCTTCTTCACTACCTCATTACTCATGTCACACCAGGGGGTTTTTTTCTCCAACTGAGCTGGCTGACAGGAGATCCAGTGCTGCCATCAGCAAGACAAGCTGCAAGGAGCCAGAGGAAGACTCAAGCAACGTTTTGCATCCACTGGAAAAGCCAGGTCCACTGGTGCTGCCAGCAATGCAGGATGTGAAAGCAGAGGGAAGAGTTTCAGATCAGAATTTATACCCAGCTCAGGGGTTGATGGAGCACAGCACCAGCAGCTGATCATTAGGGAAACATCAGGATGTATGGGAACAAGAAGGAAAAAGGAAACTCTACAAATATGAGTTAAAGAAAATCCTCTGGGAGACTTCGATCACTTGCCTGCTGCCAGCACAGCCAGCAGAAAGTGGGCATTAAAAATAAAAAATAGTAATTTTTTCTAAAAAGCAGCCTGATGAGGTCTGGTCACCTTTTACTCCAGACACTTTAATGGTCCCTTGCAAGGTGATGGCATGAGATGCAACAAGGCTTTTCCTTGTGACCACTCTCCAAAAAGCCCAGCTAATTTCTGCTGGAGCTGGAGTAGAAGCAGTGCAGATCACACTTTAAAACCTCCCACCATGCAGGGATGGTCCTGGCTCTGGGCTTCCAGAGTCAAGACTTTTACTGGCATCACTGCCAAGAGAGGAAATCCCTTCCCTCCACCAGCAGGACAGGATGGGGCTTTGCACCCCTTTCCCAAACCTGCATCCCCTTTCCCAAACCTGCATCCCCTTTCCCAAACCTGCATCCCAGCACTCACAGGGTGCAATGGTCCTACTGATGGCTGATCAAAGGGTCAGTGCCGAGATAAAACCTGTCTGTCCCACCCAGACCCACCCCTCCACCCCTCAGAGCCTGGGTAAAAGCTCCCCTCTGAGGCCAAAGCCACTGGACATGGCCCTGGTGCTGGATTTAGCACCACACAAAGCAATAATTAAACTGGGACACAACGTGGTGGGGAACAACAACAAAAAAATATAAATCTCTCTAGCGTTTTGTTAAATTCAGCAATTTACAAGGTTGGAATAATTAGTGGTTTAAAATGTTTTGACACAAGCAGCCCCAATAATCATGATAAATCATATCAGGCATATGCCCAGATCCTTGAAGTGACAGATGACAAACAGAGCAGTGACAAGATGCTCCATCAGGCAGGGAATCATTGAGTTAATGGAAGAATTATTGCTGCTGAAATCCACTCCAGTCCCATTGTGGGGAACATTCCAATTTATCAAAGCCAAATGAACATTAATTGCTGCAGCCTGGTAAGTTTTCGAGCTGCTGTGACCTTCATTGAATTTTAATCCAAAACAGATAAGATTTACTTCCACACAACAGGAAACAACACAATTAAACCCAAATGACAGCTGAGATTATGGTGAAAAAACACAACAGGCGTAATGACAAAAATATTGATTCCTTTCTACTTGACACTGTGCTAAAAAAAAGGTAAATAAATAAAATCTTGCATTTGCATACTTGTTTTTCTTTTCTCTTTATCCCTTCTTTTCATTTGGGAGACAAATTTCAGATGCTGAAGCCAAGAGGAAATGGGTGGCAGAGAGTAATGGAGACTGAATTCCCTTTAACTGCAGTAATTAATGTTATGTCTCATTGGGGAGAGATTAAGAAAAAACAGTTAGGAAAGGAAAAAAAAAGTAAAAATTAAGTATTATCTTGCTGTCAAAGATGCCCTTGAGCTTGGGAAGAGAGGTGTGGAGAGGGTCACAGTCAGTCAGTGCTTTGTGGGGTAAATGGTGGCCACAGGGACACAGGCCATGGAAATTTCCCTGCTGCACTGGAAGCAAACCAATCCCAAACCAGAAAGCCACGGACTGACAGCCAGGATCACTGAAAAGAGGAGCAAAGCCAGGATTTGCACCTCCCTGGAGCTCCCATGCAGCACAGGGCGGGTCCTGGCTTTAGAGGCAGAGCAGGAGCTCCCAGCCAGGCCATAAATCCTAGAGAAACCCCACCAATTCCTGGCTTGGAAATGTCTCACTGCCCAGTAACTGTGCCAAGGGCTCCCTCTGAGAGGGATTAACCAGATCCCCCAGGCAAACCTTCCCCAGTGCCTATAAGCGACCATGAGCATGAGGAGAGAGGTAAAAGCAAGTGTTACAGCCACTCAGAGGAGATGAAGGAAGAACATTCCCTTGTTCCCTCCTGTTCCCTGGGGCAGAATGCTTAACCAGTGATGGACAGGGCGTGCAGAGCCTGAACACCAAGGCAGCTCTGGGGTGGGCTGGAATTTTGCCCATAGCAGTGATGGTGGTTTAGTTTATAGAAAGCACACAGGAGACATTGGGCTTTGTGGTAGAAGAGGAAGGAAAAGTGTTTGGGAAGCTGGGAAGGAGGACACAGGTTGTCCAGTTGCATCCTGAGGCCACAGGGATATGGACATAGAGGGTGTGGGGACAGGAGGGGGTAGCCAGGGCCCCCCTGTGCCAAGCACTGCACAGCCAGGGAACCCCACTGCTGGGGTAGGAGAGCTCAAGTGATGGAGGCCCTCTGGGTTGAGCTCCAGCTGGGGTCAAAAACGAAAATAAAGGAGTGGAAAAGCAGCCTGGGGACTTGGGTGAAATATTCCACCCAAGAAACAAATATCTGGGCCCATTTTATTTACCCTACAGAACTCCATGAGGCCTCAAGGAAGAAATAAATAAATTTTAAAAATAACCAAATCAACAAAACAGAACCATCTTTGCTGGTAAGTCAAAACTTGGCTCAGGTTCACTCAAAGTTAATGAACCTTCTGAAAAATCTGGGCAAAGTTTCAAGGCTGTGCTGCAATCCTGACCCAGGAAAGGGATCTGCAGGGCTCCTGCCTCCCAAGGGACACGTGTGCAGCCCAGACCCCATCCCAGACCCAGATCCATCCCCAGGACCTCAGCTCCTGCTGCAAGAACCGTCAGGATTTATAGAGACAGTGGCTCATTTTCCAAGTATGCAGTTCTAACCCTTTCCCCCTCTCCAATACTCCATCCCACTGACAATTTCAGCAGGGCATAAAACAATTCCCTATCCAACTCAATAAGATGCAGCCCCCCAACTCCTTTCCCTTCTGCCATCCTGCATCTTATCTTGCCCAACAGCCTTAATGCAAAGCCTCTCTCCCCTCTCACATGCTCTCAGTGACAGATCTAAAGCCCTGCTGATGAGACACTCAAAAAACCCCAGATTTAACTTGTAGAAGCCAAATAGCTGCTTGTTCAAATAAAAAAAAAAATATATACAAAGGATTTGTGCAGCCATTTTTTCTGTTCTTCCTTCCAAAACTAAAGGACAGAAGTCGAGGACATGACCAAGATTCCAAGAGATGAACAGATCTACCTTTTGCAGAGGATTGCTGTGGTGGGATCCTTAATCCCATGGAATATTTGCTTTGGCAAATGAATGGCATGCACATACACTGGATATACCAACCTGACTCCTTTTTTTCTGTATCTTATCCCAAAGGGATTGGAGGGACAATACCCTGAATCCCATTTTACAGATGGAGCTCTATAACACAGAGGAACCATGGACCAGATCCAAATATGTAGGCAACCACCTCATATGATACTGAAACTTTAAAAGGCAACACAGCACATAAACAGAGCATTAATAAAAGGGCACAAACACCCCAGATGGAGACATTCAAAGCTCTAGATATTTTTTTTACTTTTAGGTCAGACTTGTCCTTTGCAAGAAATGCTGCGGCCCTTACTCACTTTAAAGATAAACTTCATCTTCAGAATGAAATGGCCAAGCACTGGTACCTCACCATTTCCCAGCAGAGACAGGAGGAACAACAAAGATCTCCATTACCCTCCCAACAGCTTCTTCCCCACACTCCGTTGCTTTATTTTGTTTCCTTTTCCCAGAAGACCGAACACCCTTTTATTTTTTTTTTATTATTATTTTTTTTCCCCCTGGCCCATTCAAACACATCTCGCCCTTTTTCAAGAGACCCAGCCAAGAAGGGACACAAACACCTGCAAACCAGACTCAGCACCCTCCTTCCTCATCCCCCCTCTCTCCAAGGGGGCTCCCCCGTGCCCCGCGGTGCCGCTGGGACTCACCATGACCGAGATGTGAAGAATGTGCATCTGCTCCTCCACGATCTCCGAGGGCTCCTGCAGGCTGGGAGGGGTGGCCCTGGAGAGCTGCTCAGCACTGCTCATGGACACGTGGAAGTACAGGGTGCCATTCTCCAGCCACTGCTGCTTCCAGTGCACCAGGGAAATGTCTGACACCGTCCCCGACATCTCTGCAGGGACACAACACAAGGCTCAGGGTCACTTTGCTCCAGGACACCCAAAGGTGTTGTTCTAAGGGATCAAGGCAGTTTTGGGACTTTTGAGTCTTACCCTCAGAAATTGCTTCTGTTTAATTTTAGCCTCTACCTGTTACTTCCCCTGTGTATTGATGCCTTAGGATTTTAGCCTTTATATTTTTCATATATTTGTATTCCTGCAATTTTTTTAGTGTGTAACTCTAAAGTCCACATACAGTGGGAGCTGCTGCTTTCCCATTTTGGTCAGACACAACAATTCCTCTCCAAGGGCAGGTCACTGTGTCAGGCCCCAAGAAATGTAAACAAAAGTGAGTTGGGGGAGCAAACTTGGGAGTAAATGACTTCATTACCTGAAGCTGTAACTGGAAGATTAACCCCCAATATGCAAATGGACCAAACTTGTAGAAGTGTGAAAACCCATGACTCGCCACCTATTTTGGATGTAGCCCCTGGGTGGCTTTGTCTGCCCTAAATGTACCTGAAGGCCCTTCAATAAATAGAACTGCTTTTTATTCTCTTAATTTTGGTCTCTGTTTTTAAGTAGCCTGAAAAAGGGCATCAATATGAACAGAAACATTTGTCTTCCTTAGTAAAAAGCAAGGGGCTACAGAGTGCCTTGGGATTTCTGGACTAGGAAGGCAAGAACAGTAAATCACACAGGATGCCCTAAACCTCCTATGGCTCTCCCAGGAAATGGCTGGAGGAAGGTCCCAGGGAGCTGCAGCCAAGCCCGAGGGAGTTTCACAGCTCAGGGAGGCCACTCTGTGCCAGACAAGGCAGGGTACAGACACCACTACACACTTTGCTGGCATTTACAATGGAAACCTTCTGCACCTTTTTCCAGCTGTGAAGCAGCAGCACAGCTGTACTGAACAGGGACACTCTCAGCACAGACTGTGAGCTCCAGCAACACGGGAAAACCACCAGGCTTGACAAACATCTATTGACATTGGAGCTGCATCTCTCAGTCCCCTTCTGCAGCTTCTGTTGGTTTTACATCCCAGCCGATCCTGGCTTACAGCACAGGCACCCTGGGAGCCAGGGTTGCAGCACGCCAGCACACACACCCACAGCAGCAGCTTTCCCTGGCCTGGGGCACTGCACTGAATTGGGGGTTTGGACAAGGCAAAGGGCATCCCCAGACCTGCAGACCCTGTGAAGGCAGCAGCTCCCAGCCTCAGCTGCAGCTCCTGAGGGGGCCAGGAGCACTGGCAGCTCCACAGCTGCCCAGCACGCTGCACACAGATCTCTGCAGAGAACAAGTTTGGCAGTTTGGCAGCTGAATCAAAACAGGAAAAAAAAAATAAAAAATACTAGTACAAAATGAGCCAAAATATTTCTCCTTCCACCACATCTTTTTTTGTGTTTGTTTTTCCACTTCCAGTATAAGCAATGGGAAGCAAGACAGAGCTTCTTAGTCACTGGGCTCACAGCTTCAGCTGTCACCTGCTTTGAGGGAGACCCAAATTCAGTTCCCTCCTATTTGGGAAGAGACCAGGTCTGACAGCCCCTGACCCACTGTCTGCAGATGTGTCTGTCCCAGAACAGTCAGGAACACAAGCTCAGGTACTTCTGGCAGCACAGTGGGAACAGAGACAAGGTTCTCCTCCTTCTCCTCCTCCTTGGCTGCAGAGGGTCTGTGGGGAGGATGGTGCTTGTTCCCCTGTGGGCAAAGCAGCCAGGGAATGCTGGTGGCATTTTGCATTTCATTACCCTGGGCCCAGCTGGGCAAAAGCACATCCAGTTCCAGCTCCCCGTGGAGAGGAAGGAAGGAACAAGCCCAGCTGAGGAGCCACCCACACCTTTGCAGGACCATGGTGCTTCAACAAGACACTTGGGTGGTGAGCAGGCTACACTCAGGCTACAACAGCAGGTACTTCCACTTCTACAAACCCATGTCCCAGCCCAACAAAAAAAAACCTCCTCTCAATCCTTCAGGAACAGGTTTATCAGGTTTATCTCACCCCTGAAACCAATGTATTTCCCCAGGAGCAAGCTCCTGGCTTCCCAACATGGATCCAAACAGAGCCAACCAACCTGCCCATGGAGCAGACCCCATCACACCCCAGGTCCTGCAGGGCTGAGGGCAGGGACAAGGCCACCCCATTACTGCCAGACCCTTGATTCAGCACCTCACTGGTGACACTTCCCAGCCATCACTGTGTCACCTCAGTCTCACCAGAGAGGTTTTGCTCACTGCCTCTGCCCCCTCCAGCACAGCACCTTCCTTATCCCCAACCCCTGTGCACACCTGAGCACTCAGCAGAGAAAAACAAACAGCTCCTGACCACACATGGATCCATCCAGAGCCCACACTTGTGCCTGGGAGGGGATGCACGAGCTCCCTGCCACATCCCTGTCACTGCCCTGACATCCTGTTAATGACCCTTCTCTCCTTTGACATACGAAGCTCTTTGCTGGAGCAAATCAGCAGCAAGAAGGTATTGCTTGTACTTT
Organism: Chaetops frenatus; assembly: GCA_013400775.1. Classification (NCBI taxonomy): domain Eukaryota; kingdom Metazoa; phylum Chordata; class Aves; order Passeriformes; family Picathartidae; genus Chaetops; species Chaetops frenatus. The sequence continues at coordinate 117,819 of VZTR01004999.1, forward strand.
GGAACCTGTAAATCACAGCAGCTCCAAGACCTGGGAACCTCATGGAATGACTCCTGCGTCTCTCCCCTCCAAACAAGGCTAAAGCAAAAGGTTTCTTTTAGCAGTAAAAATAAGAACAAAATCAGAGAAATATCAAGGCTGCTTAATTGCAGTCATCTTCCCAGGAATACTTCAAAGGTCTGTACTGAAAAGCATCTCCTTGTCTAAGTAAAATCAAAACAAATGCTACTTTTAGGAGCAAAAGCACTCACTCAGCTTTGGAGCAGAAATCCAAGATCATCCACAGAGGCAAACAGGGCACAGGAGAGCACAGAAGCATCAAGGGAGAGACTCTGTTATGCAAAGCCATAATCTTAATTCTGTCCAGAGGGATAGTCACCCACAGGAGGGGATGGTTTACAGTATTACACACTCATCACACAGATGTCCTGCAGCAGACCTTTCCTAAGGAGCTCAGGAAGGAGGTTCTATCACCCAGCCCACGTGGATGCCACCAGGACCCCACTGCTACAGTTCCAAAGGCTGCATAACATTAGGCAAGCAAGGAAAAACCTCCAGGGTCAACCTTCCTCCAAATTTTTTCCCTTACACACACATTTTTTGCATGGGATGCTTAAAAGGATCATGGAGAACATTTCTCAGGAGTTCTGAAATACAGGCAATTTTTTGGATTTTAGCCTAGACTGGAGATAAGCCTGTTTCATTTTCAAAAGGTCTCTTCCAAAAGTAGAAACTTCAATTTAACATTCATTTCGCAATTTTAAGCAAACCCAGCAGCCAGGCAGTTTGTGACAAACACAGACTTGCCAAGCCTGGGTACCCATTCCCACACACTTATAAACACTGGTGTGCTCAAGCTTTCATTTCAGGGCACCTGCTTACTACCCCAGCACCCCCAGGACACCACAAGCCTTCAATCAGACTCACCACTCACAATAGAAATAATTTTAAAAAGGCTTTTTCAAGCCCTGGAGCTGCAGAATTCCTCAATTCTGCAGCTCCAAAAAAAANGGGAAGTTTCTTGGCCTCATACACTTGACACAAATATTACACTGCCTGTGTTTCACTGGACACACATTGTCACTCCACTATCTGCTGTGGTTACAGCAGTGAGAGCCCGTCCATCAGACAGAATGTAATGGTCTGCAGCAAGATTGCCTGTTATCAGAGCTTTCAAATACTTTTGGAACAAATTAAGGGCATTCCTGCACCAAAACCGAATGTGATACAGTTAAGGCTTTAAATGCACAGCAATGGAAAGGCACTTGTGGTCTACAGCTGTTAAAAATCTCAGTATCTAGTGGATGGGGAGCGATCAGATGGGGTTCAACCACCCCTTTGTGGGTAAAACACCAAGTAAAACAGCCAACCAGATCATCAAACATCTGCCATGCCATCTTCCTACCTGCTCACTGAGCTCAGCAGAGAGGAGACAATGAAGAGACAAGGAGGATCCTCCTTCCCCACAGCAGGCAGCCTCCTTCTCTCCTCTCTGTTCAAAGACCCCAGCAAAGCACCACCTCACATCCCAGAGCAGAGGACCTGAGGATTCTGTTCTCCCCAAAACCAGCAGATACATTTCCCCCTTTCAGCCTCCCCAAACCTGCACACCTGTCCTTCACCTCCCATCACAGAGCTCAGCTGAGCCCATGGCAACACCCACCAGCCTTTGGTATCACCTGATGATGGTCAGAGAGTAAGAAAAAGGCACATAGAGCATTTTTGGCTTTTCTGCTCTTCCTCAAGCTCTGTGCCTTGTACAACTTCTACGATCTTCAAGCTTTTCCTTGGAAATCAAGCAAGCAATAAAATAAAAAATAACCAAAAAACTCTTCCCAGGGCTCATGCCCATCAGCAGGTCACCCATTCAGGATAAGGCAGGGGACAGCAGTGACCACAGCAAGATCTCTTCCAGCCAACCCTCTAATCCCCTTTTTTCCTTTTGTTGTTGCTACAACTCTTACATTTAAACATTTCATTGAAGTCTTCAACTTGTATTACAATCAAAAGCAAAGGGGCCTAAATGCATTTGGTTGGGAACCAAGACAATTCCCATAAAAGCAGATTATGCTGACATGATGAATACAAAATGAAACAGCTGATATTAAAGTTGGAGGATTGTTACTCCGTGCCTTCAGGCTCCTGGCCATCCCACCCACCTCCTCCCTCAGCCTCACTGAAGGCAGGAATAGCCTTTTCACCTCTGCCTTTCTCCAAGGCAGTCTGCCAGGCTGGAAACATTCACCAGCTCTCCCCAGCCCCCACCCCAACCTTATGCAATGCCTCAACATTCACCACTTGCTGGGGAGGTTGCAGCCCTGCCTTATCTGTCATGGAGTTTTACAAAGCCTGTGTTGTATATAATTGGCTTGTTCTTGCTAATCTACCATGATTATTGTATTTTTATTTCATTCTTGAGGCTGTTATTAGAGCAGTTCATCCCCATGAGTTTCCCCACCCCCAGATAACCAAACCCTCCTTGTGCTTCCTCCTGGCTCCCCAGTGCTGCTCAGACCTGCTGGGCACCTTTCCTGTCAGCACCAAGTGCTTGGAGTGATGGGTGAGAGGCCAGGGAGTAATTTCCAATGCACAGATCCAGGCTCCTCCAGCCTTTTTCCTCCCCACCTGCTTCATCCCAGCAGGACCTGCACCCTGCAGCCAAGGCTTCCTCAGCTCACCTGCACAACTCAGCATGGTAATCTGGCAGAGGAAAAGCTGGAGATCTGGTTAGTGATTGGATTTCCTTTTGCAGAGAGACAATTCCAGCTTGTGTCCCCTTTCTTCCACACCCCTCATCCTGCCACCCCATTCCACCTGCTCTTGTTCCAGGGGCTCTCCTGAGTTAATGTTCTCCAGAGGCACCAACCTCCAATAAAGTGTTAGTTTACTTGTTCCAGGGGCTCTCCTGAGTTAATGTTCTCCAGAGGCACCAACCTCCAATAAAGTGTTAGTTTAGAGATTCTTCGGTGCTAGCTACCACTTATGCTAATAAAGCAAATTTATGCAGAAAGTCATAAACAGAGAGCTCTCCCCAGTGCCCTTGCCAGTGCAGGATTACTCCCTGTGGAATAGATTATCATACTCTGTGCAGACTAGTTCCAAAATTACTCTAGAAATGGGGCTTCCCTCATGCTCCCTGGGGGGCTATTCTGCAGTCAAACAGGCCCTAAGAGTTTGGGTCTTTTGGTAGCAATGTGGTGGAGTTTTTTATCCCAATCATTAACTCAGGTTTTTTTTTCTTCCCTTCCCCTCTGCTCATTTTTTAACATGTTCCTTCCCTTACACACCTCCTCCCCTGCCCTCCCCTCCCAGTACTCCCTGGGGCAGCACACAAATGCAGCTGCAGATCATAAAAAGTAATAGAGAAGCTCAGAAATTTAAGAAAGGGGAGAAAGAGATGCCAAGCTCCCTCTGATCATCTCCTCTTAAAGCCCCTGGCTGTGAGATCACAGTGCTGCACCTGCAGGGCATTTCAGGGGTGCCTCTGGCCCTGTGCAGGCCTGCAGGGACACACAGTCATGGAATGGTTTGAGTTAGAAAATCTGAGATCATCAAGCCCAGTTGTTAACCCAAATCCAGGACATGGTGCCTGTCCAGGCCTGGTGCTGGATGGAGGAGGGCTGGAGACAGCCTGGTCTTGGGCTGGTCCAAGGGGGATCCCACTGGCACCACGTGCAAGCTGCAGCACTCTCTGCATCTCATTGCCAGCAGCACCACACTTCTGACCTTGGATAGGCAAAATGGGATTTGCAGTAAAGTGGGTTTGGCTGTTTTCAGGCTCTGCTGGAAGGAGAAGAACAAACAGCCAGGCTCAGGCCAGCTCCTGGGACCAGTCACCTCGAAGACACAAAGATGAGCTGCCACCAAAGGGTTCCTGACAACCAGAGCAATGCAACTGAAGCCAAGGGCAGATCCCAGGCTCAAAAGGAACCCAAAAAACAAGAAAATGTCCTCAGTTTGGAGTGACAGCTTGCAGACCACATCATCCAGAGCTGCTCCAGGAGGGGAGCAGGGAGGACAGAGTCAGCCCCTTCCAGGCCTCAGCCCCTGCAAACACTTCAGACAACCAGAGGGTTGGGCTGCCCCAGCACAGCTCTCTTGGTCTTGGTTCTGGAGCCCTCTGTGCCATCCCCACATCCCTTCAGCCTTTCTAATCCCAGGTTTTAGGGTCCCTGAACACATCAGGGAGCAGATACTGAATTTTCAGTGCAGCCCACAGATCTGACTCCACAAACCCCAGAGAAGCTCAGCACGCTCTGCACTCCTGCAGCTGCTTTGATTGCAATTCAGGCTCCAGCACATTACCCTTATTTATAATGCCAGGGCTTCCGTGTGGAGCCTCAGGCACTCTGAAATTATTACAGGGCCCTTTGACTTTCAATTCCCTTCCATCCAACTCCCTCTTTACCTGTTGGCAGAGGCTCCCCCTGGCCAGTGGTGGGAGCCAAAGGCAGACAGTGCTCCTGAGCAGGGTCTGCCCATCCTGCAGGGATTGCTGGCACATGGATGAGGCATCTCCGTTGGAATGAGAAGCACCAGGCATGGGAGAGCAAGGGGGAAAGCACTCCTGGGTGAGGCTTTCTCAGAGACAGGACGCACCCAGGCTTGGAGCAGCACCAGGGGTGCTCAGCCACGGCCCCTCCGTGGTGTGACTGGGCACTGGAACTGCCTGCCCAGGAAGGTGGAGGAGGCACCATCCCTGGATGTGTTGTAGAAAAGCCTGGATGTGGCACTCAGTGCCGTGATTTAGTTGATGAGGAGGTGTTAGGTCATAGGCTGGCCTTGATGATCTCAAAGTTCTTCCCCAACCTAGTTCCTTCTGTGATTCTGTGATGCTGCCATGAGGAAAAAGCAGGTGAAGGAATGTGACTTCAAGCATCAGAGCCCCTCTTCTGTGCATCCTGCAGAGGTGAAGGGCAAGGTGCCAGAAGGATGGGTGTGAAGGAGGTGGCTTGATGCATGGATTTTGCTCTGCTTCCCTCCCTCCTTCCCCAATCCCCTCCCCTCTGTTAAGGCATGGGAGCTTTCTTTAGGATTTTAGTAAGAAGCTCAAGCTTTGCCACTCCTCTGGAGCCTCCTGGCTCACCCAAGAGAAATGCAGGGTTTATTTTTGAAACAGCACCTGAAGGCACAAGGAAGAGGGAAGGGAAATCTTTCCTCATGTCACAGGAGAAAGAGCTGCTAGTCCAGGAAAGCTGCTGTTGTGGCAGAGCATGGGGAAATCTGGGACAGCCCTCAGTTCCTCCAAATCCTCAAATCCAACAGCAGACAGACCTGACAAACGGGGAGTAAAACGTCTGCCTGAAAGGCACAAGCATTTTTTGATGGTCCAACTATCAATCCCTGTTAAAGAAATCTGTGCCTTTGATTTTGAAGCTTTTCTGCAGGTAATGGGCACAAAACACTGGCCTGGCTCAGTGCTCAGGGTGGATGAAGTGAGACAGGTTTTCCTGCAGACTGGGGATGTCTTGGCTCAGAAAACTCCGTGACAGGCAAGGAATGAGCAGATCTGCATCAGGGCAGGCAGTGCTGCCCAGCCCTGAGTCCTGCATGGACCTGGCCTGTCCCACTCCAGGTGCCAGCCTGTACCTGCTGCCACACAGGACATCCCTCTGTCACTGTCCCAGCCCTGTGTGGGACTCCAGCCTGTCCAAAAACCCAGCCTGGCTCCTGCAGGACCCCTACAAGCCTTAGAGGGTCTATTCCCACCACACATCTGGAGAAATGACCTTTGAAAGCCTTTGCTAGGCACCTGGATAAGAAAAAAAACCCCTGTTTAATCCTCAAGCCCAGGCAGAGCTCAGCCACCTCACGGTGCCTCTGTGGTGACACCAGAGCTTTGCTTGGAGCCTGAACAGATCTGAAGGGTCCAATAACACAACCAGGGGCTACTGGGAAGAGCTGCTGCCTCTGATAACTAAAAACTTGAATTTTCACTGCAGCTGAGGGACCACCAGGGAGGTGGCTGGGCAAGGTACAGGGGGGGCACAGGGAAGGGACACAAGGGAGGCACAAGGAAGGTAAAAGGAGAGCACAGAGAAGGGGAACAGGGAGGGCACAGGAAGGGCATCCTGCATCACCTGCAGTGGCAGCACACAGTCCCCATACACACAGGAAATTCTGGCACATGAAAACAGGGCCAGATGGGTTCTCTGCCAATATCACAACCCAGATCCCACAGAAGGGGAGGGAAGGAGCCCAGGCAGCCCCTCCATTGCCCCTGCTTACTTTTCCTGGGCCCCAGTAAGGCTGGGGTGGAGATGCCTTTTGCCAGGACAGCCCCAAACACAGACACTGTGGCAGCAGAGCAGCCCCAGGAGCCATGATGGCACCAGATAAGGCTTGTGCGAAGGGAAAATGTTTGGAAAGACACCCCCATGGCCTCTTCCTTGTGCAGGTAACAGCAGCAACAGCACCTTTCCATTTGTGTTTCTGCAGGAGCTGTGAGCTGAGAGCAGGGCACAGGCAGCCCAGCACAGCAGGGCAGAGCAGGACTGTCACAAAGGCACAGAGAGGGAACATGCTGGTCTTCCCTGCAAGCTGTGACAGGAGCAGAAGGGCAACACGACCTATTCAGGTGATTTGAAGAGTGTGGCAAAGCCAGGCAGGCTCCAGGACAAAGCAGAGAGGTGCATTTGCTTCACAGCTGCCGAGGAGCAAGCGCCGGCCTCGAGGGGTGAGAGCAGCTCTGAGCTCCATTAGAGCCAGCCAATAGCTTTATAAGCCCTCTGCATTTTTAAACCTCACTTTGGGAAACAGACCTCCTAAAACGATAAGGCAGTTTGATAGCTCAGGGCTCTGCTCAGACTGGGAAGTCATTTTTCTACAATGGTTCCTCCCTGGACCTGCCCTCCCAAAGGGGAGATGGAACAGGCAAAGGAGGAGAAGAAAACAGGAGAGAGGAGGTCTGGCCACTCTCTACAAACACTAAGACAGTTCCACCTGCTGAGAGATGGATGTGCTTTTCCAAGGAGAAGGAGCTGGCTGGGCATTTTCAGGGGAGCACAAAAAGCAGCTAGAGGATTACTTGGGATTGTCTGCCTCTGTCACCTGCAGCACCAGGCTGGTGCATCAAAAGCCAAATAGCCTGAGAATTCTGGGTATGTCCTTGCCCAAAGAGGCAAAAATACCCATTACCAGAAATGACCATGAGCTGCTGCCCCTCCACCTGGATCATGGTGGGGGCTCCTACACTCACAGGGTCCTTTCCCTGCTGTCAAGGCAGACATCCACAGTGGTTGTGAAGGACAGCTAATCTTACCTCCTCTCCAGGAGAGGCTTTTGAGTGCTCACCTCCTGAAAAGCCCCTAGAGCCTGCCAGCTATCCAAGGTACCACTCAAGTACTGAGGTTTTGTCTGGGCTACTCAACAAACCCCAAATCCACCTCTTACTTAGAGAAATGAGTTCTTGCAACTTCACAGAAAATTTGTTTCTCTCTAGGGCTATGGCACCTTAACCCAGGAACAACCCTGCACATTTATCTACCCCAGCACACTCTGACAGGGCTGCCACAGAGCATCCCAGCCCAGGACACTCTGACAGCTCCTGTTGGCCAAGCACCTCCAGAGTTCTGCAGGAAAGAAGGGCTAAGGGAGAGCAGACTGCAGCTCCCAAAGATGCCAACCCAGGGTGCCAGACCCCCCTGAGCAGGACAAACCACCTGGGCAGCCTCAGCCCTGGAGACAAGGGCTGCCCTTGGAAGCTGCAAATCACCAGGCTGCCAGAAGCAAAAAGGTTTGCTGCCATTAGCTGTGAAAACTCTCACCTCTCTCTGGACTGACTCCCACTGCAGTGACCCAGACTCAGAGCACAGCAAAGTCACTGGAGGCCCCAGAAAGTCACATCATAAGATGAGGAGATGTTAAAATCCTGTGCTGGTTTAGGACAAATTTGGGAGGAAACCTCCAAAATAGGTCCCTCCAAAAGACAGATTTAAATCACCCACCCCTCACCTGCTTCAGGAAATAGATTTCCTTGGAGAAAAGTGGAAAAAACTATAAATTTAACAAAACAAAAACACCCACAAGCATAAAGAATGGCCAAATCTACACAATAAACCCTCTTACTGTTCTGGAGAGATAGCAAATTCAGAAAAGTCCTTTCAGTGGGTGTGTCCTCAGCTCTTCTCTCAGTCTCTACCTGGCTTGAGCCCGGTGTCCTGGCTGCAGTGCAGCTTGGGGAGCTCCCAAGTCATGGTCCTGGTGTCCCCTGAACCAAACAACGGCAGAATAGTC